>CAIGQZ010032741.1:1932003-1946474 GCA_903798205.1 Danio tinwini | reverse complement strand
TCTTAAAAGTGAACAATACTGATACTAACATCTAAAAAAATATATTTTAATTTCATTGGACCCTAAATGATCTAAGAACAGTCTAAACTGTCTAAAGCAGGGGTTTTCAACCTGTGGGGCCCGGGCACCTATTAAGGGGGCCGTGAGAATTTGAGGCATGCACTCGAATAAATTATGATGACGATTTTTATGTGTTCACTAAAGGGAATATGATTAACGTTAGTTCCACAGCTAACTATCAGGCACCGGTAGAGTTAATGCGTTCGAATAAAATATATACAAATAAAACAGACCAGGTGATTTTTATAACGAATGATGATGAATGAAAGTAAAACCGGTGATCCGTCTGCCCAAAAGTGCCATTCTGATTTAAATCAGCAGGATGCCCTTCTGGATCTTTTACTGACTTTTAAAACACTACGTGACTATGCTTACATGGACATCCGTAATCTAGTTATTTGCCTTAATCTGAATAAAACAGTAATGTAATAGAGTGAAGAAACTATGATGTCACCTTGTAGGCTAATCGGTTGCTAGCATAAAACTGGTTCACTCGATAAAAATCGCCATAGGATTTTCCCATAGGCTTTTGAAAGATTGCAAATAATAAACTTTTGTGTTTAAACACAGTTCATTACACTTACACGTTTTGTCCAACCGGATAATCCTCACACGAAAATACAACTTTTAGCACTTTTGGATCTTAAATGCAAACACAAGCCTTCAGGGCACTCGCCTGTGATGTAAGCGCCACCCTGCCTCAGACAACTTTTCAAGCTTATTTTTAGAAATATGGTCCATGACAAAAATTTATTCTCTCGCATTATTATGTTGTAATCCACGCTATATATTATAAACAAATACAAATACGCAAAAACACATCTGTATAGATCTACGTGTCTTTTGGATTGTTTTTTTTACGTGGGAAATACATTTTGTTTTGCTTTACGGTTATTGTAAAAGTTTTAAAACTTGTATGTATAAATGTGCCTACATAGTATTATCATCAGACATATTTAAATAAGTGTATCGCTCGATTGCACACAGCCCGCTTACTTTAATAATAGGGGACAGAAATGAGGCGTGAGGGGCAAGTCTTTTTGCAAGTCCCATCATAGATTGAGAACAACATTCAATATTATGTTGTTGTTGTTGTTGTTTTTTTGTCACAAAGTACAGCGAAAAGCAGCCCATACAGTCACATATGCTATAAACAGGAGTGTAAATACTGCAGTTATGACAGAGTTAAATGTGTTCAGATGAAGAAAAACCTGAAAAATCAATTGATCACGTTAAAATGACGTTAATTTAAATGTATTTTTTTACACATTTATTCACACGTTTGCATTACTGAGAGCAGGAAAGAGACAGGCTGCACTGGTAAGCAGTATCCCCATAATACCGTTTAAATAAATAAATGATGAACAAATTAATCTGTCTTGACAGTCTTTACACTGCAAAAAATGCTTTTCTTACTTAGATTTTTTTTGTCTGGTTTCTAGTCCAAATATCTAATAATTCTTAAATCAAGTAAAATTTTCTAGACAAGCAAAACATATTGTCTTGTTTTAAGAAATAATATGCCAATATTAAGTGAGTTTTTCCTTAAAACAAGCTAAAATAATCTGCCAATGGGGTAAGCAAAATAATCTTATGTCCGAAGAAAAAACAAGATTATTTGCTTACCCCATTGGCAGATTATTTTGCTTGATTTAAGGAAAAACTCACTTAATTTTAATTTAATACATGCAATGACTATTGCATTATGACATGTAGGGTTGGGCGATGTTGAACAATTTGGCATCATACGATGTCTAATGTGAAACATTATCGTTGTACGCGGGGGTCAGGGTTGTTGTTGTTAAATATCAATCAATTCATAACGAATTAATTAATTGTAGCCTACAGTTTTCACTACATGACCCACATGGTCTTTGCTTTGCCCATAACCAAACTATAAATAAATAAATTTACACACAAATTACCACCTGTCAATCACTTTTTTTCCGCGGGACTGAATAGGCGGAGTGATCTGTGTCGTTATAATGGCTTTTTCCCCACAGCTTGTGGAAGAGACAAAAGTTTGTTTGGAGTTTACTGTAATTTGTATTGTGATTGATGATAACTTCATTGTTTTATTATTATTGAGGAAATAATAACAAGTAAAGATGCTAGGGCTCGACCGTATTGGTCACATATGTGCCCAAAATTTTATGCGACCTAAAAATATATTTGGAAACAGGCACGTGCACACATAGGGCTCAAGATGACAGGATGATGACATGCCTTTAGATGACAGGAGCTAGAAAAGCGAAAATGTGAAGCGCTGAGGATGAGAGAATGAAAATAACACTGACAGATTTTGTTTTAGAAACCACCTAAAGTTACTAATAATGGCTAATCTTATTAGTGATCAAGTGCTGAATGTTAATCCAATATTTACACTTTTCCAAGAGTGGATAAAAGACTTCCAGTGGCTTCAAGTCCGCTATGAAAATAACTAAAGATTTTAAGCGCGTGAGGTACTGTAAAATCCTTCATTTAATCCTTGCGATGTTTTCAGCCATGCAAGAGGCAGCTATATGTAAAATTTAACACAACTCATGAAAAGACCGTTATTGCTATTAAGATGACATGCAAATAATAAGTTTTATATCAATATAAATGTGGGGCGGGGCTATGGATTGCAATGCCGGCTCAGCATCGTGCAGTTCGTCGGACATTGGCGATGGACGATGACATCGTCTATCGGCCCAACCCTAATGATATGTAGACTTTTTTTATCCCTTTATCTACCTGCTCTACCAAATGGTTGACCATATTTTGACTGTTTTAAATAATCACTGTAAAATTATATTTAGAATTAATTCTGGTACTTTTACCAACATATCAACCATTTGGTAGAGGCTGCTATTTAACAAATTATAGGATGTGTTGAAAAAAATGCATTGAGTGTGTTAACTAGTGACATTAGGAGTAGGGCTGCACAATTCTGGCTAAAATGGGAATTACATTTTTTTTTTTGCTTAAAATCAAGATCATAATTTTCTCACAATTCTGTAGATGTAAAATCAAGGTTATTATGAGTAGGCTATTGTTATTGTTAATTCTCAAACAAATTGTAATAATAGGCAAACAATAATAATACTAGGCTTATGTGTAGCTCTACTATTGGTTAAAATGCTCAATTTTGTATAGACCTGGAATAGTGGACTTGAACAGACTTTCAATGTCCTGTTTGTTAATTCACAGTAAAGTAATGGCACCAGAATACAACTATTCATAATTCTAAAGTTGAATTATTATGTTTAAGACATATGCTTGTCATTTGTCATTGAGAACATGTAAGTAACGGTTTTACTTTCACTTCCAAGTGCGGCTCATGGCTGCCATCAGTGTGAGAAAAATCACGCACATGCAAAGCATACCTCTCGCACGGCCCTCAAACGATCGCTTTGTGCAACAAACTGAACGTTATTAACAACTTTATTAGATGTTATTCACAACCTATGCAGGTTCTGTTCACTTAAGTAGGCACCATTTGGTGTGCACACGTGCATTCTCGGTAGTAAACGGTAGCGATCAGGTCACGTGTGATTTCGCAGCTGCGAATACATCATTACATTAAGACAGAAATTATATTTTTGGGTAAATTAAACCTTATAAATACAGTATGTGACACTTTTAACGCCATTTGGATGTGTCTATGTTGCAGCCTTTATGCTTCTCTCCTGACTTTAAAAATATAGTTGGCTGAATCGAAGAAACGCTGAATTAAGATCGTGCGAGATCGTGTTCGAATCAAGATCGTGATCTTTTTTCGATTAATCGTGCAGCCCTAATTAGGAGTTAGAAATGCAATTCAATAGTTTTTTTCTTGGTGGGGCAGTTAAAGGGTTATTTATGTAGACAATAATAATATTTTACATTTTAATCATATGTAAAGCAAGGTTTCCGCTACATTCATTTTTCCATGGCGGGGCACCACACCAAAATTCATCCCGCCACGGCTACATTACAGGTTCTCATTCAAAACATTCAGTAATTTTTTTAAATAGCGGTTTATAATCACACCAAAACGTATTAAAATGTAAGTGATAAGTGATAACAGAGTGAACTTTTCTGTAATTGTAGTTGTGCTGTGCATTATTTGTTTAACCATTTAAGGTGACATGCTGACTGACCGACTGACAGGTGCGTGATGCGTGAGGCCAGCAAACACGACGTATCAGTTAGGATGAACACAGCTTCCATAATTATACTTTATTTATAGATAAAGGTCTGTGCTTTTGCATACAACAAACAAAGACTTTATCTTGCTGGAGTTTATAGCCGTTTCACTTTACTTTAGGACGCATTAATGCCGCTCTCTAGGTCTATTGGAGACATTTATAAATATTCCTAGTCAATCTTAAATGTTGAAAACATATTTAAGAGCGCACAAGAAAATCTTTACTTGAGCAGCGTAGCTATTTGAGGGTGTGCTAGAAGTTTTGTGCACGAGCAGAAGAAATCGGCGCGCAAGCAAAGAGATTTACATGCTCGTATTACATGAATGCGATCTCGACTTGTAATATTGCGCTCATGACATTTGTCATTGAAAAAGGTAGTAGGGAGATCTCTGTAAAAGGCCTGCCGCCACAGCTGGAAAAAATCCTAGAGGAAACACTGTAAAGATTTTTGGGTACTGCTGCTCATCCGTGTGTGTAAAACAAGCAACGTGTACATACAGTGAGGAGCTGCAAATATGCGCAAATCAATAACATGCTTTTTACATAAAACAACAGCACCACTGACTTTAGACCAGATCTTAGTAGTTAAATGGCACTGAATGTTTAATTTATGTAAGCGTGTTTATTTTACTAAAAAGCGTGTTATGCTGCGTTCAGACTGCACGATTTTCAAAGTAGTCGTGTCACAGATGTTTTCACACTGCATGACTATCTGGGGTAGCGTTTGCATTTCGTTACTGCTGTGTTTACACTGCAAGATGGGTCAATGACAGAGGGTTTCATACTGCAGGACTTTACAATAGGAAGAGTTGCAGACAACTTTATCTCAGTCCACAAACTACGCTTCACAACCAAACACACGTGAGAAGTGACATGAAAACAATGCGAAGTCACGTAGTATAGGCTTTCTTTTGTTATTAACTACATAATGATAAAGAAGCCTTTAGTGGGGTAGAAAATGTACTAATTTTGCTCACCTAAAGAGAATTAGCAATATCTCTTCAACTTTTTTTCCGGTTGTGGTATTGCTCAGATTACATGTCAACAGACACGGGTGCACCTGACAAATTTCCACTAGTTTTTCCTCTATTTCTTGGGTCCAAATAGACTGAAAAGAAGCACTTTTAACTTCTTCTCCAACCTCCCTCTGGCCTGCAGATACTAGTGGATGCTGCTCTCATTGGCTGTAGGTAATCTTCAATGTTATTTTCGATCAGAACACTTTTACACGGCATGATTTGAATCGCCGACAGGTCCCAATATTTAGCATGCCAAATATCTAACGGGTGTCGGTGACTCATCAGAGATTCTCTCAGATCGCGTCTTTGTTAGTTCACACAGTGTAATTGTTACTCACGTGATGAGCACTGATTTGCCTGTGATTTCAGGCATTTGTTTGCGATTTCTCAAAACATGTTGATGAGTCAAAATCGGAGCTAAAATCATTTATTAGTGATTTGTGCACACAGGCAGAATCACAACACGCAGCCTTATTTCAGTTGCCCCAAAATAACAGTGTGACAACAATGCGCCTCAACACACCTCATTTTCAGACAAGCATGCCCATGGGCTCGCAAAAGGGTCACGAAACACCAAAACAAATTTTTTGAGATGTTGACAGTCATATATGTGTCCCACGTTGCTAAAAACACAATTAGCACACATATATTTCACAATAAAAGGTGAAAATAAGTTGTTTTGTGTGTTATTCTCATTTTTTCCGGTTTAAAAAATTATTTTTAAAAAAATAACACATCAAATGTACACAGCAATAAGATCATTGTGTAAATTCCATTGTGGAAATTGGCTGTCTGTACCTGCTGATACAGTGCCGTTATTTACTTTTTAGCATCAATTCATGAGAAAGACTTGGTTCAAACCAATCAGCAGGCTCTATTGTGAACTAGATGCAACTTCATTAATATGCATGATATACCTTCAAAGACTATTTTTACCTTTTCAGAAGGCAGAGAGACAGCACGTTGTGTTACCTACCGTAATTAAAATAAGTGGAAGAAGAAGAACTGTTCGGAGACATGAGTCAGTGTTTCCTCTAGGATTTTTTCCAGCTGTGGCGGCAGGACTTTTACACAGATGTACCAACTACCAATGGTGTTATTTCAATGACACATGTTGTGAGCACAATATTACAAGTCGAGATCGCATTTATGTAATTCGAGCATGCAAAGCTCTGCTTGCGCGCTGATTTCCTGTGTTCGTGCACAAAACTTCAAACCCTCAAATATAGGCTGCTCAAGTGCAGATTTTCGTGTGCCTTAAATACACGCTGCTGAAGTGCGATTTAGTGCGTCTATGTGACAAGTACATCTCCAACATTTATTAGATTTGCTAGGAATGTTTATGAATGTCTCCAATAGATCTACAGAGCGGCATTAATGCGTCCTGATGTAAAGTAAAACAGCTGAAGTAGCTGAACAGTCGTGAAGTAAAGTGAAACTGCTATAAACTCCAGCCAGATAAAGTCATTGTATGCAGAGCCATAGACCTTTATCGGTAACACTTTACAATAAGGTTCATAAGTAATGCATTTACTAACATGAACTAATCATGAACAACATTTGTACAGCATTTATTCCTCATAATTCAACATTCGCTAATTCATTATTAACATCCAAGTCCATGCTTGTTAACATTAATTAATGCATCGTGAATTAACATGAACTAACAATGAACAACTGTATTTTATTAACTAATGTTAACTAACATGAACAAATACTGTAGTAAATGTATTGTTCATTGTTCATGTTAGTAAATGCATTAACTAACATTAACTAATGAACCTTATTGTAAAGTGTTACCCCTTTATCTATACAGTAAAATTATGGAAACCGTGTTCATCTTAACTGAAAGCTACGCCATGTTTGCTGGCCTCATGCATCATGCACCTGTCAGTCAGTCAGCATGTCACCGTAAAGGGTTAAACAAATAACGCACAGCACTACTACGGTTAAAGAAAAGTTTGCGATGTTATAATTCACTTACCTTTTAATATGTTTTGGTGCGATTATAACCTGCTATTAAAAATAACAATGACTTAATGTTTTGAATGGGAAGCTGTAATATAGCTGTGGCGGGATGAATTTTGGTGTGGCGCCCCGCCATGGAAGAATGAATGTAGCGGAAACCATGTGAGTTGTCAGTGTTGCATTTATAAATAGTTAGTATAGACAGCAGTACTCATTCAGTTTTTAAAGACATACCTTAGTCAAAATGATTTAGTTACCAAGTTTACAGTAATATCACCACAATATCATGGACTGAAAGATGTAAATGCTGCTCTCTGAATTTAAACATGTAAACACCTTAATCAAACTATTACCATTGTGTAGGATTTTCACTGCATATGATTTTCACCGCATTTTGTGACAAGATAGTCTATACACACACACGGCTGTTTGACGCTATTCTCTGCACGTAGAGTCCCTGCATATAGTGAGAAATGCAGAGGTTTTTTTTTCTCCCATTCTGCATGCAGTATCTTATTCCATTAAAACTACAATCTTCCAGCAGTTCCTTGCATCCAATATCTTATTTGTCACGAGAGGCATGCATGAAATGTTCCTGAATGAAAATGAAAGTGCCAAACTGCAGTTAAAGTCGACAAATTAAGAATGAAACACCCGAAATTACATGAAACTCCGGAGGAAATGTGGATAGCGTGGTGACACAATGACGTTAAATGAATTATGTGCTATAACATGTAAAACGGGATCATTAAAGGAACATCCCAAAAGGAACTCATGTAAACACCTTATTCATATTATTGTCTTATTCAGATTAAGGCAAATATTATGATTACTGATGTTTATGTAAACGTAGTCACTGTCTCCCCTGCGTCATGCAAACCCTTCCCTCTTTCGCCACTCAACACTCCAACCTAAACAAAGCTGGACCCAGCCACTTTCCTGACTTTAAACCTTTAAACAATATGATACAGGATGTAGAAATGATACCTGCGCAAGGCTGAAACTAGCAAAAAACATTGCAGCACCAGGTATATGATAGGGCCCAGAATGGCTATAGAGGCTTATCATTAGAATATCACAACATTGTTTTAAACATAAACATGATGAGATATAATAATGCCATATTTTGCTTACTATGAGAAAACATGCTCCAAAAAGTACAGCCTTGATCTTCACATCCAGATCCATAGGAAAGGAGATTCCAAAATTGTCTGCATCAGTGAAAGCTTCTCTCACCAGACCTGTCCACTGTTTAGAAATTCTGCCCACTTTTGTGGATTCATCCAAAGACAAAACCTATTTGCAAGGAAATAAAATTATTTATGATCACACAAAATGTTCTGTGGTACCATATGTAAATAAAAAAAAACATTTTATATGTTTTAATGTCAAAACTCAAAACTATTTTCTTTTATATTTGAAAAAGAAAGCATGGGTCATACATCAAAGTTCACATCCGAACAACATCTGCAAGAACAGAATGGTCCCTCAATCTTCAAAACCGCTTCTTTTTTCTCATTCTGAATGGTAAATTTGGGAAGGAATGGATGCCAATTCTGGATCACATATCCAATCGGGTTGCCTGGTGGACTTTGTATTTCAAGCTGAGGAAGACAAAAAAAGACAAGAACAGTGAGTTTAGGCATCTTGAAATACCATGGATATAGATATAAGATAACATAAAGGTGGCATTTATGCGGTTATTCAATCTCAAGCATGACAATGTACAGCACATTTGTTGAGTACCAATCATTCATTCGTTAATTTTCTTTCAGCTTAGTCTCTATTTCAGAGGTCGCCACAGCAGAATGAACCGGCATATATTCCAGCATATGTTTCACGCAGCAGATACCCTTTCAACCGCATACCAGTACTGGGAAACACCCATTCACACACACATATACACTATGGTGAATTATTTTATTCAATTCACCTATAGCACATGTCTTTGGACTGTGGGGGAAGCAGGAGCACCCTGATGAAACCCATACCAACACGGGGAGAACATGCACACTCCACACAGAAATGCCAACTGGCCCAGCCAGGACTTGAACCAGCGACCTTCTTGCTGTAAGGCAACAGTGCTAACCACTGACCCACTATAGTACCCATCATGCAATGCATAATTCATGCAATTACAGTTAAACATGACATGCATAAGTCATATGTTGAATCAGCGACATCAGAATTTAAACTCAGAACTAAGCTTTGCTTGTCATACCATCGTCAAATTATTGGAGATTATTTAAATTATAAAATTACATATATTTCTGAAGTGCTCCTCTATGATTTAATTTCCTGTTTTCTACCGTTTTTTTTCTTATCACTTTGATTTGGTGGAGAGAGTATGCAATATTTAGTTTAATACTAAACATTTTAATATTATCAATTAATAAAGATTTTAAAGCTCAAAAAGACAAGATGGATAAAAAAATAGAAAACAGTCCCTGAGAAACATATTAGAATAATTTCTAAAAGATCATGTTTCACTAAAGACTAAAGTAATGGATGCCGAATAGTTAAATTTACCCTCACAAATATACACTCACTGGCCACTTTATTAGGTACACCTTACTAGTACCGGGTTGGATCCCCTTTTGCCTTCAGAACTGCCTTAATCCTTTGTGGCATAGATTCAACAAGGTACTGGAAATATTCCTCAGAGATTTTGGTCCATATTGACATGATAGCATCACGCAGTTGCTGCAGATTTGTCGGCTGCACATCCATGATGCGAATCTCCCTTTCCACCACATCCCAAAGGTGCTCTATTAGATTGAGATATGGTGACTGTGGAGGCCATTTGAGTACAGTGAACTCATTGTCATGTTCAAGAAATCAGTCTGAGATGATTCACGCATTATGACATGGCGTGTTATCCTGCTGGAAGTAGCCATCAGAATATGGGTACACAGTGGTCATAAAGGGATGGACATGGTCAGCAACAATACTCAGGTAGGCTGAGGCGTTGACATGATGCTCAATTGGCACTAATGGGCTCGAAATGTGGCAAGAAAATATACCCCTACCATTACACTACCACCACCAGCCTGAACTGTTGATACAAGGCAGGATGCATCCATGCTTTCATGTTGTTGACGCCAAATTCTAACCCTACCATCTGAATGTTGCAGCAGAAATAGAGACTCATCAGACCAGGCAACGTTTTTCTAATTGTCTATTGTCCAATTTTGGTGAGCCTGTGCCAATTCTAGCCTCAGTTTCCTGTTCTTAGCTGACAGGAGTAACACCAGGTGTGGTCTTTTGCTGCTGTAGCCCATCCACTTCAAGGTTTGACGTGTTGTGCATTTAGAGATGCTATTCTGCATACCTCGGTTGTAACGAGTGGTTATTTAAGTTACTGTTGCCTTTCTATCAGCTCTCCTCTGACTTCAGGCATCAACAAGGCATTTGCACCCACAGAACTGCCACTCATTGGATATTTTCTATTTTTTGAACCATTCTCTGTAAACCCTAGAGATGGTTGTGTGTGAAAATCCCAGTAGATCAGCAGCTTCTGTAACACTCAGACCAGCCCATCTGGCACCAACAACCATGCCACGTTCAAAGTCACATAAATCACATAAATTTACCATTCTGATGCTTGGTTTGAACTGCAGCAGATCATCTTGAACCTGTCTACATGCCTAAATGCATTGAGTTGCTGCCATGTGATTGGCTGATTAGAAGTTTGTGTTAATGAGCATTTGCACAGTTGTACCTAATAAAGTGGCCGGTGAGTGTATATAACATTAAAAATAGGATAGCACAATTCACAGTTCACAAATCACTGTTTCCTATCATTTTACCCACACATCTTACAGTAATCAACATAAATCTTTAACAAATAAGCCTGAGATTTAAATAAAAGGCTTTGAAACAATAATAAAATGGAAGGTATGACATGGAAGGTACGAGCATGTAACATAAATAATAAAAACGTGATTTACCTCCTGCAGGCAACATGGACAGAAGCAGCTTCCACACTTCAAAGGACGCATAAGTCTCATCACTTCCTGTCCCAAGTTATCCTGAACATGGATGACGAAAGAGCGCAGTGGTCCACAGAACTGTCTGTTGCAGCAGTCGTTTTCCTCAGCTACATAGAACACCTGCTGCCCCATACTGTTCTTCACAGTGTATTTATTATTGGTCTCCCAGCCCAAGATAACTGTGATACAAAACAATCAAAACACAAATAGGATATAAAGATGCATGTTTTGGTCAAGTTGTGTGCACTTCATTAATAGACAATTTAAGCATTAATAAGGTTACTGCTTAAATCTGCCATATTGATAGACAAGCTTTTTTGGTTTAACATAAAGCTATGATTACAGAAATATAAGACAAAACATATAGAGTTAGAATACAATCATGTAAATTAAAGAGCCCCTTATTATGGGTTTTTAAAAATGACCGTCCATGCAGTGAAGTAAAATATCCAGCCATGGCTTAAATCTGAAAATGCACCGTGTTTAAAACTATTGATTTATCTAAAAAGAGTCGACTCAGAGTGGTTGAAATGAATCGCCGCTGTACTGAATCTTCAGCCGTGGCGGTGTGACGTCGATACAGAACTCAAGCCCTGCTCATTTGTTGTGCGTGCAGACCGAGGAAAAATAAAAGTCCCGGACTCGCCCACAAACACCGTAGAAAGAAAAAGGAAGACAAACACTGTAGCAGATCCCAGTTGAATCAAGTCGCGAAGACTCTGTGCTCTGAAATGTGAGAGAAGGTTAGTGTTATTTTCCCTACCCAAAGATGAGGCTGTGAAGAGTCAGTGGTTGAAGTTTATTTTTGCAAAAATACCTCTGCATTATAGCCCCAGCCTTGTGCTGTGTTCCCATAAATTTTCTAACGAGTGCTACAGCAATCTACATGCTATATGGAAAGGGTAGTGCGAAGTGCCCGAGAGTTAAGGGCACTTTCATTCATTTAGAGGGGCATTTTTTCCTAGAGAGAAAAAAGGCAGATGCTCAAGCACCCAAAAACCTGAAAAAAAATCACGTTTCACAAGAGTAAATAATTAATAATTTTCTGGACACTCAAAGCACTTTACACATTTTTGGGAGGAATCTCCTTATCCACCACTAGCGTACAACGTCCACTTAAATGATGTGACGGCAGCAATATTGCGCCAAACCACATACCACACACCAGCTGCCTGGTAGAGAGGACACAGGATGGTGGAGGGACGGTTAGGAGGCCATGATGGACGGAGGCCAGTGGGGAAATTTGGCCAGTATGCTGGGATTAAACCCCTACTCTTTTTCGAACGACATCCTGGGATTTTAACAACCACAGAGAGTCAGGATCCATCAATATACTGAGGCATTAGGACCCACACAGACCGCAGGTTGAGCGCCTCTTGCTGGTCTCACTAACACCACTTCCGACAGCAACCTAGCTTTTTCATGTGGTCTCCTATCCAGGTACAGCCCTGCTTAGCTTCAGTGGACGACAATGTGAGAACTTGCAGAGAGCTAGCCACAAAACGTAAATTAAGATTCTTTTTTTCTCTAAGATCATAAGTCCTTTTTTTTCTCTGCATAATGTCCATCCACTTGAAACAGACCTGAAATTAGAAAAAATGTAGGGCAGTGTATGATTTCATCCTTTGGGAACTGATTGGATTGTTGCAAGATGGGTGTTGCTAACAAAATGAAAGAAAATCCATGTAGTATTCTTAAAACAACAGAAAACAATACTTGTGCATTCAATTTAAGATTCAGCAAGCTTCAAAACTGAAATCTATTTTAATAAATAAGCTAGCACTGTGTGCATTCATAACAGCATGTGAAGCGGACAACAACTGTTCAGGATTGTGTGTATGCATAGAGAAGGGACTCACTAATTCATAGACTGACTTACGTGCGCACAAGATACTATCTTATGTTTCCATATCTTATGCAGGCATATGTGCCTGAGCATTATACACTTGTATCTTTTGCAGAACAGCATTCTTTAGATGCTGTGTGAAGATTAAATAATGATTTCAACTTTTACTTGCAGCAAGTAACTACTTCTCAGTTCCAGAGTAGTAGACCAATCAGAAGAACTCAGAGGTGGGACTAGTGTTGCATTTTCAGATGCAAAGACTGCATCTTGCACTCAAATGCAAAGTTGCACTGCTGTTGTCTTTTCCGCCTAACTCCAGCGACCAACTGTATTTGTCATAGGAGTGCATGAATTGAACCGTGACCCTTGCACTGTGACGGTTCAGGACTAATACATATACTATTACACCTCAATTATATAAAAATACCTTTATAGCATGTTGCAGCACTGTGTCACGTGTAGTTAGGACATGGGAAATAGGTTAGCAGATTATCAGGTTTTGGTCTGATGTGCCTTCATCTTCTAAAGGAAAGTTGCTTCAATAAGTTGCTTCAATTCTATAAGCGAAGTCCCTGTGGTGGTTGCAATTCAGTGCAATTCAGCGCAAACAGACAGATCATATTAAAGGAGTGTCAGATAGTCCTGTGTCTCTCTATACCTGATCCCTCTGATCTGTCTTTTCCTTTGTCCACAGAGGTGTTGAGAAGAGAACAATGTGCAGACTCATCATTTGCTGCTGCTCTTTCTAACTGTCAAGTTTCTAACCTTGCTAGAGGACATTTTATTCAGGATGGGCTGTTACTGAGGAAGTGCTGTCCTCAATGTGATAATTTTGTTAAAGGTCTGATTGCACAAGTGGTAATTCCCGCACAATTTTGTGGTACTGTGTTGACCACAAATCCGGTGATCTTGGTGTTTGAAAAACTTGAAAACTTACTGAATTTTGTACCTTTCTGGGCATTTCTATGTTACATCCAGTTTCAGCAAACGTTGTCTGATTTGAACATATACAGTAATTGTAGACTGTGTGGGTCTCCACCCTTGTTCAAAGTCCAGGAGCAAATATTTGCTTACTGTTACTCATTTGCTTTGTGCGTAACCGTTGTGCCTTTACATTGTACTGTAAAAGCTTTATCGCTGTTTGTCAATTTATGCCATTTCTAAACTATTTTTTTAGATTGTCTGATCAAGGTACTAGCCTCACATCCTACACCTTGCCTACAACAAGCACTGAAACAAATATAATATGTGCATATCTTTGGAGATCTTTTGAGAGGTTCCCTAAAACTTTGTCCCTATCCCATGCCTATTGTGTACAGTTGAATAGAGATTGGAAGGAGGTTTTATCTTAGCTGTTATTGGCAGTTCAAGAGGTGCAAAAACTTACTTGTTTTAGTCCAAAGTGACTTTGAAT
>CAIGQZ010032741.1:1875153-1912003 GCA_903798205.1 Danio tinwini | reverse complement strand
TGTGTGTGTCTGTGTGTGTGTGTGTGTGTGTGTGTGTGTGTGTGTGTGTGTGTGTGTGTGTGTGTGTGTGTGTACAGTGCTCAGCATATATAAGTACAACCCTCACAAACCTCTTATTCAAATTTATATTTTCTAAAGGAAGCTTTACAATATTATATTTGTGTATTAACATTTGAGTAGTCACTACAGAAGCCAAATCTGGAGCTAATCTAACAAATAAGTTATGATAATGGTTCAAAATTAGTACACCAAATTTATATGTAAGAGAAAAATATTAAATACTAGATTTTAAAAATATTTTAAAATGGCTAAATTCAAGTGAAACAAAAACTGTTTACAATTTGGTGAAATTTTGTAGTTTGACATTTTCCCCCAATATTTAGCATGAATTTAAATGTATTATCCCTCTATTTCTAATGATGTTCGGTGACTAAAATATTATTTTTATAAATATATCCATTTAATAAATCTGATTTGTTCAAATGTGTCAAAAATACATTGCCTGCATTCAAGAAACAAACATTCAGATACAAAGATTCCTCTTCAAAATGGGATGTACTCAATTATGCTGAGCACTGTAGCTGTATTTAAATATGATCTTAACTTATATTTATTATCCAAATCATTTAGCCTATGGTTAATTTTATATGACTGAATTTGACATAAAAACTAAATACTAGGCTACTGACTTTAATGACATTTTTTGAAATTTCTAGAATTCAGGAGGAATATTAAATAATAAACTATAAAGATATTTTAAGCCACTTGTAGAACCGTTGTAAGTATTTTATTTCAAACGGCTAATCTAATTTCTCTATTATTATTTTTAATTACTATGGGGTAAAGCCAGTTAATATTCGTAAAAAGAATTAAAGATAGCAACTTACCTTTTTAAAGAGTCTCGTCTAATTCTTTAACTTAATATTCCCCACCAATATCCTCTCCTAAGGGTGTCGGTTAGTATTTTTTTATTTACTTATTTTAGTCATTGAATGGGCGACGGTCACAGTTTTCTCCTCACTCTTTATCTGCCTCACTGTTTCCTTCCCAGGAAACATATGCTCGCGAACACACCCCTTACAAAAACGAAAGAGAAAAACTATCTCGCTATCATTAATTTAATTACGTTATGTTTCGGTATGATTCGTCTGTAGCCGGAAGTATCTCCATGGTAAAATAGTTGTTGTTGTACAACTACGAATTCGAAACAGATTTTCTTCCACCGGATGTAGCTTATTAAAAGCTTCTGCTTTTCAAATACCATTTGAAATGGACGAATACCACAGCTGTCGTGTTTTCTCTGCATAAAGAGATGAAATAATAAACCACGACTTCTTTTTTTTTTTATCTATGATTAGTTCAGTTTCACAAAGCCTATTATTGTGAAAAGGCAGAACTAAATGTGAAGTGGGCATACTATAGGCAAATATACAGTAGGCACTGAGTATTCGCTTTCATTTTACTGCTGATTCTCAAGTGCTATTATTGTGAAATAGTGTTCTATTGTAAAACAGCACACGTGCACTAAAAATAGTAAAAAGAAAGTGTTTTATTAATTTTGTTTTTAGCAGTGGCATGAATAAAGCAGATTATATTTGATTAAATTCAACAAACAATAAAGTAAATAAGCTACATACATACATACATACAGTAGCCTAGACAAAATGGGCACTGAAATGGAGGCAAAAGTACAGTGCTCAGCACACAAGCAGGGGCGGATTTAGTGATTTGGGGGCCCTAACGATTCCAGCCTTGGGGCCCAATAGTCCTAATATGCACCCTTTCTACTTTTATTTCATTTTTATTTATTTTGCTGATATATTTTATATCACTCAAACGTCTTTTCCACGTTTTGTCTTAATGTAATCTCTACATTTTAAATGATTAATTTTCTTAACATTAGTTTACCACTAAAATAATTTGGGTAAGATAAATTGTCTGTAGTGTATGAGTGTGAATGAGTGTGTATGGATGTTTTGGAAATGGAAAATATATTCATTTTCATAATGGGGTGTACTCTATGCTGAGCACTGTATTACAAAATTCAGAAAAGCAGATCCCAGAATTTGTTGTTCTAAAAAGATAAAAATACTACTACTTACATTTATGACTCAACACAAATGTCCACAGAAACACGTAATTCACTTTTTCTTGGCAGCAACAAGCAACCATGTCATTGCAATGAGTAAAATACAATTCAGCGCTTGAAGTTTGTTTTATTTATTACAAACCTGCAGAGATGGGAAGTAACGAAGTAAAAATACTTCGTTACTGTACTTAAGTAGTTTTTTCCGATATCAGTACTTTACTCCACTAGTTATTTTTTGACAACTTTTTACTTTTACTTCTTACATTTTTACACAATTATTTGTATTTTCTACTCCTTACATTTTTTAAACCACAGTCGTTGCTTTCATTTTCATGTGTTTGGTGGCGCGATCTATATTATTTTTTGTCATCGCGCAATATGAATGCATTTTTGATGCAGTCAATCTATTTTTCCTCAATACTAAAACTATATGGTGAACGCTGTGAGTTTGCGTCAGGGTGATGATACACGGGCCAACTTTTTGAGCAATGTTGGTGCCATATTACAGGGTGTGATGCTGCTTGGCTACTTTCATAAAATTGGCAACAAACATTGTACATAAAAATTGGAAATGTAGGTTTGTTTGTATTAATATATCTATGTGAGGTCTACAGTAGTTACCTACCTATCTCACTTGCTATACTTTAGCTTCGTCCCTGATTTATCAGGGGTCGCTACAGCAGAATTAACCGCCAGCATCTGTTTTACACAGCAGATACCTTTCCAGCTGCAACCCAGTGCTGGGAAACACCCATACACACTCGCATTCTTACACACACACTTATACACTACTGCCAATTTAGTTGAATTATTATTTACATATACCGCATGTCTTTCGGACTGTGGTTGAAATGGGTACTTTTTACTTTTTTACATTTTTCAGGCGGTACTTCTTTACTTTTACTTAAGTACAAAAGTGTAGTCAGTACTTCAAATTTTACCAGAGTCGTTTTAAACGACTAGTATATAGTCTACTATATATACTAAGTATCTGTACTTCTACTTAAGTAAAGGACGTGTGTACTTTTGCCATCTCTGCAAAGTAAACCTGTCACAATTATAACTTGTGTGCTTACAAGCCCAGACAAAATTATGTCACAAAATAACACACTGATAAAGTGTGACCTTCAGCAATGCCTAGATACAACATTCTTTTTTTTTTTATAGAGCTGACATAATACAACGGTTCATGGTGACACACCTTTCTTTATTCAACAGAGAATGTAAAACAAAGTTCACACTTTCACAAACTTCATCTTCACAAGAAAATATAATAGGCATATATAACAGTCAAATTATAAGAGTTCAGTACATGAAAATGGCCATACATATGAGCCTCCGACATCACTGTTTCCTCATTCTTAGGTAAATTTGCGAGTGTAAAACCCAGGTGAAAAACAGGCCTAGCAGATCACAAATCAGTTGCATATGGGGCTATTCATTAGCATGCCCTCAACATCTGCATGTGCTTTAGGTGTCAGGATCATGAGATCATTAATATGCATGTCCCAGTCTGTGTATAATTGGCCAAAACGTTTCCTAGTGAGATTATTCATTCATTAATTTTCCTTCGGCTTACTCTCAATTTCAGAGGTCGCCAGAGGAATGAACTGCTACCAGCATTTGTTTTATGCAGCGGATTGCCTTCCAGCTGCAAACATCTTTACCGAAGTCTCTCTACTTGACGATTAATTTCTCACGTCCATCATGTTTGTAGTATATTTACACCCGTTATTTTCACCCGTGTTTGTAGTTCTAATGGAAATCAAGTCCAATGTATAATGTACTGTGGTCAATATTAGCGGTTAGAGCAGGGGTGGGCAAACTCGGTCCTGGAGGGCCGATGTCCTGCACAGTTTAGCTCCAACTCTAATCAAACACTCCTGCTTATAGATTTATAGTGATCTTGAAGACACTGATTAGCATGTTCAGGTGTGTTTTGATTAGTGGAGCAAAACTGTGCAGGACACTGGCCCTCTAGGACCGAATTTGCCCATCCCTGTGTTACAGTATGGACATTTCAACACTTAAATGTTTTACCGGAAATAGTAAATCATCCGGGGAACCTTTGGCATACTTGTTTCAACATACTACAATTTGGGACATACTAATTCTCTTTTCAAATACTATTTAGGACGGATAGTATGCAAATTGGGACGCAGCATATGTTTTCTTACCAGCCATCTGTTTACAGCTCGTCAGAATGTAAAAAATTAGGATATACGGATTATAAATTTATTTAGCACCAAGAATCATAGGGTATGTTTAATTGTATCTTTTCTTCACTTATCATGAACAGTATATTGTGAAATCTGCCTTGTATGTTTGTAATGAGGCAACAAACACACTGCTCAGTACAGTATAAGTGTTTAATGCACGTTTATGCATCATGTCATATCTCAACTAATTTTTTCTGTAGTGAAAAAATACTAATAGACATGAAACATTTGTTTATGCATATGAATTCCTGTCTGTGTTATCATATACATTAAAGCTTTAAAATACAACTCTAAATAAATCTCCGTTGGTCGATTTTGACATGTTTAATTAAAATACTGTCAAACACAACTAAAACACAACTCGGGAGCAAAATAGGTTACTCTGGTGTATATATTAGACACCTCACTCACTCCATCTATAGGTAAAATATGAATACCTCACTAAAGTTAAAAAGATTTACCACCGTATCTACTTTGTTAAAATATTTATGACATATTAAGTATGATGATTTAGCAGGTGTTTATTTTAGCATAGATTATGTTGTGCATGTGTGTGCTTGAGAGAGAGAGAGAGAGAGAGAGAGAGAGAAAGAGAGAGAGAGCTGCCTGTCAGAGCAAAGCTCATTAACATTCTTGACTGATCCAAATATGGTCAATATGTAGCTGCTGATTCTATTTGTGTTACAAAGAGAATTCCGGGAGAATTTTGAACCACATACCTACTATACAGATATCAGAGAACAATTTAACTTATTAAATCAATGCATATGGCACCTTTAAAATAAAACACAATGTAATCAAACGGGGTAGAAATCGTCAGGAGGGTTTCACTCTTGTTTTTGAGTGTGTTCAAAAAACATGAAATCCTGTGAATTAAACATAGAAAAGGACAATGTTATCCATCATTTATGCATTACATTACATTACATATGATAAAGAACCTAAATTTCATTTTAAGTAGAAAGCTCTACCATATATATTTTATTAGTATATTATTGTAGTAGTACTGTATAGTCATACAATTAAATATTTGTAATATTTGATTAGTTTACATCAATAAAATGTATAGGTTTGTTAGGCCTCATTTACACAGAATGCATCTTTGCTTCTAAAACTCGAGAGATTTGGAATGGTTTGAATAAACTGCAGTATAAAGCATGAGGGCATCCGGATACAGCCACTGAGCACTTGTAAACAAAAAACTTGCAATGAAACGCGTGTGAGACGCTTCAAAGACTCAAGATGCGAGTGTAACAGTCACACACATCCCTAGTTCGCGTTTTTACATTGAAAAACAATAGAAAAGTAGTGCATTGGAGAGGAAAATTATGTTCGGTGTGAATAGCCCTTAGGTACGATGCAGAGGCGCCCCCAAGGGGCCACGGCCACCCCTGTGTAATCTCTGACCACCCCTGTGGCCACCCCAAGATTTTGCTGTTAATATTAATAATTTAAATGTACTTGTGTAAATTCACAATATTTCAATAAAATAAATAAATAAAGATCAGCCACTAAATTATTGTGGATTAATTGGTGCCACTGATGTAGCTGATTCACTTCCCCTCCCCAATCGTCATTGACAGCACACGCACACCTTCAATAAACAGCAATGGCTGCTTATTTTATGCTATACATCTTTGTAAAACGCATGTACAATCGACATAACAAATGTATATGATGCTGTTATTGTTACCCTGACATTGTGAAAAATAAATAAAATAGACAGCAATGGCAATTTAATATTTACCTTAAAGTACATCAATAGAAGAAGCTGTATTAATGTTGTGGCTCAAAAAGGAGTATAGACAAATTATACTATTAGAGTCTGTATAGTGAGTGTGTGTTTGTATATAGGAATACATTTGTATATTTGTTTGTTTTATTAATTCATTAATCTTATTTAATTTTAGACATGGCATATACATATGCTGTACAATAAAAGTATGTGAAACAATAACTGAAAAGATATTTATATATACAAATTTTTTTTTAACTAAATATTGATTTTATTTTTTATTTTATTGAATTAGAAGTTATTGCTTTTTTTAGGAATCAATTGCGATATTTCAAGAGTAATAATCAAATGAATTCAAACCACATTATTTAATTTACTAGAACCAAAAAATATAACATTACACTGAATTCATAAATGTTTTTGTGTGTGCCACCCCAAGATTTGGTGCGGCCTCTTCTGGCCACCCCTAAGAAAATCTTCTGGGGGTGCCACTGGTACGATGGCCGAAAGAGCTTAACATGCTGCGATTTAAGAAAGCACATTCATTCATTTTCTTTTCGGCTTAGTCCCTTTATTAATCTGGGGTCGCCACAGCGGAATGAACCGCCAACTTATCTAGCATATGTTTTACACAGCGGATGCCCTTCCAGCTGCAACCCAACACTAGGAAACAAGAAAGCATATGCAATTATAAAAACACCAGCAAATTAAATGTGCAGTAGGTGCTGTTGTGCTGTAGTTTGTTGTACTGGTCTCTTCACATTCCAATAGTAATGATTAAATTAAATGATCTAGATGTATTTATATGCATTTTTATATTCTGGGTAAGGCATAAGAAATTTTTTTATGTCCAATTAAAATTTGTCGGTTGGACAATTCCCATAATTCCGATAAGTCTGTCAACATATGTAGATTTGTACATCTGCGCAGCCATTTACGCAGATCTTCCATTTGAGCATGCACGCATGCCGCGTTCATGACGTGCACACGTGAGAGAAAGTGACAGTGGTAAATACAACAACAGAATCAAAACTTTTTAAAATCCTGAATCAATATTGAAGTTACTTTTGCACGCCAGAGTAAGCCTGTTTTACACCGCAAGCAGCGCGTGAGCAGCGTGTTTTTTCAGCGTACATGTTAACAGATTAGAGCTTTCATACTGAACGCAGAAGCAGCGCAAGGCGTGAGCGTCACTGAAGCAGCAGTGCTGCGATAGTTTTGGCGATGGGTCTATTTTTGCCACGCTGCTCACGCTCAATTAAAGTGACAGTGCATGGATAATGACCACAACACAATGAATGACAGTAAAAAGTAGCAATTTTACCCAATAAATGCGTCAATAGTATCAACTAATTTATATATAGTCAATCAAATCAACTTAAACAATTAAAAACTGCAACAAATATTTATTTAGCAAACCAAATGTAAAACAATTTTAGTATCACTTTTGCTTAAGTTGCACACTAGTGTTGCAGGAGAGGGGAAATAGAAGTGGCCACTTTAAGACTGCTATTTACTGGAGTTGTAGTCCATAGCGAGGTGTATTGTGGGTAGTGTAGTTCGACACGCATGTTGGATGATGTAAGCTCGCTGTGTGCTGTGCAGTTGAAGCAGAGGAAGAAGGAAGTTTTATTCGGCTTTGTTTTGTTCACACAAGTTATTCCACCTGGGAGCTGTTTGCACTGTGAACCTGACAACATGAAAATAAGTAAAACAAGGGCATGCATTGATTACTTCTGTCCGTCTCATCCTTTGCACGAGCATGAATTAACGAGCCTTTACTCTGCCGCTGGACATCGCTGAAGCGGAAAAAGTAGCACTAGTTTGATCATGTATAAATATCATTATAACTAAATTGTATAAATAATATTATAACAAGGCCTACAACATCCTGGCAATGAAAAACAAAATGACATGATGTCACAGGCGATTCTTCTGAGTGCACCAGACATGAATGACACTCCTCATAGAGCGTGAGAAGCATACAGTGCTGTAGGACCTTATAATTTGTAAAATAAAGACTTGCAGGTTAAGGAAACAGCATAGGAGGAAGTTGCCGCGGGCCTTGGTGCAAATGAAAAGATAATTTTTTTATATATAGAGAGAGAGAAATAGGTAACTAGATAGAATAGACAGAAATAGATTGATCTGTGCAGCAGCTGCCGAAAAACTGCACGCTGCAGACGCAGCTGGTGTGAAAGGCAAATGCCTGCGTGCTGCTTCTGCTCTTCATACGCGCTGCGCACGCTCTGCTCATGCACTGCTTTCGCTTGCGGTGTGAAACAGGCATAAGGATGACCCCATGCTGAAGTATTTCTTTTAGACAGGTAAGTATATTAGTCACAAAAAGCTTATGTAGATTTTGTTGAATGGGTTATATGTACGGCCAGACAGAATCTGCGGGTGTTTTTTGCAATTTTTGCGGAGAATTTTGGTAAAAATCTGCTAATTTCTTCTGAATTATTTCGGGAGTCTCATAACTAAAACCTTAATATGGGAAATATGTGTAATTTAAAAACTGAAAAAATTCAGATTTACACACATTTACTCAAGTAAATAAACATAATTAATGATGGGCTAAAAATCTGCGGAATTCTGCGGAAAATCTGCGGAATTCTGCATGCACAGATTCCGTGTGGGCCTAGTTATATGCACAGAAGTCTTCATCTTGTACAACAGATCATATCTTCAATTAATTATTCAACAATTCACACATAAAACTTCATGTTTTTTTATACTGTAGGTGTATTTTTTTTGAAAACCTATTCAGTGACATATGCAGATTTAAATGCAGCATTTTGAAGGATTAATAAACATATGCAAAACATTATAATTTTTCGTTCATGTTGCGCGGGTTTAAACTGAGATCACAATCTTTTAATGTTTAATTGTGCAGCTTTACACTGAATGCATTAATGCAGGCTAAACAAGCAGTGACAGAAAAACACTAAGCATACATTAGTTGCTTCAGGACAAAGCACGTGAAAGAATGAGGCTAGCGATCCTTGCATGCATAAATTTTTACACATGACAAGTTTTGCTTGCTACACAACTGAAAACATGCTAGATATAACACAGTTTTTCAATCTAAATCATAGTATTATCAGGTTTTCTGCAGGTTTCTTCAAATCAAATTTAAGACCCTTTTTAAGACCATTGTCAATGAAATTTTAGACTTGCACAGTCTAAACACCAAGGATTTTTTTAATGGGCTGCTTACTTCTGTAAATTGTTTTTGTATTAATGGAAGATCATGTAATTTAATTTGGAGAATTTGCTGTAAAAATGTCTAACAGCTGTTGCAAATTGAATATCTTGACAATATAAAACTTATTAAATAATAAAAAAAAAAGTTTTGAGATGGATTAGAGGTGACTGGGTGTCGGACAGATTGGGTAGCTTTACTTGTGCATATGAATATTTCAGTCAATTTAAGATTTTTTAAGGCCTGAAAGTTAGTTTTTGAAATGTAAGACTTTTTAAGACTTTTTATGACCCCAGGGACACCCTGATTATAAAGTACTATAACATTTTCTAACTGGCGAAAGACATGATCTAGTGGATTGTCTGCTATTATCTTTAAGGTGCGTATCTTCATGATATCAGGAGGCGAAGCTTTAAACGGCAGGGGAGGGATTGTGTTTTCAAAATGATTGGGCCCTATTTTAACAATCTAGGTGCAAAGTCCAAAGCACAGGGCGCAAAAGTATTAAGGGCGTGTCAGAAATAAGGACATTTTAAGGATGGAAAATTCCGCTTTGCGTCGCAGCGCATGGTCTAACAGGGTTGAGCTTATTCTCTTAATGAGTTATAGTTATGTGCTTTGAGAATTAACCAATCAGAGTCTCATCTCCTATTCCCTTTAAGAGTCAGTTGCGTCGCGCCGTAGCGAATTTGCTATTAACATAGCGGACTTTGTAAGTGGCATAACTGAGCGCTTCACTAGCGAGAAAACAGTTAAACAGAGCATCTGCAGCGCGAGAATGAGCCTTCTTATTCTTTACTTTCACTTTCACTCTCTTCCGTGGATAAGGAAACGTGTTGTATGCACAGACATCTATTAGCCTATACATAATTATTTTAGTTTGTTAAGCGCAAAGATTTGTTTCAAAATTATTACTAAATTCAGTTCTAATTTTCAGCAAACGAATAAATGAACAGTAATAACAAAGTGTGGTCAAAAAACTGAGTTATTTCCAAATACACATGCTATGGGCCATATGATCTAAAACCAGACAGGTAGGCAAATCTAGATATAAATATGCATATAATAAATACTACTACTAATAATAATAACATTATACAAAAGCAAAATGTCATGAATAAACTGAAAAAGCCCCCCGAGATGAAGAAGGCATGAAAGCAGTGGTTTTTACGTATATTACGTTTTGTCAGTTTCAGTTATATGAAAATGTATGATTTTAGAAAGGAGGCGTGGCATCCAACCCAACCGTCATTGGGGGATAAGCAAATCATACTAAAATGTACAGATGAGATTGTAGAAATTCATATAAATTAGCCACTATATCAAAAAGTTACTAATTGTCGTGAGATAGCGTATAGAGATAGAAAATAATACATTTTGTAACATTATAATCCTTTAATTCTTTTTTATTTGTAAATATATTTGCGTGTTGCTCTACATCCTGTATGTATTAAGCAATGTTTAAGCGAGGCGCACATCTAAAGGCTGATTTATACTTCTGCGTCAAGCGCACGCGAATGCTACGCCGCAGCCTACACGTGGACGCATAGCCCCTCGCCGTGGCTGTCGGCGACGTTGACGCGCACCTCTCAAAAATTGTAACGCATAAGCAAGCTTTCTGATTGGTCGGCTTGGTAGCACTAACGAGTGTGGGCGGAGGTGAGAGCCGTGCTCCCGATGCAGCGAGTTTTTACAAGTGTGGTGTCCTGTGAAGGAAATCCGGATGGAGACTGTTGTTTTGTGTTTACCTTATGATTAAAGTTGTTGCACGTCCACCGGTTCCCTCCTAAAAATTAGCAAATTTAAGCCACTTGTACATTAAGGAAGTGTTCAGAAAAAACAAAATACCAGCGAAGAAACTCTGCACAGAGAAACATAAACACCTACTGCCAGCTAGCGTTTCGGAAGTGTATTGCAGAAAAACAGAAACACAGAAGTATAAATGCACGGCTACGCGCAAGGCTTGCGCCGTGGGTCACGCCGATCACTTGATGCAGAAGTATAAACCAGTCTTAATGCACTTTGCGCTGGACTTTAGAACTCCTCTTAATTGGTCTATTGAACAGTCTATTTTAGTTTCTCAAAACAGCAACGCGCCAGCAATGCGCCTTAACACACCCCCTTTTTTAGACCAGAACGCCTATGGGCGCAAATATGAACGCAAATGCATTTGCTATTTAAACAGCGTGGTGACAATGTCAAAATGACACTTGCGTCCAGCTGAAACTAGCAAACAACATTTGCGTTGTGCCTTGCGCTGCATTGCGCCGGGTGTATGATAGGGCCAAGAATGGTAAACGATTAGCATTTTGGCAGATCACATACTGCACCTTTAAGAAAAGATCTTCATCGGTTTGACAGCATACATGTTGCAAATTTTCACAATGCAAACAAATAGAGAAACAAGCTACATTTTCTCACAACACAAACAAATTAAGAAACCATGCTGCATTTTTTTAAAACACATGCAAATAACACAACAGAAATGTTTCAAGGGAAACCTAAAACTTGACGGACCTGGCTATTCAGGTTATAGTTATGGCTAATAGTATAAAAAAGACAAGAGAATCATGTAATCAGGATATTAAAATGAACAAAAAAAACTCACCTTTCAAAAGTTCACCTACAACTTCACTGAGCAAGTCATGGCATAATAAGCATATTCCAGCCGGGTCTGTCACGTTTTTGATTCCCCTTAAAACATTTCCGTTGTGTTTCATTACTATTTGCATGTGTTGTGACTCTTTATTTGTTGTTTATTTGTTTATGTTGTTTATTTGTTGTACTCTTTATTTGTTTTGTGTTGTGAGAATTTGCAACACATATGCTGTCAAACCGATGAAGATCTTTTCTTAGATCTTTTTCTTAGATTGCAGCACATTAAGCTTTTAGGCCACCGTACTTAGTCTCTTAAAGGGATAATTTACCCATTTCATCATTTACTCATTCACCCTTCACTTGTTTAAAACCTATTTGAGTTTCTTTCTTCTGTCATAACAATAAAATGAAGAATTCTATTTGATGACACCCACTGACTTTTTCCTACTATGGAAACCAATAAGTGCCATCAACCAGCATTCTTCAACATATCTTCTTTTGTGTTCAAGAAAAAAAAGAAACTCATACATGTTTAAATCCAATGGAGTGAAAGTAAATGGTGAGTTCATTTTCATTTTTGAGTGAACCATCCCTTTAAATTAAAAATGTTATTAGCAATCCTTTGTAACCTGCTTAACTGATTTACAAATACATGAAAACGTATTGTATTTGTAATGTATTTAATCCAGAGCACATAATACTTACAATAAGAAAGCAGGCTCCCAATATAACTGCTTTTATTTTCACATCCAAATCCATTGGAAATTGTAGGCCAAAGTTGTCTGCATCAGTAAAAGCTTCTGCCTCAAATCCCGACCACTGTTTGCTAATTCGACCAATCACTGAGGACTCATCCAGTGACATCACCTGACAACAAATGTTGGATGAGCATCAGATAGACACATAAAATGGTGAACAAGTACATTTGTGATCCAATTCAAACACATGACATTCATGGCAGGGCACATAACATTTTTTATATAATATATAATAATGCCATATTCCAAAATCAAGATTATATAATGCACTGAAAAAACATTATTGACACCAATGTTTTAAAACATTCTAAATGTATTTACACGGTCACATTTGATCAAGTAAATGTGTCCCTACAGTTTCTTTTTCAATTGCTCTTGAACAGTTCTTTCTAGTTCTTGATTCTAATTGCTTGAGAGCTGGTGTTTCCTAGTGATATCAACACTGTTCTAGATTCTTTAATTGCCAAGCAGATGGATAAACTCCTTATATTTTGACAAACACTGTGGCTGATGAACCACATAATGGATTTTTGAGTGATTTGAGTTTATAATTTATAAATTAAAAATGTTACAAAAGCATATCGATCCGCTTCATAAAACATCTGCTAATGCCCTGGTGGTGTATGGGTTAGTTTTACAATGGATGTATGCACTTTAGAATATTAGAAGGTTGGCCCCTACCCAACACCATCATACATCATGGAAGCGCCATGAGAAAAAAAATGAAATTCATTTGACTGTGTTTGTCTAAAAGAAGGAAGTCATGTACAATGAGGATGGCTGGAGGGTAAATTATGGAGTAATTTACTTTTTGGGGAAAACTGTTCCTTGAAGCCATTATATTTGGGAATTCCCCAGAGAAAACTTTGCCTTCCTCAGCCGTCAACCTATACAGAAAATAAGGTAAACCACATCTCTCTCCTATACTGTATTATTGTATGCAGTTATACTGTATAGTAATTTAGTGTTTGCTTAGGCTTTTATGGGGTAAATGTTGGGGAATTCATGGATGCGGACAAGACAGAGGTCTGTTGATTTATTGATTGATCTGTTAATTTTTAACAGAAGTTGATTTATTGATTGCTATTTTATAAATGCAATATCACATAAGCAGCCCTGCAATATGGCTGTATATCAGCACTGCTGTGATTACCTACAAACGAATCACAGCAGTGCTGCCTATACATCCATATCTCATGAGGAAACAGAACAATTTAACTTTTTGTCAGTTTAGTGACTGTGGAGAGCGGGTGAGGCCAAGAGCCATGGGAACATAATGAGGCCAGTGCTTGAGTGACTGGTGCTTGAGAAGCAGCCGGACAAACTGTCTCTCCTTTTCTCTCGCCCCATTTCCCATGGTCTCGCGGGTGTAGGAACTCATGGTGAGTGGGCAGGGCCGAGAGCCGTCGGAAGCGAATGAGGCTGGCAGCAGAAGCGGAGCAGGAGACAAGAAGCGTCACCAGCTGGAAGAATCATCGCCGGACACCAGAAGACGGACAGGTAGATGGATTCCTTCACAGGGCTGCCAGCTCGGCGTCGGATCTCTCAGCTGGTTGAGGAGCGAATGGCAACATGTCTGGAGAACCAAACCCCAATTTTTTTTCCTTTCTCCCCTATCTCTGTCTCCCCTATCTCTGTCTTCTGTTTCTCCTTCTTTTTTTCCATCTCCTTTACTCTCGCTCCGTTTCCCAGGTCTCGTGGCTGTGGGAACTCGTGGTGAGTGGGCAGGGCCAAGAGCCATAGGAACAAAATGAAGCCAGTGCTTGAGTGACAATGAGAAACACCTGTACCACACACCAGTACTCGAGTCCCATGGAGGAGCTCTGGACTATAAAAGAAGGAGAGACAGCAGTCAAAGATAAGAGAGGACCAGACCTGGACACTTTATGTTTTACTTTTGCTTTCAGTTTGATGGGAGTCTCCGTGTGGAGCTGCCATCTGTTTTTTTACATTAATAAATTATTTAAAAGTTTGAGGGTTCTCCTTCTTCCCAATGGCCAGGTGGCCATCTAGCTTTCTTACAGTGGTGCAAAAACCTGGGAGAAGGAGGGACAAGTTGTCCACATGCTCTCACTGCTGAGGGGGAAAGCAAGTGTTCAGGAGTTAACTTGAGTGGGGGAGAAACCCCTTTGTCTGCCCTAGAGTGCCGGGGACAGAGTGGTAATGTGTTTGGAAAACCGAACCACATTTTTTTCCCCTCTCTCTGTCACTTCTGTCTCTTCTCTTTTTTTCCATCTCTATTCCTCTCACCCCATTTCCCAAGTCTCGTGGGTGTGTTAACTTGTGGCGAGTGGGTGGGCCGAGAGCCATAGGAATGGAATGAGGTCGGTGCTTAAGTGACAATGAGAAGCACCTGCATTGCACATTGGCCTGGAGTCCCACAGAGAAGCTCTGGACTAAAAAAGAAGGAGAGACAGCCGTGGAAGATGAGAGAGGACCAGGCCTGGACACTTCATGTTTTACTTTAGCCTTCAGCTTGATGGCAGTCTCCGTGAGGAGCTGCCATCCTTATTTTGTTTTTGTTTTTCATTATTAATTTTAATTAGTTCTCCGCCTCCTTCTTTCCAATGGCCAGGTGGCTTCCTAACTTTGTTACAGTGGTGCAGAAACCTGGGAGAAGGAGGGACATGTCGTCCAGATGCCCTTGCCTGCTGCCGTTCATCTGCCCTAGAGTGTAGCCAGAGGCTGGCAAGGAAAGGGTCTGCCTGCTGCTGGCTCCTAGCATGGGGGGTAGCAGGGGATGTGGGGCTCACTACTGCGAGGGACAGAGCTGTAAGGAGCCATTCAAGAAGCCATGCTGAAGCCTGCTTCCATCCACCGGAGCGGGAGCGGAGCAGGAGATAAGATGTGTCGCCAGCCGAAAGAACCGTAGCCGGACACTAGAAGACTGACAGGTGAATGGAATTCCTTCACAGGGCTCCCAGTATGTCGTCGGATCTCTCAGCTGGTTGAGGACTGATTGGCAACGTGTCTGGAGAACCGAACTCCAATTTTTTTTCTTTTTCTCTCTCTTCTCTCTCTCTATGGTGCTTCTGTCTCCTCTTTTTTCCATCTCCTTTCCTCTCAGCCCATTTTTCCAGGTCTTGCAGGTTTGGGAACTCGTGAAGAGTAAACGGGGCCAAAAGCCATGGGAATGAAATGAGGCTGGTGTGCGACACAGATGCTTCTTGTTGTCACTCAAGCAGGAGCAGAGCAGGAGACAAGAAGTGTCGCCAGCCAGAAGAACCATCGCCGGATACCAGAAGACGGACGGGTAGATGGATTTCTTCACAGGGCTCCCTGCTGGGTATCAGATCTCTCAGCTGGTTGAGGATTAAGTGGCAACGTGTCTGGAGAACCAGTCATATACCAGTTCAGTCACATAAAAATGTCAATTTTTTAAAAGGAGGCATGCACCGAAACCCCAGACATAGACCTAACCGTTACTAAATTAGCCACTAATAAAAAAGTTACAAATTGGCATGAGATAGCGATGGCCATATAACAGTGCTACTCGTGTGATATCATATTTTACTAAATAATTGATGCAACATACCTCAAAATTAACATCAGAACAACATTTGCAGTCACAAAACGGTCCCAAAATCTTCAGAACAGGTTCTTTCCTCTCATTATGAATGATAAACTTTGGCAGATAAGGATGCCAGCTTTGTGTTACATAGCCCAGAGGGCTGCCTGAAGGGCTATGAACCTCCAGCTGAAATATATAAGACGTTATTGACATAGTAAGAAATATAGGTAATTATTATAATTTTTGTATGTGGGTACAAAGCACAAGAATGAAAACATGCATAGTGGTGTTGTGAGGTGTACCTCTTGAAGACAGCAAGGAAAGAAGCAACTACTGCACTTAAGGGGACGAGATAACGTGATGACTTCCTGTCCCATGTTATCCTGGATATGAAGCAGGAAGGAACGTACAGATCCACAAAACATACGACTACAAAAATGGCTCTCCTCTGCGGCAAAAAACACCTGCTGCCCTAAACTGTTTTTCACCACATATTGATTATTGGTCTCCCATCCCATGAGTACTGTAATGGAAAGAGAACATCTGCGTTCATATGCTAAGGATTGAAAAGTATTTCTACAGCAATCAGTGAACAAGGATTACCTTCCATTAGTTCCACTTTCTGATGAACTAGAAGCTGGTCAACCTGTAATAAGCAAGGTGTATTGTTACAGTATATTTTTATATAGTGTGTTTGTGGCATGTTTACACACAGTGGAGAACTAAATTAGACAAAGCAAAATTAACTCATTTTAATTGCTGAAGGCTACAGGTGTCCACAATTAAGTCTGTAAAGGTAATTGATTTGATTGACTCCATTAAATCTTCATCCACCAGACATTTCCAATCATGTTTAAATCAGGACTCCAGACAGCCCATTTCATTATTTCTATGATTTCATATTTCATGGAACTGCTAATCTGTTTTCCTATTTGAACAGTGATCCATTTCTCTTTATGAACTGGCTTGTTGCATGATGAACGCAGGGAAGGAACCGCAAGTTGTTGAAGGAGCTTATGATAAACAGTTGCATTCACTTTGTTTATGAAAGGTTTGATCACTAAACTGTGGGCTGTCAGTTCAAATTCTTATGTTGAACCAGTTGGGCATTGAGAATCTCTGCACTATCATTTCCTCTCAAGCATTTGTCTTTCATCAAAGACCAGCCTTTCTGTATGATTTAAATGAGTTGGTGACATTGTAAAGATGCAATGTTCTATAAATCAAATCACAGATGACTGAAAGGCTTGTCCATTTGACCACCATCTGGACAACCTGCTGTCGGAGTCTTTCATTCATTTTAGAACATCTTCTCAAATCAGTGAAAACTGCAAGGTTAGTAGACCAGTTAAACAAGGTTTGTGAGATATTTTTTTACCACCAGGTCCTTGATTAGCATCAGTGGTATTAAAAGGAGAAGGGTCTGGCTGCAGACTACGTGCAATGCTTTTAACGTGCAGACTAAACCCTCCCCGTAACCTAACCCCTTACAGTGACGTCACTAGCTCTGTTGAGTGCATGTGTCTGGGGCTTCGTTTACACTAATGTGTTTTAGTTTTAAAATGCATAAGTTTTGCTACGGTTACGCCTTCAGGCCACACTACCCCAGAGTTTTCTAGCCCCGAAAATGAATCGTTTTGGAAACGCTGAGAAGGGCGTATTTTGTTTTAAAATGCTGCTGCTTCATGTCCGTGTGGATGAGGGAAAACTGAGACATCTGAAAACGGAGGCATGACTGCATTCATTCGCCTATCTGATTGGTGCTTTTTCTCAATATTAAGTACACAAAGTTCAGTCTTGCATCCTTTCCTTGTAATTTCAGATTTGCAAGTTTGATATGGAACAAACTACTGAGGAAACATCGTGTAAATCTTTAGGGTAAATCACCCTGGTTACGTTGTTTCATAATCTTAACAATAAAATGAAAACATGATATAAGGAACTGCCTATTTTGATTTTGATAATAAAACAGACACCAAAAGTGTTAAGGCGCCATGAAGCTACATATATATGACCGCCATCTTCACTATATGCATATTTATAACAAAAAGGAGCCTAACATAACTGGCTCTTTTCGTTTTCATTGGAAAATATGAAACATACTCTGTCTCTTTTGCTGAATATCAGTTTTAATAATTAATAATGGTTATTATAAAAGTATAACGTACAATAAGTTTATACAATATAGGAAATAAAGGCAAACAATCAGTCAAATGTGCAGAATCAGTGTATGTGGTTACAAAAATTTATATTGAAACTTATTAACTTTGCGCTCAACCAAAGCACGTTACCTGAGAACAAGTAATAAATTTTAAAAGACCAAAGAGTTGTTAGATAGAGACAAGAATTAAATATCACGTTTAACAACTATAGTGAGATGAGATCCAGCGATATACCTTGATAAACTGTCTGACTTGGGGTGCTGCTCTCACCTGGGGTTCTGTGCTCAAAGCACTGACTGACTGCATGGAGCTCAAATGTGCGCATACACTGCAGCAAATGCCAGAGTGTGTGTGTGTGTGTGTGTGTGTGTGGTCACCAGTGTTGGGAGTAATGCGTTACAAAAGTAATGTATTACAGTAACGTATTACATTTTCTTGTAACGCAGTAGTGTAAGGCATTACTAATACATTTTCAGTAATATTTTAGTCGGTATATGTTCAGTAACGCTTGCGTTACAACAAACTTTTCGCCCGCAAGACATTAACAAATTAAAAAATACAGCAGTACTATTTCCTGTTTGTGGTGAGTGAACATACATGTGTTGTCATTAATCTTCCTTTGGCTATTGGAACTTTTTACATTGAACGCGGAATGATTTCAGCCTCTGAGCTCGAGGTCCGGGACTATTGGCTTAGCCCGGTTCGCAGTAACGTTAAACCCTAACGCGCAGCAGAAAAGTGGCAAATAGATGAAAATGAAAGATGACAGTACATTCGCAAGATGGACGTACATGCATATGGCATTATTTCACTGACAAATGTTGTAAGCGCAGTATTACATGTCGAGAGCGCATTCATGTAATACGAGCAAGCAAACGCACCGGTTTCCTTTGTCCGTGGACAAAACTCCTCGCGTGCACTCAAAACACTGGCTGGTCTGCTCACGTGCGAATGATCTGCTCTCACTCCGTCAGATGATGCAGACTCACAATTTGTGTCTTGTGTTTCCTCTTTTCGTGCTTTTGCTCTCCAGAGATCCTCCTGTTAAATTGTTATCCCAAGAATGTTGATATGGTTTATATATTGCTACACTATTTACCTACAGGTTAAGGTACATTATATAATAAATACTAGTGTTTTTGAGTGTTAGGTATACTGCCTGCGTTTTAGACTAGTATTATTTACAACTTGTTAATGAATGCTTCAGCATACTGTAGTATAATAAATAGTGAACTCATAAAATGAAATGCAAAGTGTAGTTTTACTATAGTAAAGCGTGGTGAATTGTAATATAATATACCATATATTGTAAAAAAATATATAAAATACAGCATTGGGTCATTTGTTTATATTAAACTTGTTGTGTTACCATAGCGACTATAGTATTACCACAACAGATTAATTGAAGTACTTTACTATAGTACTGTTCAAAACATGGTACATCCCAATATCTGTGTTCAGGGGCCCTGTGGAACAGCTTTTCCTCAAAATGAACAGGGATGACAGGGAAATGACAGGGAAAATGTCCTCCACAATCTCATCAGCAATGTGAAAGACACCAGAGACTAGTTCACTTATTTTCAAGAGTTTACACTTAGCTGATGATTGATTATAAAGCAAGTTTGGCATGCTGTCCCGGGAGAGAGCCCTGAGCTCATAAGATCCTCAAGCCCTGGGCTCCCTCCCGTTTGCAGGGCGAGAGGGGAGCTTTGAGCTCAGGTAGATCTCGAGAACTCCCCCTTTTTTGATAAGAGGTGATCACAGAAAATTATTGCTTAAGAAAAGATATGCTGCTGGATGAGAGTTTGACTGTAGTGCTAAATTTAGATTGATCAATTAACTTGTAGTGCATGTTTTTAGAATGTGGGAGGAAACCGGAGAACCCGAGGGAAACCCACGCGAGCCCGGGAAGAACATGCTAACTTCACACAGAAACGACAGCCGCCTGTTAAAAGACTAGAACCGGTGACGTTTTTGCTGTGAGGCAACTGTGTTAATCACTGGGCCACCGTGCCACCCTATGAAGGGAAAGGTGGAGGAGTAGGGGTGGAAGGAGGGATTCTTCAAATCGAAGATGACTGTAGTGAGAAACCCTGGCTCTTTATAGTGGGTTAGGAATCGTCTGATTGGTGGATCATACATAGTTAATGCAGAACCAGCCGTGTTCAATCATAATTGCGTGATCCTCTCGAAATTAGTTTATAAATAAACTTCACTTAGTTGCCATGATAAAATGAGATTGATAGCAAGATTTATTTAAAGAGTGAATAGTACAGTAGACTATAATACCTTATCAAGTGTTTCCCTGTTTTCTATAACAGTTACATTTTTGCTTGCGTTCGTTATATTTTAGTTTAAATGTTTTTTATTTAATTAGTATGGTGCACCTTTTAGATGTTTAATAAATGTTTAAAATAAAACATTCTTTACATCCAACATCTGTTCTCTGTCTTTAAGTGTTTAAAACTGGAAATATCTCATCATATAACATTCATTCGTTCATTTTCTTGTCAGCTTAGTCCCTTTATTAATCTGGGGTCGCCACAGACGAATGAACCGCCAACTTATCCAGCACAATTTTACACAGCAGATGCCCTTCCAGTCGCAACCCATCTCTGGGAAACATCCACACACTCATACACTACAGACAATTTAGCCTACCCAATTCACCTGTACCGCATGTCTTTGGACTGTGGGGGAAACCAGAGCACCCAGAGGAAACCCACACGAACGCAGGGAGAACATGCAAACTCCACACAGAAACATCAACTGACCCAGCCCAGCCGAGGTTCGAACCTGCAACGTTCTTGCTGTGTGGCGACAGCACTACCTACGTGCCACTGTGTCGCCATCATATAACATACAGCCAAAAATGTTATGGTTTGTTAGATTAAGTCTTTTTTAACATTTTGGTTATTGTTAACAAATAGTGCACCAATATAAATCATATCAAAAAGCAGGGAACACATGACACAAATTGTGAGTCTGCATATAATCTCACTGAGCGAGCAATGTACTGAGAACGCGCAAGAAAATTTGTGCGTGAGCAGTGCATATTTAAGAAAACGTGAGAAAATTTGCACACGAGCAGCGTATGTTTGAGATCTCGCAAGCAGTTTTGTCCACAAACAGGAAATTGGTGCACAAACATTATATTGAGAAAGCTATGTTCATCATGCTCAATTTGTGCATGACACTTTTGTGTTGTGAGCCACTTGAATTTAAAGTGAATACAATAATGGCAACAATAAGAAGAGAAAAGAAATCAGCATTTTGTCCTGGCATTGGAGTCTACATATAGGCCTGTTGTGTCTAATATGAATATAGTCAAGCTATTCACAGATATTGCCAAATAATCACTTTACCTCTACCAAACATATCATTTGTGAATCTGACGGTCATCCTTTCTTGCATTGTCTTGAGCCTTCACGTTGCCAATTATATACAATATTGTTAGTAGTCTGGATAGGTCACAGTCATTCTGCTACATCATATTGCTTTCTACTGGATGTAAAATGCTCTGCAGTACATTTGGTCATTTTAGAATGTTAAGTTCTAATTCTGTAGTTATTTTGGTGAAAGTAACTAAAAAGTAATATAAGAGTAATGTAACATATTACAAATTTGAGACAGTAATATTGTAATGTAAGGGATTACTTTTAAATAACAGTAACAAGCAGGGCTTAACATTAACACCCGCCAACCCGCCAAATGCGGGTAGATTACCGTTTTGGCGGGTAAGACAGACACTCCCACTGGCCACTTTGGCTGGTTGAAAATAATTTATTATTGTGGTTTTCTTAAAAGCAGGGTTCGACTAAGGATGACCCAATATGCATGCAAATGTGATCTTAGAATCGAGAAGCAGCACGACTTACAAAAATAATTTTGTTCGCGGGAGCAATAGAAAGCAGGTGAATAACAAATGAGGATGATCAGTCGCGCTAACAGCTGATGTGATTTCTTGCTTGAAGCAATCATGCCTGAAACGCAACTGTGATCGGTTCTCTTTCATATAGACCAGACAAAAAGCTATGCTAATGCACCCACAGTCTTGCTGCTTTCAAGAGCTCCAAATATGTCTTTGTAACGAGCACCGGTTGCTTTCGCTTTGAATAGATTATTAATTGGCCTTAACCGTGTGATCATCCTTTCATTATCACACACAATATATTGTTCACCTGCTTTCTTTTGCCTACGGTTATTTTTGTTAATATGGTTTAATTTCACTTTTTTACAGCAACTGTCACGGTCACCAGCAAGATCTAACCACTAGACACATAGGTACACACACACACACACACATTCACAAGGACTACAAATCCTGCCTCATATGATGACAGGCAAACTAGACAAAGGATAACGCATTGTGGTGTCACTGTAAACAGTAGACACCACAACACGTTATCCTTTGTCTAGTTTGCCTGGTTTTGACCTTTGCCACATCTGTCTGTTCATCCTGTCTGCTGCCTGCCTTTGACCATTTGCCTGCTATTAACTACGACTCTGGATTGCCCTCATACATCTGTTTGCTCCTGTTTTGACCACTGCTAGCCTGACTTTGCTCATAACCCTGCATGTAGGGATGGCTGACGTGAAACTGACGTTTCGACACAGTGTCGAGATCCCGAAGCGCAAGTGTTTCGAAACACTGCACCGAAGCATGGTCCGAAACACCCAGGTCACGTGACTAAAGTGTTTCGAAACACTTGGTCACATGACTAAAGCAATTCAAAGCATCGATCAGCTCAGAAGCGTTTCGAGACCTGGCGAATGCGCATTTGACTGACAGGGTCTGACAATTCTTCTGTCTGTTATGGCCTAGTGGACCGTGCATGTGCATATTGTAGCTGAGCTTCAAATTACTTTTGGGTTTGAATCCCGACTTCTACAAATACTCTGAAATCATGATTTTATGTATTTTAATAATGTTACTGTTTTATGGTGTAGTCTAAATAGGATACAGCTGCTGATACGCCATCAATACAGCATCGTTTTTGTAACACTGTAAAACAATAATTAATTTTTTACAGTACTCTGATGGTTGGGTTTAGGCTTTGGGTAGACATAAATAAAATACAATAAATGGGAAATTTAATGAATAATATAAATAATCCTTGTTAACTTCTGGCCACAACCGTGTCTGATCTAGCAACAACCCTGTTTTATGACCAAACAGGACATATGTTTACAAAGTGTTTATTCTGATGTCAGACCAATGTTGAAACAAAACGATACAAGAACAGAGCAATTCAAACTGATATTAAAGCATTTCAAAAGAGCTGTCTCAGCCTGGATTCGACCCAGTATGCCCACATGGTAGTTAGGAACCCTAACCGCTCCACTAAACCACTTGTAGGTTCAATTCACAAAGTGGAGTTTATTACCTCAATTTGCTCAACTGTTCTTTGCTGACGCTGTTCTAATACAATACATAAAAAAATGACCACTATGTGTCGCCATAGAGTGGGGTTTCAAAACATTTCGAAGCTTCAACACATTTGCTTCGACTGTTTCAGTGTTTCACGAAGCCTCGCTTTGCCCACCACTACCTGCATGTGGATCCGCACCCCTGTTGTCAGTGTCACAACCCTTGGTTACAGAAGACTCAGCAACTACTGTGTGTTTGACTTTATAGTCCATGTAATCAGTATCTGAGCAGCTTCAGCTGTGGGAGTTTAATCAATGGTGACTAGGAGCAGGTGAGTGTGTGTGTGGCATGACTGGGTTTTGTAGTCCATATGAGGCAGGATTTGTAGTCCTTGTGTGTGTGTGTGTGTGTGTGTGTGTGTGTGTGTGTGTGTGTGTGTGTGTGTGTGCGCCTATGTGTCTAGTGGTTATATCTCGCTGGTGACCGTGACAACAACATTGCTTTAATATGAGATTAACTCCCTATGTGTGTGTAGTTAACTGGTGAGACCTGTAGCGAGGACAGATTACTGTGCATATTTTTGATACATGACCATAATTATTTTTAAAAGTCAATTGTTTTCCTTTGTTTTGTTTTTTTAAAGAAATGTTTCGTAAATAAAAAATATAAAATACAGATATTCAGCTTGTTTTGACATTTAAAATTTGTGGCAAAAAATAATTATTGTTTGGTGTGGTCAGAGATAAATTTGGTAAATCTTTAATTTTGAGTTCTGAAAAGTCATGTAAAATAAAAACAGTTTGCAGTGTAACACTATGAAACCATGACCTATTTGGTCATACACAACACACAAAACGAATGAATAAGGAGGCATGTGGACAAAACAAAACAAAAATCTAATTCAAGTAATTTTAGCATGTCAAAGACAAATTTATGCATATTAAAAATGATTTTCCCAACAAAATTGTGGCTAGCGAAAATGCAGAGTGGCTAGTAACATTGGAAAACTACTATAGCCACTGTGGCTGGTGATCAAAAAAGTTAATGTCAAGCCCTAGTAACAAGTAATCTGTAATGTATTACAGTTTGGAAGTAACTTGCACAACACTGATGGTCACATGATGTACGTTTTCGGCGGTATAGTGTGGACTGAGATCTGTTCAAAAACACTAGGTGAAACGACAGTGTAGAAGTGAATCTATTAATAATCAAAATCTATTAGTGTAAATGGTAGTGTATATGTCTCAGCTTGCGTGTGCAAGTCTGCAGGCAGATATTATTGATTTAAAGGGATAATTCACCTAAACATTTACATTCCCAAATCATTTATTCTATTCAAGAAGATTGTTGGCACCTATTGACTTCCACAGTATAAAAAACTACATAAGAAAAAACTCAAATAGGTTTTGAAAAAGTAAAAGGTGAGTAAATGATTGCAGAATTTCCATTTTGTATGAACTATTCCTTTAAGTGTTGTCCATTTTAAGTGTTTATTTTCATATGTATGTAGTACTGCATTATCTTTAAACAATCTAACAGCCTTTCTTCAGTTATTCCTTATTAGAGTGCAACATATCATAGAAACAATGTCTTTTTATTTAACCAAATACATGTATTACAGAATGCTGCTGTGATGTATGAAAATAAGCTCTGTGACCTAAATGTTTCTGAATCTAATTCAATAGTTCAACATGATAATGAAAGCTACTTGTAAATAAAACTACACTTCAATCACATTTATTGAGACAAGCAAAAGTTTTAAAAACCTCATGGGTTATGCACAAACTGCATCTTAAGCATGTGATAACCACTCTAAAGCCTGGGGTGGATCAAACACTTTATATCTAACAAATACTTTTCAGTTCCCTCTCCAAACATGCGCCAGAGTGCCAGAGGTCTAAATACCCATTATTACCTAGGAAGTGCCAGACATCTGTTTACCCTGAAAACATCTAGATAAAGGGATGTTTACATTTCAAAGGAATGATTACCCTACATCCACTTCAGAACAGACAAATAACACTCTTTCTGAATAGAGTCCATACAAAAGCCTTGCTCTTTACAGTCCCTTGAGATTCGTAATATAAAAATGGGAAATAATTAGCTAAAGTGTGTCAGCGTTACGAATGGTGGAGACATTTCTGGAGACATAAACGAGGAGCAGATGTAGGATAAACTATAAACAAACTTAATAGAAAAATAGGAATACATGTATAATAATAGAGAGATTCTGGGTCAATGGAAAGACGAGACCAGACACCAAACAAAAGGTAACACAGAAACTAAATACACAAACTAATCAAACTGAAATAGGTGCTGGGGATCAAAACAGAGGTGAACATAAGAAACACTAATTCAGGTGGGAAAAGGAACAAAGGACTAAGACACACCTGAATCAAGTAAATAGGACAGGCATGTCCTCCTGCCATCAAGTATACGGTTGGGAGTGGGGGGAGGGTAGAATAAGGTCAAGAAAGCCAGGTTGAAAACTGAACTTGAGGCAACTGGGCTAGACACCAGACTAGGGCCTGTTAGGCTATATGCTAGAACTGGGGGACAACTAGGCTGGAAGCCAGGCTGGGATATGCATGATTGGAAGTTTGGGCTGGAATCAGTGGTGCTTGAAGTTTAAGCTGGGACCTGCAGGGCTGAAAGATTAGGCTTTGTCAGCAGGTCTAGGAACTGGGGCTGGTATGATGAGGAGCTTGCGTGATGCCTGAACTGGGACCAGCAGGGCGAGGAGCTTAGATTGTGCCAACACTGGGGTAGAAATCATCACTGCCAGCCACTCTTGGTTTGAAGCTATCACTGGCAGGGGCCACACTGGTGAGCGCTCTGGGACTAAATCCCACACTGGACTAGGCTCGTGAACTGGAGCCAACACTGGCCTGGGCTCGGGACTGAAAACAACACTGGAGTAGGCTCAGGAACTGAAGCCAACTCTTGACTGGGCTCGAGGACTGGAGTCAACACTAGACTGGACTTGACAACTGGAAACAACACTAGATTGCTAGCTACATCAGAGGTAATGTCTAGAGACTTGGCTGAACACAATAATGCCCTCCAGGGATCCAGCACAAAAAAACCCACCTTAAGTAAACCCCTAATTCAAACTGTTACATCCACATTTCAGCCTTTTCCCAAATGTTCATGAGAGGCCTGATATATTCAGCTAACCAGTACAGTCTGTTCTTTATTTTGTTTAAGCATGCACTTCAACTTTGCTTTCACCCCTTTATGTCCTAGGTCACATGCTTTGGCCCAAGGTTAACCTTAAGGAAAGGCTAATCCCTGGAAGTTACTGTGGAAACACTACTGACCTAGGCATGCACCGGCATGCTTACTTTATGCAGAGTTTCGACTCCACGATTTTCAAAGTAGTCATGTCACAGATGTTTTCACACTGCATGACTATCTGGGGTAGCGCTCTGTCGCAGCTGTGTTCAGACTGTAGAATGGATCAGCGACAGGGGGTTTCACTCTGCAGGACTTTACAATACGAAAATGTTGACTCAGTCCTCAACCAAACACACGCAAGAAGTGACATGGAAACAACGCAAGGTGATGTAGTATATCTTTTGTTATTAACTACATTTATTTACATCTATTTATTTTACTCACCTGGCTTTTGACGGGAATTACCCAATTCTCAATTTCTACCAAAAACTTTTTATCTTAACCCAGTTCAGATATTGCTCATATGAAACGTCAAACAGACACAGGTGCTCCTGCAAAATTACCAATAGTTTTTTCCAAGTTTTTAAAATTTGGATCCATTGGTGAAGTTTTTTCCTCGCCACTGTCGCCACTGGCTTGCATGGTTCGGGATCTGTAGAGCTGTGCATCGGTGGAAGTGCTCTTCAGTGTATGGACTCTCAGTAGTGATTATTAACCCACACTGACCTGAGCTAAATTGAACTGAACTTAAACACTGAAAACTGAACTGACACTGTTTCAATTCACTATAAACTTCCATGTGAAGCTGCTTTGACACAATCTACATTGTATAAGCGCTATACAAATAAAGATGAATTGAATTGAATTGAATTTCTTGGGTCCAAATAGACAAGAAGAAGCATTTAACTTCTCCCCCAACCTCCCGCTGGCCTGCAGATAACCATACTATTAGACGCTGCTCTCTCATTGGCTGTAGATAATTTGAATCACAGACAGCTTCAGATATTTAGCATGCCAAATATCTGACTGATGTTGACATTGATAGTTCACACTGTGTGATTGTTACTCATGTGAACAAGCACCGATTTGCTTGTGATTTCAGGCATTTGTCAATGATTTCTCAAACCCTATCAGCGGGTCAAAATCGGGGCTAAAATCATGCAGTGTGAACTCAGCATTAGAGGCAAGAGTGAAAATTGGGCTAAAGAGAGCCTACAGGCATTGAAAGGTATTCCTAGACAACTCTTCCAGGTAGCAGCTTTCGCATGCGCAGATGCACCGTAATCACATGTTCCAACAGGAGAATGTCCTCGTACCACCACTGGGTGTTGAAATCCTAACCATCCATCCATGCCATATGAAATGGGGATGAATTTATGTTTGCTTTCAGTCCAATGCCAAAAGTTCCTAGGGAAGCATGGCCATCGCTTGACTGTGCGACCACCCAATCAAATAAAACTAACAAACTTGTGCATAGTTTAAAGAGTACCTGCTGGCTCTTACAAAAGATTACTACAATTTGTGTATTTATGCACAAGAGGAAGACTAGGAAGAGGGTGGACCTAATGAATTATCATAGTAAAAAACAAGGGCAACTATGAAGATAAACAAGGAAGCTCAGAAAATTATCGGAAAAACGAGAACTAAACACAGGAAAAGAACTGTCAGAGAAACAGAGAATCAACTTCTACATAAAATGAAACAAGATGAGATGTGGCAGTGTGTTGGTTTAATAAGGGAGAGTTCAAGTTCAGGAATAAGTTGATTCCACACACTTCAACCAAGAAAGTCAGAAGTCATTGACAATTCTAAAAAAAAAAAAAAAAAACATGGAATCAAACACCTCTACAAAAAATAAATAACTTTTTTGACTCAGGTTGATAGAACTGGATGTGCTTACATGCTAACTTGCACATCATGTGTGAGTGTGTTTACCTAATCCTGACAAATTAAAGGTGTAAATGTTTTGTATTTTGTGATTTACATTGATTTCTGTTTATTCATGCTTTCAATTTTCTTATTGGAACTTGCCTGCTGTTGTCAATTTTTGATATTTTACCTTTAGGATCTATTTTACTTTATATATTTTACATTTAGGATAAATTTTTTCATTTTTTATGCTGACAACACTCTTAAAAATAATGCTAAAAATGGCCTTGACTCCCTTATGAGATGTCTAATTAAAGTAAGACCTGACTGTCATCAAATGTTTTAAATTTCAATGAAAAAAAAACTGAGCTGGTCTGGTTTGGGGATCCTGCCCCTCTGGAATTATTAGGTTTTGGTGAGCTATCAACTTATTAAAAACCTGTTGTTAGAAACCTACGGTTTCAGTTCGATAGTGATCTGAAATTTAACAAACAAGTAAATTCAGTTGTTAAATCCAGTTTTTTCCATTTATGACTGTAAAAAGTGGCAAAAGAGAAGTCATTCCTCTCTTTTAATGACCTTGAGAAGGTGATCCATGCTTTTATTTTGGAAAGATTGGACTATTACAACTCTTTGTATGTGGGTATTAGTCAAAATGCCCTGAATAGATTGCAATTAGTCCAAAATGTGGCTGCGAGACTCGCAAGTATGAGCACATATCCCCAGTTCTTTCCTCTCTGGGCTGGCTGCCTGTTAGGTCACAGATTGATTTTAAATGATCAATTTTTGTTTTCTAACCCTAACCCTTAAATGATCTGGCACCACCTTACTTATCAGATCTCTTACATGTATATAATGCTGGTCGGTCACTAAGGTCTTCTGACCAGTTTATTCTTTCTACACCAAGGTCCCGGTGTAAGCAAAGTGGGGATCAGGCTTTTGCTGTTTTGCCCCAAAACTCTGAAACGGGCTTCTACCCCACATTATACACGCTTCAACTCTACCTGTTTTTATAAAGCTTCTGAAATTGCATCTTTGTTCTTTGGCATTTGAGCCTTTTTAATGTTGAGGAGTTTGCTTGATGCTTGAATTGTTATGTATGTGACGTTGGATTTTAATTAGTATTGATTGTGTTCAGCACTTTGAGAAACGTTGTGTTGTAAAAAATGAGCTATATAAATTAACTAACTAACTATCTAATGTTGAATACTGAACAACAATTTTAATTGACATATCCATCATTTATAATTAAGTACATTGCATAATAATCCAAAATCAAACAAAGTGGTTAGGGGTAGCTTAAATAACATGTTGGTGCTCTTTGGGTAAGGAATTCGTTAGAATAAACAGCAAGAATCAGTCCAAGGCACTCGAAAAATGTGGAAAAAATATTTTAAAAGCCTTTATTCACATGGCTAATTCTTAAAAAATCTATGCAGTTCTTAGCTCAGGCGTGTAGGTTTGTATATATATATATATATATATATATATATATACAGTTAAAGAATTATTAGCCCCTCTTTGTTTTTTGTTTTTATATTTCCCAAATTATGTTTAACAGAGCAAGGAAATTTTCACAGTATGTCTGATAATGTTTATTCTTCTGGAAAAAGTCTTATTTGTTTTATTTTAGCTAGAATAAAAGCCGTTTTTAATTTTTTAAAAACCAGTTTAAGGTCAAAATTATTAGCCCATTTAAGCTATATATTTTTTCGATAGTCTACAGAACAAACCATTAATATACAATAACTTGCCTAATTACCCTAACCTGCCTAGTTAACCTAATTAACTTAGTTAAGCCTTTAACTGTCACTTTAAGCTGTATAGAAGAGTCTTGAAAAATATCTAGTCAAATATTATTTACTGCATCATGGCAGTTATTCGAAATGAGTTATTAAAACTATTGTGTTTACAAATGTAATGAAGCAAATCTCTCTGTTGAACAGAAATTGGGGAGAAAAATAAACAGGGGGGCTAATAATTCTGACTTCAACTATATATAAAAATAAATATTGTCGTGAGAGATGAACTGCTCACTTCACTGAAGCCATGACACATGTTAATCACCTGGGTTAGGTACTCTAGACCAACAGGACAGCCCATGGGTCTGTCCAAGACTGGCATGATCGCCGGGACCTGAGGTGCCCCATAACCTGCAGCAGAGAATGCTTTTAGAATAATACTCTACCAGCATATTATTCTTAAAATATATTTTTTAAATGATTTACTTTACAAATTACATAATAAGGACAAAGTATGGGGTAACTGTATGTATCCAAGTGTGGGAAGCCTTTTGGTCATATGTGACGATGTCTTGTAACACAATTTAAAATTACTCACCATTATTTTTATAATATTGTACTTTTGTCCATAGTTACCACTGTATACATCCTGGCTTTACATTTAGTAGGCCTACCAGTGATCATTTGTAATATGTGTTTGTATTTTTTTGTCATGAACTAGAAGAAAACAATTAAAAAAATATGTTTTACCTCAATATTAGCAGATTCATCTTTTACCTGTTGGTGGTGTAGTGTAAACCTCATTTACACCAGGATGAGGGCCAATGGTATACACTATGAAAGAAAGAGAAACTGATGATCAGATAGCTGTAAGTTTAATTTAGTTAACATTTAACATCAAGACAATCATTTTTTTGTTTTTTTATAGAATGATAGACCTATATGTAGTTCACAAAATCTGTGCAGATTTTCGCAGATTTTTTGCCAATCATGGAATCTATTTATTTACTTGTGGAAAATGTATATTTAATCAGTTGTTAAATTAATTTCAGTACTATTATTGACCAATATGAAAATGTTCATGTGATTTATTTACAATAGAGTTTGTAAAGTAATATTTTATGTCTTTTATTATATGAAAGACTTGCTTTGTTCACCAAATAAGTGGATCTAATTGGATTTGCATTGTTAACATTAAATAATTAAGTTATTTATTTAAATAAATAAGTTAAAAACATATAATGTTTTAACATGTTACAATACTCCCAAAATCATTCCGCATAAATCTGCAGATTTTTTACAAAATTCTGCGCAGAAATAGCAAAAAAATGTCCGCAGATTCTGTCTGGCCCTGCCTATATGTATGCTTGTAAACAATGAATAAAAAGTTCTGCTTAATTATATTAAAGTGTATCAATAACACAATAAAACAATACAACATTAATTTTACAAAACATTATTTTAAAAGGCCCTATAATGACTACATTGCTAAATACATCAAATCAAATCAAATCACTTTTATTGTCACATCATCAGCAGCACGTGTGCTATGATGAGTGAAAAGCTTAGGTGCTGGCTCCAGACAGTGGAAAATACAGATAGTGCAAATACAACAACAGTTCAAAAAACATACAGTGCAAAAAACAGACAGTGCAAAAAACAGACAGTGCAAAATACAGACAGTGCAAATACAACGACAGTGTAAAATACAGACAGTGCAAAATACAACAACATACTCACAAAAAACAAGACAGTGTAAATTTCGCAATGTTGACAGTGATGCGTACGATGGGTAGGTGTACACAAAGTTGTAGGCAGTATTGTTTAAGTATGGATTAGTTAAAGTGCAGTGCATGCTACATCTTTATGGTGTGCAGTGTGGGGTATGGGAGAGTTTGTGTGGGGTGTGTTAAGTGTTCATCAGCCTGATAGTCTGAGGAAAGAAACTTTCCTTCAGTCGGCTGGAGCGTGACCGAATGCTGCGGAACCGTCTGCCTGAGGCATTTATAACATGCTATTCTGAATACTATTTTAAATTACATTTATTTTTTAATTTTAAAAACAGATTAATAGGTACTTCTGCTTAAAACTAGTGGTGTAACGCATTACAAATCTCACGGTTCGGATCACGTTATGGTTTTATTTAGTCACGAATCTGACCATTTTTCAGATCAGCCAAAAAGGGGAGGAGATATATGTAATTTGTTTTCTATTTATTACAAAAACAGTACTGAAAGACATTTTTGGTTTTCTCAAACAGAACTTAGAACCTGTAAATAAAATAAATAAATAATCAGCTAAGTAATAAAAAACTGTAAAATATTAAGCACTGTGGAAAAATTCACTGTTGCTGATGTTGCTGATAACTCCAAATGTATAAAAACTAAACTAAAAAACTAAATCTAACATTGTAATTTGTACAACTCATATTTATTTTTAGTGCCATTTTTAATAAATAATTCAGTTATTCATTCATAAAACTTCATGTTTCATTACTAGATTGATCATTTTTAAGAGTGATTCAGTGGCATGTTTTTGATGGCTGGTTGTCTCCACCTTTTGGTTAAATGATGTAATTGCTGCCTACAACTTTCATTTTTGAGCATCAAGTTAAATGCATCTGATGCTGATTTTAATCTTTTCCATAAACATCAGTGGTTTTATCTAAATTATAAACAGTTATCTCAGTACTTCTGTGTTATTTGACTGTTTGTAAACTGAATCTCTTTCTTGATTTTTGCATTTTTCAAACAGATTTGAATTCAGCGATTTGAAAGATTAATAAACATGCAAATCACCATCATTTATAATTTTTGTTATATCCTGAATAACCTACCTCAACGTCTTCCGTTGTCATTATATTTCAGTATATTTTTAGGTCATGTGTGTTCTGAAACGTGGGTTATGATCTGTATGAATCACGGATCAACTGTGATCCGTTTCACTCCTACTTAAAACTATAATTCTTCTACAATTTAATCTAGAATAGTTAATTTTTATTTAGTTGTAAAATAAACTTCAAATTTAAAAATATTGTATTTAGTAGATTTTACAGTACATTATTTGCATAATAATGGTTCTTTTTAAAAGAATGCTTTGTAAAGTGTTTTTCACAAGAAAAAAAAAATATATATATAGCTGAAAGTGTAGCTAAACTCTCACCAGGGGACATGGGCACATTGACTCCAGGAGCATTTACACCTTCTGTCTGACCTACATTTAGAAAGAAAGAAAGAAAGAAAGAAAGAAAGAAAGAAAGAAAGAAAGAAAGAAAGAAAGAAACTTTTACACAGTGAACAATGAGGTTTATCAGGACATCACATCTAAGCTTAATCAAACAGTCTGTTTAAATTTAAACCCATGAACTAAATGACACTTCAAATGCAACTTTATGGGCTCTATTTTAATGACCTAGGCTCAAAGTCTAAAGCGCATAGCATTTTAAGGATGGAAAAATACACTCTGCAACCCGACCCATGGTCTGACATGGTCAATCATAGTCTCAACTCCCCTTTAAGAGATACTGTAGTTTTGCCGCGCCATGGCACATTTGCTATTTACATGGCGAACTTTGTAGGTGGAAAAACTGAACCCTTCACTAGCGAGAAAACAGTTAGCATTTGCAGCGCGGGGATAAAGAACGAGCCTTCTCCATTCAGCCTCTTTACGTTCTCTTTACTTTTACTCTTTACTCCTTTACTTTCTTGGATTATTATTATTACAGCATTAAAAATGAAAACTTTTGCAGCTCACTGCGGGAGTTTCTTTAAATAATTTACAAAAGTAATATTGCTGTTGGACTGAATTAGCCCTTTCACTTAGTTTGACAGGCAATTTGTCAAGTTCGGTCAAAAAAAAAAAAAAGATAATATACAATAAACCAGTTCTTATCACAGAATAAAGCCTGACAGCCTTATCAAAGACATGACTTGTGAAACTAAAGGGAGATCTTTATGCTGGATAAACAGCCAGCTTTACGCTAATTATACAGCCACGTGCAACAAAACCATCAATTAGACACAAACTATATTGATCTAAGCTGTGGCGTTGACACGATGCTCTACTAATGAGCCCAAAGTGTGCCAAGAAAATAACCCCTACACCATTACACCACCACCAACCTGAATCCTTGAAACAAGGCAGGATGGATCCATGCTTTCATATTGTTGACGCCAAATTCTGGCCCTACCATCAGTATGTCGAGGCAGAAATCGAGACTTATCAGACTAGGCAACATTTTTCCAGTCTTCTATTGTCTAATTTTGGTGAGCCTGTGCGAATTGTAGCCTCAGTTCCTGTTCTTCACTGTCAGGACTGGCACTCGGTGTGGTCTTCTGCTGCTGTAGCCCATCCGACTCAAGGTTAGATGGGTTGTGCGTTTAGAGATGCTCTTCTGCAGACCTCGGTTGTAATAAGTGGCTATTTGAGTTACTGTTTCTATCAGCTTGAACGAGTTTGGCCATTCTCCTCTAACCTCTGGCATCAACAAGGCATTTGCACCCACAGAACTGTCACTCATTGGATATTTTCTCGTTTTCAGACCATTCTCTGAAAACCCTAGAGGTGGTTGTGCATGAAAATCCCAGTAGATCAGCAGTTTCTGAAATACTTAGACCAGCCCATCTGGCACCAACAACCATGCCATGTTTAAAGTCACTTAAATCACCTTTCTTTCCCATTTGAACAGCAGCAGATCGTCTTGACCATGTCTACATGCCTAAATGCATTGAGTTGCTGCCATGTGATTGGCTGATAAGAAATTTGCGTTAATGAGTGGCCGGCGAGTGTATATTCATAACACAGAATGAACCTGTGTTATTAGTTTAATCGGTTGTTATCAGGGAATAACCAGAGTTACAGAGAGAGAGACAACACTTTTTCAGCAATGGCGGCTCATGCGGCCTCTCAATATTTCCCGGAAGTTAGCACTTACAGCCAAGTTACAGCTGAAGACGGTTGGCTTTGCGATTTTGAAAGGCACAAAGATTTTAAAAACTAAAATGTGTGTTTTAACGTTACCTTACATTATTTAAATTAACCACGAAGCACTTAACTATTTGAGTCCACATGATGGTCAGTCATTTTGGACTTCCGTTGATGAAACTCTCTATGGTTTTGGGAATAATATACACTAGTCAACATTTGAAGTGGATCAAAAAAGTTTTCCTTATTTGTTTTTGAGAAAAAAGTGGGTGTTGTTGAATTAGGACAACTTTGATGAAAGGTTTTGATGCACTTCGAATGTTGACTACTGTAATTTGGAATGTCATGATTGACCAATCAAGATGGGCGTTGCTAGGGCTATTTTAGGGGGGCTATATTTCTACTCAGCCCCCCTAAAACTTTTGCGATTAGCTCATAAACTGTACACTAAATTAGTGCCCTCAGTCCCCTTTTAATTTGATAAGAAAACGGCGGCAGAATTCGGCTCCTCCCTGTCTTTTGTTATTCATTTGATTAGCAAACCACAGCCGTAGACAGAGAGTGAACGAGGTGTGTGTTTGTTGATAAATTGTTTCAATATCTGCTTATTTGTAGTTCTTTGGTATAGATAACCTTGTATCACCTGTATTCCAATGTCACGGAGAAGCAGTCGGGTTTTCTCTGTGTTCACCTCATCAGCACAGCTGTTTCCTCCAGCAAAAAATGTAACTCTTAATAAACATTTCGCTATTTTTATTTCAAAATGAACTACCAATATTAAACACTTTACAGTTCTTGTGGCATTAACTACAGCATACAGTCTTGCGCAGAAAGGATTAAACACAGTGACAGAACCACTTAACGTATTTGTTTAAACTGTCACTGACAAAGATAGAAACATCAAGTGTTGTCTATTAAAAAAATACTTCTTATTTATTATTATCATTCAGATCGTGAAATATGTAAATTAGCCTGTAAGTTTAAAAAATATATATTTATATGTATGTGATTTAATTAGAAAAGTGGCAGAAAAAAGAACAACTGTTGGAGCAATTGTCAGAAAATGGAAGAGGCTTATGATGTCTGTCAATGTTCCTCGGACTGGGGCCCCACGGAAGATCTCTCCTTGTGGGGTATTAATGATGCCAAGAATGGTCTAGAATTAGCCCAGAACTACACAGGAGGAGCTGATCAATGCCGTGAAGAGAGCTGGGACCACTGTTTTCAAGGCTGTTATCAGTAATACACTAAGATGTCATGTTTTAAAACCATGCATCGCACGGAAAGTTCCCCTGCTTAAGTTAGCCCATGTCAAGACCCGTCTGAAGTTTGCCAGGGACCATCTGGATGATCCAGTGGAGTCATGGGAGAAAGTCCTGTGGTCAGATGAGACCAAAGTAAAACTTTTTGGTCTTAACTCCATTCACCATGTTTGGAGGAAGAAGAATATTGTGTATCATCCCAATAATACCATACCTACAGTGAAGCATG
>CAIGQZ010032741.1:1847871-1870153 GCA_903798205.1 Danio tinwini | reverse complement strand
AAAATCCTAAAATCGCCCCTGCCAATCAGAATCAAGGATTCCAGACAACCTTGTAAAAAGCACATTTAATCACTTTTAAATCCCTTACCTTGCAAAAACATGATGAGAACACAACCCTCCTCAGTACTGAAAAACAACACAAAACATTTATTTTTTCATTAATTGTGAGTTTCCAGTAGGTGTTCTAGGCCCATAGCCAGCCTGATGGAAGAGTTTTTTTTAAGTGGAGTTTGTTTTGCAGTTATTTGTCTCATTTTTTATTTTTTTCTATTTAAGACTGAAGGTTAAATACATCTTTAGTGACATTTTAAGCACTTTTTAGCTGGATTAGCTTGTAAGCTGTTTCATTATAACCTCAATTTTTGTTGTACCAAAATATTTAATAAAGAAATATTTATAAAGAAATATGAAGAAAAAATAAAAATTTTTAAATAGAAAAAATGTTTAGCCTTTTGGAAAATCAACTTTCCACAGTCAGAATTAGGCAAGTTGAATAATAAACAATTAAAACCACAATAATAATAATAATAATAATAATAATGTAGAGCTTTGGGATTTTTTCTAGCCTCTCTTGTAAAATGTAATTCATGGAACACCAACAACCTAATAAGTATTAAATTAACTTTGGGCTGCTTTTGGTGCTTCACACCTTTTTATTGGTATTTTTTTCTTTCAAGAATAAGGTCCAAGATTTAGAATAAAAGCTACTTGAAAAATGTTTTCTCTACTTAACGACAATACAGTAGGACAGTTGTGAAAGATGGTTTCACTTACGTCAGATTCTGCATGATCTTAAAGCCTTTGATGGGTTTTTTCCACAATTTATGATGTCATAGCAGTCAAAATATAACAAATTAGCTCATGTATGGGACAATTTCAGAACTTTTGTCAGTGTGGAGTCAGACACCACCCTAATGCAGGATGGACCCCCCCCTCAATAATGGTTTAAACTACTTGCAAAGTTTTAACACATCAATTAAACAGTGATCAAAACTGTGAGAAGCCTAAATTATTCATGTCCTCATTCAGTGAAGTTGCTGAGGGTGTCGGTGTACTTTGCAGAAAAGTGTGAATGTAGGCCTATTCTGTTTCAAAGACAGCTTGGGAGGTGTTTGTGTAGTGGCTACACGGCTTGTAATTAGATGATCTGACTATACAAGAGCACCTGCAGGACAAGCAACACATTTTTGCGGTTCATTATTTAAACTTTTTTTCTATATACACATGTAATAAATGAATATCTTCAACAAATGTGCAGCTATTAAAAAAAACTAGCCTACAGATATTGTATATTGCACTTGTGTTGAAGTAAAAAAAATTGTTAGAAGTTGATTGAGCTTGTTTCCTGGAGGGCTACAAGCGATGCAGACTTTTTAGTTCCATCTCTGAGCCAACAAACATTCCTTGTAGTTTTCAAATAAGTTAGAAAGATGATCATGATCATAATCATGTGCATTTAATTAGGGTACAATCAATACTCTGACAGTATCCAAAATCTCCCAGTTGTTGATAGGGATAAAGCTGCTGTCGGAAGTAAACAAGAATTATTAATTAAATTATCCATTATCTGTAATTTATTAACATGTACCCCAACCCTAGAACCCGCATCACAGTAATGTAAAAACAGTAATTTTACAGTGTATTATTTATCAAATTACTCATTAAGTTGTATTTTATTGACATCTACTCCTACCGCAACCCTAAAACCCAACCTTCACAGTAATATAAAAATGTGAATTATTGGGCCCTATTTTAACGATCTAGACGCAAAGTCCAAAGTGCAGGGCGCAAAAGCATTGAGGGCATGTCCGAATCCACTTTTGCTTTTTTAGGAACAGAAAATTCTGCTTTGCGCCGCGGCGCATGTACAGGGTTGAGCTTATTCTCTTAATGAGTTTTCAGTTTAAACCAATCAGAGTCTCATCTCCCATTCCCTTTAAAAGTCAGTTGCGTGGTGCCATAGGGCATTTGCTATTTACATGGCGGACTTTGTAAGTGGAATAACTGAGCGCTTCCCTAGCCAGAAAACAGTTTAAACAGAGCATCTGCAGCTCGAGAATGAGAGAATGAGCCTCCTTATTCTTTACGTTCACTTTCACTCTCATGGATAAGGAAATGTGTTGTACGCACAGACATCCATTAGCCTACATAATTAATTTTGTTTGTTATGCGCAAAGATTTGTTTCAAAACAGTTCTAATTTTCAGCAAACGAATAAATGAACAGTAATAACAAAGTGTGATCAAAAAACTAAGTTATATCCAAACACACATGCTATGCCCCATATGGTCTAAAAGCTGACAGGTGAGCAAATCTAAGCTTGTTTTTAATAAAACAAATATAAATATGCATATAATAAATAATACTGCTAATAATAATAACATTTTACAAAAGCAAATTGTCATGAATAAACCGAAAAAGCCCCCCGAGATAAAGAAGGCATGAAGGCAGTAATTTTTACATTTATGTTGGCTAGAAAGTGATAATTTTTTGTAATATTTTAATCCTTTAGTTCTTTTTTTTTTGTAAATATATTTGCGCATTGCTGTACATCCTGTGTGTATTAGCAATGTTTAAGCGAGGCATACAACTAACGCGCTCTGCACTGGACTTTAGACCTCCTCTTAGCTGGACTATTAAACAGTCTATTCTAGTTCTCAAAATAGCAACGCGCCAGCAATGTGCTTCAACACACCTCTTTTTTTAGACCAGAAGGCCTATATGGGCGCACATATGAGCGCAAATATAATTGCTATTTAAACAGCGTGGTGCGAAACCTCAAAATGACTCTTGCGTCGAGCTGAAACTAGCAAACAACAATTGTGTCGCGCCGCATTGCGCCGGGTGTATGACAGGGCCCATTGTTGTTATGTTGTACAGTGTCACAAAAATGATTCTATATTGATGTGAGTATCCACAGCTGTATGCCTTCTAGACTTAAGCAAATCACCCTCAACCCTTAAATAGTGCTTAAATTTGACCATCTGACTACAAGATGGCAGCCATATAGTGGAATGTTATCAGTGAAAGTTTCAATTTAAAATAGTATTTAATCAAATGTAACATTTTTATACATAACAGACATCGAAACAATTTGTTTCATTACTAACAGACAGCTTGCTTAGTGTTAAATAACTATCACAGTGTCTGACCAAGATTTTTAAAATGTAATCCGACTAGGGATTTATCAGGGATTTTATTTTCAATTCAATACATTTATTTTCAGTCACTCCTTCAAGTGGACTATATTAGTGGATCTCTGTAGGAAATAGTGAATGAGGGTATAGGGGGCGATTTCAGATGTAGCATCTCTGTTCATTCCAAACAAGATATTTTGCCCTCTGAAGGGCAAGTCAGAGTGAAAACAATCATGGCCGCTATATTGAAGTGTTGTTGCAAATGAAAGTGCTCAAAAATGGCCTCTTCGAAGGGCCCTTTGGAATAAAGAATTTTGAAGAGTACAACTGAAGGCCATGCTCATTTTTTGCAGTTGTTTTGTGTCACACACTGATTTTCATTCAGAAGGACTCATCCCTTCGAAAAGCGGTCACTCCGGAAGATAAACCCCTGATTGGGATGAGCCCTTTTGATGAAACGAGCTATGAGTTAGACACCCCTGTGATAAACAGAACAATGCTGTGCACTGGTGTAGATGCGGGTGAATTCCCCTTAAACAGGAAACTGATATGTGGGACAACTATTGTCCAGTGTTTGTAGATCCCCCATAAATATACATTTGCCAGTGGATTAGCCAAAGCTGTAGTGTCGTGTTCAAAATCAGCAAATTTGCTGTCATATATTAGGATAGAGCAAGCAAAGTTTTTCTACACAGAGCTTTGAGAAACTTGATATCTACTATCCACTAGGAGTGTATATTCATTAATTCATTCATTTTCCTTTGGATTAATCACTTATTTATCAGGGGTTGCCACAGCGTAATGAACTGCCAACTATTCCAGCATATGTTTTACAAAGCGGATATCCTTCCAGCCACAACGCAGTACTGGGAAGGAGTATATAATAATTTAACAAAACAGTTGTGGTATTTTATTTACCTTACATGCTTGTGAAATGTCTGTCCTTTAAAAAATAGTGTAACTTGTATTTTTGTCAAATATGTGGTGAGTAGTGGGTTGTGGGAAATGGTTGTGGTTATTTAAAGGGTTTGAGGTTGGGAAATATTTAGTCTTAGGAATGAAAGTCTCTGTTGTGTGTGGTTGCATGCATGTAGTTTAAAATAATAATAAAAATATTAATAACGCTGAATGGAAATAATTATTAGAATAAAGTATTAATAAATACATTTTACTTAACGTAACAAAGAAAAAGGAATAGTTGCCTAATGTTTTTATAATATGTTTTAAAATATCATATTGTATAAGTTCATTCATTCATTCTTTCATTTTCTTTTCGGCTTAGTCCCTTTATTAATCTGGGGTCGCCACAGCGGAATGAACCACCAACTTATCCAGCACATGTTTTTTACGCAGCCGATGCCCTTCCAGCTGCAACCCATCACTGGAATAAATCACAGTGGAATTTGTTTGTGTTCTTCGAGCAGTGGTGTAAAGTAACAAATTACAAATAGTTTTTCTCAGGAATTGTAATTAACCAAGCAGTTTTTAAAATGTGTACTTTTACTTTCCCTTGAGTACATTTTTAGTGCTGAATCAGTACTTTTACTCCACTACTTTACTTCATCCTGCAGTCACTGCTTTATTATTTCCTATCCATGGGGATTAGAAAAATCTGTCCTGTGATTTCTGTCCAATCAAATCGCACATAGAAGGTAAAGGCTGATTTATACTTCTGCGCAAGAGCACGTGTATGCTGCGGCGTATTTGATTGTAATTGATTGGCTTGGTAGCTCTGACGAGTGTGGGTGGCGGAGGTGAGAGCCAACGCGCCCGATGCAGCAAGTGTTTACAAGTGTGGAGTCCTGTGAAGGAGCTCTGGATGGAGACTGTTGTTTTGTGTTTACCTTATGATTAAAGTTGTTGCACGTCCGCCGGTTCTCGCCTCAAAATGAGCAAATTTGAGCCACTTGTACATTAAGGAAGTGTTCAGAAAAAACAAAACACCAGTGAGAAACTCAACACAGAGAAACATAAACACCTACTGCCAGCTAGCGTTTCGGAAGTGTATTGCAGAGAAACAGAAACAGCATGCAGAAGCTTGCGCCATGGGTCACGCCGATCACTTGACGCAGAAGTATAAACCAGGCTTAAATCACATCCCAATGAACTACCTCAAGACATGGGCAATTTATAATTGCAGCAAACTGTTTGGAAGCATTAAAAGTGTCCAAAATCTTTACACATGTTGACCCAGAGACTGTTTAGATGCATGGCACTAAAGAGAAGATGACAGATGTTTACTGTATGATGACCGAAATGGCCTTAAACAACCAGCAGGTACAAGACGTCAACATGATGTCAGATTGATGTTGTACCCCAACTTCATGGGGATGTTACATTTTGTTTGAAAATGAAAATCGGGTTGACGTCAGAACTCAATGTCAGGCCGACGTCAATGTCCAACGACCAACCTAAAATCAATCCAATGTCAACGTCTAATAACGTTACAGCTTGACAAAGCGTGGATGTTATCAATATGATGTTTATCAGACGTTGGATTTTAGTTGCCATACTTGACGAATAAATGTTAGTGTCTGACCTCAATGTGATGCTGGTTTAAGATGTTGGCTTGACATTGGATTTTGGTTGCTTTCTAACTCAAGTAAAATCAACCAAGTATCAGCATCATTTTACATCGTTATTGGATGTCAAAATAATGTTGTCCTTAGACCCTGGCTAGACTGAATTTTGGTCACCTGATGTCACAACCTAAATCTCTCCTAATATTAACGTCTTATGATGCTGTGTGTCTGCTGGGCAATAACTAAATGCACTACAGAATGTTACGTTTACACACAACCACAAATTACATGTAAATGCATCAGCTTTTTACAGCGTAAAACTCACTACTCTGGAATACTTTTAAAAGGTATACTTTTTACTCATACGTTGAGTAATATTTACGACAGATACTTTTACTCTACTTGCACTATATTTTTAGGCAAGTAATGGAACTTTGAGTATGATTTTTCCCCCACTGTCCATCCCTGCCAGTATGCAGAGTAGGCTAAGGCTACACACTTTGACATCAGCAGCATTTTACCATCAAGTCAATAACACCATTACTAATCATTAATCCTTATGTATGTATAACTAATTTTTAAAAACGGCATAGTGCCTTTTCACCTGTCATATTTGTCCCTTCCATTTCATTAAGCTTGCATTCAAAGAATTAGTCTCTCTGAATTCTAAATAATTAATAATTTTCCTTCAGCTTAGCCCCTTTCTACTAAATAATAATATTATATTAATGGTAATAATATATAATAACATTTACATTAATGGTATTTAAATTCAGAATCTGATCTAAAATAAGTCCAAATGATCATGTCGGGTGCAAATGCAGTAGGTCCAACATAGGCTCATTCTGAAAACGTAGCCCTATATACAGCTGAAGTCAGAACTATTAGCCCCCCTTTGAATTTTATTTTATTTTTTTTTATATTTCCAAATGATGTTTAACAGAGCAAGGACATTTTCACAGTATGTCTGATAATATTTTTTTCTTCTGGAGAAAGTTTTATTTGTTTTATTTCGGCTAGAATAAAAGCAGTTTTGAATTTTTTATTTTTTTTTTAATTTAAGGTCAAAATTATTAGCCGCTTTAAGCTGTTTATTTTTTCGATAGTCTACAGAAATAACCATTGTTATACAATAACTTGCCTAATTACCTTAACCTGCCTACACAGCAAAATCCTCTGAGTAAAATTTGCTCAGTTCAGAGAGTATTTGGTCCCTCTTGAAATAAGGACAAACAGGTTCACTGCAAAATAATTATTTTCTTACTTTTATTTTTTTTGTCTTGTTTCTAGTCCAAATATCTAAAAGTCTTTGCATTTAATTTGCAGTGTTGGTAATAAGTAAAGCTGCTGTTTGTAGAGTTGCTTAATGATCCTCTGCTGAGATTTTGAGAGATTCAATGCATTATATTTCAGCTGATTTTATGTGAGGCTGTGACTGAAGTTAGTTGTAGTTTTGAGTTTCTCTTCTGTTTCTGTTTATTAACAGCAGGTGTTCATCATCAGTGCTCAATCATGACCTTATTAATCCTTTCATTGCCTCAATAACTTGACTAACTTTAACTCAATTTAGAGAGGGACCAAATACTATCTAATCTGAGTAAATTTTACTCAGAGGATTTTGCTGTTAACCTAATTAACCTAGTTAAGCCTTTAAATGTCACTTTAAGCCGCATAGAAGTGTCTTGAAGAATATCTAGTAAAATATTATTCACTGTCATCATGTCAAAGATAAAATAAATCAGTTATTAGAAATAAGTTATTAAAACTAATGTGTTGAAAAAATCTTTTCTTCGTTAAACAGAAATTGGGGGAAAAAAATAAAAAGGGGAGCTAATAATTCTGACTTCAACTGTACATATCTTGAAATCGTGAATTATGTAGCCAGAAGTACATATGACTGCATTTTTTTAATGAATGCTACTCGCGCTTACCATCCGACCACTTATCTCCGTATGGACGGTTTTCCGGATGCTACCAGTTTGTCTAGTTAGCTCGCCATGTACGTCGGTGGATTTGAGGAGAAGAGATGACCACAACGATGGGTTTCGAGTCCAATGAAGAACAGTTCCGGAAAGCAGGTAAGACAAAAACAGAAGCCAAAAATAAACAAGTAAATAACAGGGTGAGAATGTGGTAAAAATCAGACGAGAGCATTTCTTTTTTTGAATTGCTTTTTAAATTTGTCGGTTGGGTTTAGGGAAGTTGGTGGGCGGGTCAATCTGTGCTTTTTAAAATACTAATGGTTGTGTTTAGGGAAGAGGGAGAGTGGGTCAGTCAATCGGTCAGTCAAACAGTCAGTCAAACAGTTAGTCGACAGCGGCCTCTGGTGAATTTACGAGAGAACAGCAGGTGCGAATGGCACTCGTGAGAGAAATTTGAGATCCCAAAAAACGTACACAGCGGCCTCTGGTGGATTTGCAAAAAGCAAAAACTCCTGGGACATATTTGACAGTTTCCAGAAATGTGTATAGAGGTACGTTTTCAGAATAAGCCTGGGTTGAGTAGATCAGCAGCAAGAGTATTTATTATAGCATTTTTAGTTATCTTTTTCAATGCATTAAAAATATCAACAACAACAAAAAAAAAGTTATATCAATTAAAATCATAGTTTGGTCTTGACATCTTTAGAAATAGAAAGATAATACATTTAAATTCAAATGCGTTAATAAAAAAACTAAATGTTTCTATTGATTTTTCCTACTTATTATTATATTTTTTATTTAATATTTTCCCCAGCATAAGTTTTTTTTTTCTTAGATTAGTTTTTCTAATGTATATGCACACAACTATTATTGTGAAGCATCCTATAAAACATAATAATTTAAAAGACAGACCTGTGAGGCGTGTACTCATTTGTACTCATTTTGTATTCATACATTGTATAATGAATGACGTGCAATAAAAACAGGTGTTCAAATTCAGAATCTTAATGCCATGTGATCATGTTTGATGTAAAATGGCCAGCAGCAGTTTAGCAGAGAATTCTTTCTTTATTTTTTGTTTACCTTTTTCCATGCATTAGGTTCTGTATGAATGAAGCATTTATAAAGCATATGACATATGATCCACACATAAAATTTACGTGCATAATAGTTTATGCAGGTACTCACCAGATTAGATGATGACTGCTTGTAAACACGCTAAATATTCCGTCATTTCATGGATCTTTCTGTACTCATGCTTTTGTCTCTTAGCGTTCACTGTTATTGCTGTTGCGTTCATTAAAATTGCACCTCCAGAATTAAAAAGGCATTGGCTTGCCAAGTCCTTTGTTTGACATACTGTAAAGTATCAAGGCACCAGTGACACTCTACACCCCTGGAGAACACCATACTGCTTCACCAGAAGGATTAGCAGGGAGGTTGCTAGGACTACTGACTCACAACAACATATCCTCCGATGCAAAAGTATCAGAAGATAAAATACCTGATACACTACAGAAATTGGTGATGCTTATTGGGGTTTACTCTACAAAATATATTTTTATTATTATGGGTTTTTTTTTTTGACAAAAACTTAACATTTTTATTGAGCTAAATTGTCGTTTTTGTGAATGCTTTACTGAAACAATTTCACATGTATTTTGGTCCTGCCAGTATACTCAACATTTCTGGAATAATGTAGAAGTTTTCAGTATTCAAATAAGAGTGGTATGATAAAAAAGTTATATATGTGTTAGATCTTTTAGATAAAATGGTCAAATTCTTCAACATAATTAATTTATGGAAAAATATGAGCTAAATGTTCTTTTAGAGAATTTTATACTTTAAGTAAAGCTATTCCTATTGCTTTTTTAAAAAAAATTATACAAAATACTGTAACATATTTAAATTTATCTACTAAATTACCCAAATTAAAGATGGGAGGTATTGGAGACTCTAATGTAACAACAAAGTAACTGGGCATATTTTAAAATGTACTGTAAATTATCTTTAGACTTCAATACACCATTAAAATTGAAACTGTTTGAAAAAAAAAAAGTATTTCAAAATATTTTTTGTGAATATCTTAAAAGGCAAATTTTACAGAAAATTAAATTACACAATTTAGGATAATCAATAATACATATCCAGCAGCAGAAGAGCCTTTTTTGTCCTCCGTCACTGCCAGAGCTGCCAGATTCTCAAACCAGGCTCATTCTGAAAACGTATAAAACGCCAGGTTGGTTTTTTAACCCAAATCCTGGGTTGAGACTGCTAGGTCACAAAATTGGGTTGATTTAACCCAATTTGGGTTGAAAGTCGATTTTAAAAAGCCGTGCTGGGTTGGGAACGCGGACGTGAAAGAGAGCACGCACGTCACGTCAACATGCAGGGACATCAGCGTGAGAATCTGCCATTCATCATAATCATCTTCGACTGCCAAAAAAGAAAAAAGTTTGACCACCATTTTATGTGACACCCTGGATAACTACTTTTCCTTGGCTCTCGACAAAGGCGGTCGCACTTTTTACCTCTTCGTCCCTTATCTTCCCTGGCTGGCTCTTCTTGTCTTGTCTTATTCTATCTCTGAGACTCTTTGTGCACTGCTATCCAAACGAATAAGGAATTATGGATCTGATCAACTGGTCTCTGAACGCGATTGACACCATCTTCTCGACGAGAAGTTTGGGCTCCGGAGAGCCCACTTGTTCTGCCGGGACGTTTGCAGCTGGATACGTAATGGAAGGTTGGGAGAAGTGGTGCGTCGTGTGCCTGGCTGCTCTGTCCCTTGAGGATATTGAAGATATCTACTAATTCGGAACTTTGACAACAGGGTTTCTGCTGATGGGCTTATGCGGGGCGCTGGGGTATCGACGATTGATGAAAGTGGTCAGTACTGCTCAAAATCCCACCAAGCTGGCCGGCTTGATTGAAACTATAGTGGGCAGAAATGCTAATAATCAGACAGCTGAATTAGACCGCAAATTGGAAAACATTGGGGTGAAATTAGCGGCTTTGCAACAAGATTTGGCCAGGACTGGAGACAAGTGACGGACATTAAATATCTGTGAAATTGGCAGATATTGACCTAAATTTGAAACACTTTCTTCTCTTTCGGCTTCCCAGTGTTTTTCAGCCAGACGGCCTCGGCTGGAGAAAAACAACTTCTCCCAGATAGCAAGATAAGGAGACGCTCTGAAATTCCTGCTCCCTGTCAAGGACACCTGTTGAACTCACACACACATACATAGCTACAGATAGACCTTCACTACCTAACCCTTCATCCCACGTCTTCGTGTGCTTTCATGCACTGGAGGGGGTAGGCGGGTCTGTGACCAGCGCCTCCATGGCTGCAGGAATCGACTGCTGCCCGCCCTTGCCGGACTATATCCACACCTCCTTTCCCATCCCCTGTTGCGATGTATGTCAATGTCTATGTGTTTATGTGCTTGACTGCTGGGGCTTTTTTTTCTCCCTGATCTCACACTCCTCTAACTCAAGAGCAAGGTGAGAGGAAGTTTTTTTCGCCTCTCTTTCCTGAATTGTATCTTACTTCCTTTTTTCTAAATGCTACCTCCCGTTGACCTGTCTTCAGGGGGGGGTCCAATTTCACTATATGTCAGTGTATGTGAATACATGGAGGTATATGTGACAAATAAAGGCATTGATTGATTGATAATTATGATCATTTAGGAGTATTTTTGTAATAAAGTGACAAGTTTTTACTTAATTTTACTAAAATGCTTCTATCTGTTATTCTTTTTCAGATGGATGAATATATGCAAACCAAACTAAAAGAGTGGAATCTTCAAGAGTAAATCCTCACATTTGAAGGTATGTAGTAATATTTCACTTGGTTCATTGTAATCATTAGGGCTGCTCTTGTCTAAAGATTTGTCTGGTTGACTTGTGATGTTCATTTGAAGCATTAGTTGAATAATTACACATTTATTAATAAACCATCTAAATCATAATAATTAATAATAATTGCATAATGCTTTTTTTACAGTTATTTTATTAATAATGAATGTTATTTTTATGTTTTTATTAGGGTGGCATGGGGGCGCAGTGGTTAGTGCTGTCGCCTCACAGCAAGAAGGTCGCTGGTTCGAGCCTCAGCTGGGTCAGTTGGTGTTTCTGTGTGGAGTTTGCATGTTTTCCCCGTGTTGGCGTGGGCTTCCTCAGGGTGCTCCAGTTTTCCCTACAGTCCAAAGACATGCTGTGTTGGGGAATTGGGTAAGCTAAATTGTCAGTGTGTGTGAATGAGAGTGTATGGGTGTTTTCTAGTGATGGGTTGCAGCTGGAAGGGCATCTGCTGCGTAAAACATATAAGTTGGCGGTTCATTCTGCTGGGCTGACCGCCGATTAATAAAAGGACTAAGCCGAAAGGAAAATGAATGAATGAATGAATGTTTGTTATTATAAAACATAAATGAAAACTTTAATTTTGCATCTGTTTAACAGAAGAAAAAAAAATCATGTAAATATAAATTCTTTATTGACAAATAGGTTTAAGTAAGTAGGGAGTGATTTGGTCACAGCTATGGCTTATATTTCAAAAAAAAAATTGTGATAAGATGCTTTATATTGATAGTGAATGCAACAATCTCTATATGGCCTGTAAGTTTAACATGAATTGAGAAAGCACTGGGTAGCAGTTCTGCATTATTTTCATTAAAGGAGAAGTCCACTTCCAACAAAAAGATTCACACATAATGTACTCATCCCCTTGTCACCCGAGATGTTCATGTCTTTCTTTCTTCAATCGTAAAGAAATTGTTTGTTTTGAAGTCTTTTTAGGAAAACATTTCAGCATTTTTCTCCATGGACTGAGATAGTGCCTCAATTTTGAACTTTTTAAAAGAAAATGTAAATGCAGCGAAAAAAAAAGAAGATTGTTGTGCTATATAAGACCCTTCTTTCTCATCTGAGATTGTTTACAACCGCATTTGTGATCGTTTGAAGCAGAATTTAAACTGCATTTTGGGAGTTTAAACTCGGGGCAGCATATCAGTCCATTACATGAATAAGAAAAATTCTGCAATGTTTTCATAACGAAAACATAATTTCTTCATTAATGAAGAAAGTCATGAACATCCTGGGGGGGGGGGGGGGTGTACATCATCTGTAAGTTGTTATTTTGGAAGTGGAATTCTCTTTTAAGGTTGTGACACATTAAGCTGACATTATTTTTAAAAAGTTCATAAGGCAACTCTGTTCTTGGATTAAGTCATCTGCATCTGGGCCAAGAAGTTGCAGCATAGTGCCATGGTCGGTTATTAACTAATGCCAACACTGGCTGATAGCTTGGTGTGTTATGGTTCTTAATTTATTTATTTAATAATAATTATTTATGTTTATTTTATATAATTTTTTTCAGATTGGGACCAATATGGCTGAGTATCTTTGTCCATTAAATTCAAGAGTCTATTGAATTTCCGTATGTTTTCATGCTTGGAGACCACCACTGCTTTCAAGCCTTTGCTATAATAAATGGCACAGCATGTGAGCAAAATACATTTCTTGCTGCAGTGGACGTTTGATTTAAAGCATTCAACATCTTTGGTGTGAACTATACCCCAAGCAGTGTTCCCTGGTTTGGCAGTCCACAGACTGTGGTGTATGGAGTTCCTGTGCAGGGGACACTGGCAGTAAGAATTCTGCGGGCATTAATTTTTGCTGACAAACAGTAATTATTAACACTGTGACATCACCGCTTCCTTGGATTTTGTGTACTTCAACTTCTAAACCTTCTAAATACAGTTGAAGTCAGAATTATGAGCCCCCCTGTTTTTTGGGGTTTTTTTTCAATTACTGTTTAACGGAGAGAAGATTTCTTTAACACATTTCTAAACATAATAGTTTAAATAACTCATCTCTAATAACTGATTTATTTTCTCTTTGCCTTGATGACAGTAAATGATATTTTCCTAGATATTCTTCAAGACACTTCTATACAGCTTAAAGTGACATTTAAAGGCTTAACTAGGTTTCTTAGGTTAACTAGGCAAGTTCGGGTAATTAGGCAAGTTATTGTATAACAATTGTTTGTTCTGTAGTTTCCAGACAAAATAAAACAAATAAGTCTTTCTCCAGAAGAAAAAAATATTATCAGACATACTGTGAAAATGTCCTTGCTCTGTTAAACATCATTTGGGAAATATTTAAAAAAAAATAGGGAAAAAAAGAGGGGCTAATAATTCTGACTTCAACTGTACTTCAAAACTGCGGTAACATTACAATCGATGAATTGTACTGTGACCGCTTCTCTCTCATGGTATCTTGATGCTCATGCATATAAATGTTTGTGCACGTTATGAAATGTTTTCATGTTTTAAATGCATATTTTCTTGTAAGTAAATTTGACTTCAGTCAGTTTGATGCACTTTCATTTTTCTAAATATATTTTTCTTCTACACTGGAGTTACATCCAACGCCTTCGTGTGCTATCCAACGCCTTCGTGTGCTTTCACCCACTGGAGGGGGTAGGCAGGTCTGTGACCAGCGCTTCTTACAGCTGCAGGACGGATGGCTGCCCGCCCTTACCGGACTATATCCACATCCCCTGTTCCAATTCCCTGTTGCGATGTTTTGTCTTGTCTATGCATGTGCTTGATTGCCAAGGCTTTTTTAATTCCCTGGTCACACTCTGCCCTAATTTTAAGAGCAGGGTGAGAGGGATTTTTTTTTTTTGCCTATCTTTCCTTATGTATCTTGCTTCCTTTTTTTCTAAATGCTACCTCCCGTTGACCTGTCTCTCCCTGAAATGTGATGTTTGTGTATGGTCAGGGGGGGTCCAATTTTACTATATGTCAGTGTATGTGAATACATGGAGGTATATGTGACAAATAAAGGCTTGATTGATTGATTGACATTGCAACTAATGTGACTCTTTTATATCAGGATCTATTGATGTTTGCACGTGATTGTTCAAGTAAAAGTTATGAAATGTTTTCCTATTTTAAATTTGTTTTCTTAAAGTCAATGCTTCTATCGTCAGCTTTCATTATTACTTTAGTAATTCAGTAGTAGTTACTGCAGTACATCTGGTTTTTCTTCTAAACTGCATTTACATTGCAATTGATCATCCTTACTGATAAGTCCTTTATATCTCAGGATATATTGATGTTTGCACATAATTGTTAAAGGGAAAGTTATAAAATGTTTTCTTATTTTTTCCTAATCTTTTTTTTTTGTTTATTTTTTTGTTTTTTCAGTCAGTTTGATGCCTTTTCATTATTACTTTCACATATGTTTTCTACATTGCAGTTAATGATTTATATATATGAGGATATGTTGATGTTTGTGCACAAATTTGTATTTGCATTTTAAGTTAATCATTCTAACTTCAGTCCTTTGGTTGCATTTTCATTATTACTTCTACATACTTTTTTTATACTCTGCAATTACATTCCAGTTGATTCTTACTGATGATTCTTAATTTATGCATGATGTAAATGTTACTATGACTTGATGTCTGATGCAGTGTTACTGACTTTAGTCACAGTGTTTCTGTGACTGAAATTTTTATTGAAATGGCCTTAATGCTAAAGTGGAGATGGGAAAACTGTTTTAAATTCTTATGGACACATTTTTTATGTTTTGTCATAAATAAAACTCCATTACTGAAGTATGTATTGCTGTAGAATAGTTTTTATTTTAATGATTTTAATCCCCAGTTTCTAGATTAAATTTCTGACCCATTTTTGGGTTACATTCAACCCAACAGTGTAGTAACTTTTAACTAATAGTTGGGTTAAAATCACAACCCAGCATGCTGGGGTAAATGTGTAACCCAACTTTTTGGGTTAAAGTAACCCAGCGTTGGGTTTTGTCCCTTTTTTACCCAGCGGTGGGTTGCCAACATAACCCAAATTGGGTTGTTTTTAACCCTGCATTTGTTAGAGTGTAGTCCTGTTTCTGGAGACTGCGAAATACGTCCTGGGAGGTATTTTTGTAGTTTTTGTTTTCGCGAATCAGTGAAAGGCCGATGTGTGCACTTTTTCATGTCTCAAATTTCTCTTGTGAGTGCCGTTCGCGCCCGCTGTTCTTGTGTAAACCCACCAGGGGCCGCTGTCGACTGACTGTCTGACTGAATGACTGACCCACCCTACTCCTTCCCTAAACCCAACCAATTTTATCGATTGACCCGCCCACCCACTTACTTCCCTAAACCCAACCAAAGGTTTACAAAAGCAGTCCAGAAAAAGAAAAGCCCTTGTCTAAATTTTACCACGTTTTCAGATTTTACCACAATCTCAAGCTGTTATTTACTTGTTCATTTTATTTTTGTCTTACCTGATTTTTGGAACCGTTCTTCCCTGGACTCGAACCCTGTCGTCGTCGTCGTCAACTCCTCTCTTCGTCTCAAGTCCGCCGACGTAACATAACGAGCTAACAGGACAAACTGGTTGCGGCGAGAAAGCCCTCTACACGGAGGTGAGCGGTCAGCTGGTGAGCACAAAAAGGAACAATGTCATACCGCCCCGTAGCGTTCGTTTACACAAATGAAATGAAGCCATACGTATATCCGGCTACATAATTTGCAGTCTTCAGTAGCGTCCACGGGACTACATTTTCAGAATGAGCCTGTGTTGCAGATTCTCCAGGGGTGCCAGATCCTCCCAAATCCCATAAAAAGGCTAGAGCTGCCACCTGAGTTTCACGAATGGCTGCCAGAGCTGTGTGACTTCCCAGAGCCGTGTGACTTCCCAGAGCCGCTAGATTCGTGTGACTTCCCAAAGCCACCAGAGCCGTGTGGCCTTGTGACCCTTCAGTGCTTCCTGAACCAAAGCCTCTTGACCCACTGGGGTTAAATGAACTGCCAATCCCTCCAAAACCAAAGCCTCCTGACACACTGGGGTTAAATGAACTGCCAGTGCCTCCTGGACCAGAGCCTCACGACCCGCTGGGGTTAAATGAACTGCCAGTGCCTCCTGAACCAAAGCCTCATGATCCGTTGGGGTTAAATGAACTGCCAATGCCACCAGAACCAAAGCCTTCTGACCAACTAGGGTTAAATGAACTGCCAGTGCCTCCTGAACCAAAGCCTTCTGACCCAGTGGGGTTAGATGAACTGCCACTGCCTCCTGAACCAAAGCCTCCTGACCCACTGGGGTTAGATGAACTGCCAGTGTCTCCTGAACCCAAGCCTCCTGACCCATTGGGGTTAGTCAAACTGACAGTGATCCCTGAACCAAAGCCTCCTGACCCACTGGGGTTAAATGAACTGCCAGTGTCTCCTGAACCCAACCCTCCTGACCCACTGGGGTTAGCTGAACTGCCAGTGCTCCCTGAACCAAAGCCTTCTGACCCATTAGGGATAGCTGAACTGCCAGTGTTTTCTAAACCAGAGCCTCCTGACTCAGTGTAGGTGTATAACCTGCCTTTGCCTGCTGAACCAAAGCCCCCAGACCTACCGCAGCTCCATGATCCAGGTCCTTGGCAGCTCCTCGCTCCAGACACACCTCCACTTGTGCATACACACACACATTTTTGCTGAGTCTTGTTATACTGTTACTGTGAACATTACAACGCATTTCTCTTGCCTTGCTTTGCCATGTTTTGACCCTTGCCTTGTTTATTTGTTTATGTTGTCTGCTACCTGCCTGTACTGACCATTAGCCTGTTATTTGACCACGACTCTGGATTTCCTGTATACATCTGTTTGCCCCTGTGTTGACTGTTGCTTGCCTGACCATTTCTGTTCAATAAACTCTGCATTTTGATCCTCATCTCAGCATCCCATTCGCATTACAGACCTTTTCAGAACCCCACATTTGAATAAGGTTTTGGTTTACTCAGATAGTTTTGCCAAAAACAATTCATTGATGTTTAAAGGTGCTGTAAGTTTTTGACTCTTCTAAAGCATAAAAATAGCATGATATGTGTGAAGATATTTAAGAAACATGCCAATTGAACATTGTTGTTTATCTGAAAAACAAGGCTGAAGTCAGATATTTAGCTTTGAAAATGTGTTTTCCGTGCCGGATTGGAAAAAATATAAATATTACAAACGTAAACATTAGGTGAGCAGGTTACATTGTAAGTGCGTGTCCTAACAACATGCTACATGTTGAGATTTGCAGTGATAAGCAATTTGGCTGTTTGCACCAGACAAAACACAACAGAAATTCAAATACAGCATTCAATCATGAAAAGGTAAGGTTTATAATCTATTTAATACATATTAAATCTCTTTAAGATTATTAAATGTAGATGCTTAATCACGTGTTTAGTTCTAAAGTTCAATTTCAAGATCTGAGGTGAATTATCTGCTGCTGCGTTCAGTATATGGCAATAAATGTCATATAAAATGGCATTCAAAAAATGGCAAATGAGGTTTACCTGAGGTGATCATTGTCATAGTTTTCTGTTGTTCAGCTGTGAAAAATAGAAGCCGTTTCTAATATGAAACGTTGGTTATGACAAAAACTCCTTTTAATATGGAAAACATTCTTTCTATTGGGTGTCGTTGCTTTTATTTAGAATACGGTTTAAATCACTCACTCCTGTCCTCAATCTGGCAACCTGCGCTTCCGTTTATTTTGATCCAGGAGTGCAATACCTAGTTCAACCACTGGGTGTCAAACTTACATATTGCACCTTTAACATTATTATTATTATAGGTAAATATCATATACAAAAAAGTTAATTGAATAACAGAAAATTCTTAACTAATTGCTTTAAAAATGAATGTAAAACATATTTAGAGTCTTTAAAAGTACTATCCAAAAAAAAGGCTCTAGATGAATTGTACAAAACTATGTCTGAGTCTCTTTTTTAAAAAAAAAGATAATTTTTTTGGTTTGTTTGTTTTCTTGTAACCCCCTAAAAAGTTTAATGTAAATGTGAATGGAACTGTGTACATATTGTTATATGCCATTATCGTTTCCCATTTGAGTTTGTAAATTAATTATTTTTCTTTTTGGCTTAGTCTCTTTATTAATCAGGGGGTCACCACAGTGGAATGAACCACCAACTTATCCAGCATATGTTTTACGCAACGGATGCCCTTTCAGCTGCAACCTAACACTGGGAAACACACATACACACTCTTTCACATGCACAAACTACGGCCAATTTAGCTTATTCAATTCACCTATGGAGCATGTTTTTGGATAGTGGGGGAAACCGGAGCACCCGGAGGAAACCCACACAAACACGTGGAGAACATGCAAACTCCACACTGAAATGCCAACAGACCCAGCCAGGGCTTGAACCAGCGACCTTTTTGCTGTGAGATGATCATGCTACCCACTGCGCCACCGTGATGCCCAGTTTCTCAGTAACTGTAAGGAATTACTGTAAATTACGTAACGCCGTTACATGTAACTAGTTACTCCTCAACACTGTGTCTGGATTGGTGTCATATTTTATGCTGCAAAAACCTTGTAAAGAACTTCCAGTACATTTTCTGTTGTTTTACAGATTCATTTATTTATATATTATATCTTATACGTTATATTATTTCAAACTACTAAAATGTCAATTAATGTCACTTTGTTAAACTGTTGAGATTAATTTTCAGCATTAAAAGTAGACAGAGCAGAGATCAAGGTCCCATTATGAAATTCACAACCGTAAATAGATGGAAAAAAAACATAATACGGAAACTGTTAATACGGAAATATCTGTTAATTAACAGATAGTTTTTACAGTGTATGCTAGTTCCTATTAATAAAGCATTTAAAAAAAGCATCAGAAATGTAAAATCAGAAATGTGACCATTTACTTTGGGGACCAGTTATCACTTTTAATCAATTGCTTGCATATTGGCTGTGTACTTATGAAGCACATACACTGTCAGAAAAAATGTACAAAATTTGTACCTTAAGGGGTACAATGGCTTGTCACTGGAGCAGTACCCTCAAGGGTACACCTGTTGTACCCTTTTACATGGGTACGTATTTGTACCCTAGCAGTAGTATGTACCTTCAAGGGTCAAATATGTACCTCTGCTAACTAATTTGTACTTTACTTGGGCTATGGTACAATAATGTACCTTTAAAAAAGGTACAATTTCTCTTCCATAGGGATGAATTGTGTACCCTTTTATTTCAGATTTGTACTCCATACACAGCACATTGAATTTCGTTTGTCACATTTATTAAGCATTAAATATAAAACTTTTTCACAGGATGAATGTTTAAACATCACAGATTTTTTTTAAAGAATACAAAGCAATCTTCTTCCATGAGTTCAAACTGCACAATAATTGTAACTTTATACCTTAACATTTTATCACAAACGCACATTTAAAGATTCAAAACAATTACATTGTCATCTTTTCAGAGGATGAAAGTTTTAAGCTATCACAATGTCATACCAGATGCATAAAGTAAAAAAAAGAAAGTTGTTTAAACATTTCAAAACATTTTATGAATCAGCAAAAAAGCTTATTATTAAAAAATGTTCTCAACATCAGTACATACATCCCATTTCACTGAGCATTTTTACCAATGTAACAAAGTATTTTTTCCAAAACAGCACTAGACCTCATGAAGTACATTTTTGCTAGTGCACTGCAGTCTACATTTTCTGAAAGCATCAAGAATCTCAAAGCAATCTCTTTCCAGCAGTAAATTGGAACATTTCATTAAGAGTCACTTATACCCTTTATAACTTTAGATCTCAAAAACACATTTGACCAAACAGTATTACAGCATTTGATTTAAAATTTCTAAACATTCTTAACAAACAGTTTATCAGCAGAGTATGTTTCAAGGGCCTGAAAGTCTGTCTGTCTTGGTTTATAACACCCCATTTAAAGTCAACTTTTACTGTATTTGCATGGAAATATGAATCATACAACACCAGTATAAAAAACTTGCCACACAGAAAACAGTTTAAAATGTATTTCATTAGGAAAGAGTAGTTTATTCTCCATTAGCCGTCACACATGCACACGTCAACAGTCTAATTTGAAACCCTGAATGTGTCAGTCTCCTCAAGGATGTTGGGCAGAGAAAATTCTTAGCATTGTTTCATCTTGTGTTTCTCAGTTGATTGGGGCAATGTTATTGAAATGTCTATAGCTGCTAGTTTAAAACAGTCTTAAAATACTGATGCACAGACTCGAAACGCATGCACCAAAGTAAATGCAAAGATCCAAACATTGCTGTTTGATGCAAACCCAGCAATACCAGTTCTCTCTGATAGCTGCACTGAGTTGTTTGGATTGTAATTTTGGATCTCCATCTTCAAATTGTTGCTAATGTTCAAATTCAAATTGTTGCCCCATCTTGGGGAGTTGCTGATGTTTGTCCTTTGCATTCTTTATGTTGCGTGAATAAGCCAAGTTGAAAACACAGTAAACAGCGAAGGATGCAATAATGCCTTTTAACTCCTATTCTCCTACACTTTGCAGAGGACTTTCTACCATCTGTAGAGTTGGGTATGGAGCAGCATCATCATCCCACTGTGACTGTGATATTAGGATGTCACTAAACAGTGCAAAATCTGTCAGAACTGCATAACATCTATCAGAGTATTACAAAGTGTTTAACCAACAGTTCCCTAACCTCTCCCAGTGTAATTTCTGTAAGCATCAACTTTCTCTTTAAAGATATGGGGGAGCAGAATTAGAGCTGCATGAAAGTCAGAATCTATTGCAAAATAAAATCAAATAAAAACAAATAATGAAGTACTCTTAAATAATTTAACAATATAAAGGACCTGTTTTTAAAATAAAGAAAAAAGAAAAAAATTATTGGACTATTAGCAAATGCTGAATAACAGATATTGATGTATTTTTATGAATTACATTTTTTGAAGAAAAAAATTGAGGAATGTTCTCTATAAAGGGTTTGTATATAAGGCCCATGGGTTTGAACTTGCTAAATGCAGCTTGAAAAGGCACTTAATGATCCCATCCAAGAAATAAGGGTTTGATCTAGCAAAATTATTATTATGTACATTTTATGTAATAATATATTTGTATATTTATATATATTTTTTACCTGTTAGATCATCTGCAAACTTTTCATCTCTTGCTTTTTTTGTAGACTTTGGCCAATGGATATGCTTTTTTTTTTCTTAATCAAGCTCAGGTACCTTTAGCACAATACTGGTAAAGCTGTCCTTGAAGCTCTGACTGAAAGCTTCTGACTTCTGACAGCTCTATTTTCTGACTGAAAATAAACAAAAAGGAAATTAGAGATTCACTTTAACTAAAAACATTATCTAATATTCTTGGTTGCCATTTCCCTTTAGTTATCACTGTAAAAATAGTTGTAAGCTTGAATGCACATATGTGTTTATTACCACAAAGCTTTGAAAATTTAAATGTTTTTACTAGTCTTTTTACTAGACTTTTTTATAGTCATAACTGTAAATTATAATTTGATACTAGTTTGGTTTTTGCTGACATTAAACTTTTAATTTAAACTGAGAACACACACCTTTTTGTACTGGATATGCAGGACATTCGCATTACCCTTAAAAGATGATGCATCCTCACCAATCGCAGCAATTACCTATTGGATCAAATGTAAGTCCATAATAATGACAATCATAAAACTTCAAGTTCAAAACACTTCACCTTACAGTTTCATGGATAAAGAGAGAAATTTAATTTAAGACTGCACAATAAATTCCTAAGAAAAAAAGTATATATCGGAGTGCAGATTGCATAGGTTTTATTAATATATATTTTTAAACTTTATATATATATATAAAAATATATATATATATATATATAA
>CAIGQZ010032741.1:1814365-1840430 GCA_903798205.1 Danio tinwini | reverse complement strand
CACACACACACACACACACACACACACACACACACACACACACACACCTACAGACAATTTACCCAATACACCTACAGTTAATGTCTTGGGGAAAACCGGAGCACCCGGAGGAAACCCACAAAGAAATGCCAACTGGCCCAGCTGGGACTGAACCAGCGACCTTCTTGCTGTGAAGCCACAGCTAACCACTCAGCCACCGTGCCGCCCAGAAATTACATGTAGTTATGAAATTAAAACAACATAGACTGTGAACATTGTGGTACTTTGCTAGTCATTGGCTGCTAATATGATTTCACTATTAGAATTTGAAAACAACACATTTCTGAAATTATATTGAGGAGAAACTCTCTGAATGTGAGAATAATATTTACCTCGATATAAACACACGCACATTTAATCTTCATTTAATAAAAATTATAAAGACAGTTTTGTCAAATGTGTTATTTTGGTTTACATAAAAATATTGTGCAATGCGAAGGAAGGACTTTTATTCGATTTCTGCCGACCGGAAGTGGGGGCAGGATCAAGGCCGCTGCAGTCAGCCCCCTTTTCCTCATTCTCGCACGTAACGGCCATCTTCCTTCAGCTCGAAAAGACTGTTCGTGCAGACATGGCCGACTACTCTAACGTGGCTCCGCCGTCCTCGAACGCCGGTGGAGGGATGAACGACGCATTTAAAGACGCTCTTCAGAGGGCCAGACAGGTGAGTGCTTTAAAAGACTCTGAATATCTTTTATTTTCACGTTTGGTTATTCAAAACGAAAGTGTAGCTTGACGAACTCGTTAGCTGACGTGCTAGTTTGAGGCCTCGTTGCAACAAAGAGCTTTCGGTAATGCGCGTTTTCTGTTTTTATTTATCCTCGTATTTGTTTTGAGTTTAGCTCAAGGATATAGACGTTTTGTAAGTAAGGCGTTTATTTCGTACATCTCCGTGTAATCGTAAGGGAAAACGGTTAGATATATCTCCTAATTTTGTTTATGTGAACCGTGGCTGTTAACGTTACGCACAAACAAGTACTCGGAAACAAAGTCGGGACGCTTCAAAGTCGGGAGCCTTTAAAATAATTAAAAAATGTTTTGGTATGCCAAGTTTGTTTTTATTTGATTAATTTCAATCGGTTATATTAGCTAAGCCCAATTCCTAGTTTTTTTGGGGGGGATTTGGGAGTAACTTGCGAATGTGACCTTACGTTAGTTTTGTGTAGAATCAATGAAGACTCATTGTCCAGTTATTAATGAAGTTTGATTGTTTTATTTGACGAAATTGAAAAATGATACGCTAAGTCCATTAAGACATTTCTAAAATCATCGAGAATAAAATGCACAACAAGCCATAGTCTTTCATTGTGATCCTTGATATTTAAAAAAAATGGAGTGCAAACAGCTTTTGTCTACAAGGATAGGCTACTAAAACATAATCAAACTGATACTTTGTTACCATTTTCTTCAAAATCTTAAATACCGTCAGTAAAAAATTTTTTTTTACCTTTTTCAACTTTTTAAAAAACAAATTTTGCTATATTAATCATGCAAATGTGTCAGCGGAGGTATGTTTAAAACAATTTTACACAACCTATTGTGCGCCATTTGCAATTTATTATTTTTTAAAAACTGTTGCTATACCAAAATATAGCTGCAGCATAGACAAATTGTTGGGATCACGTTGGGCATGGGCCAGTATAAGATTAGAATATGATAACCTTGCTCTAAATTATATTCTTTCAAAACGTCTGGATAAACTAAAAAATTTTTTTTTCCTCTTATCAATGGCTGTGTCTGAAATTACATACTTCCATACTGTATAGTACGTGGGGAAAAACAGTATGCGAGCTTAGTATGTCTGAATTCGGAAAACAGTATGCGAGAAGTACCTGGATTACCTACTACTTTTGGCGAGATTTTAAAGTGCCCATCTGATGGATGCTGTGATATCCCATGATGCACCGTGAGAGAATTCATGAATGCGAGTGAAGCGAGTATGTCACATGATGATGACAATGGCATTCGTAGTACGTCCTAGCTCCATTCATACTAACATTCATACTGTACAGAACGTTGGTTGAGTAGTAAATTTAAATGCAGTACCTACTGAGTAGTAGGCCATTTTGGACAGAGACACATTTTTGAGGTTTTAAAACCTTTTCTTTTCCGAAATGCGATATACCTATATCGATTATCGTCCCATGCCTAGATGACATTTTCTAAAACTTATTGTTACTGTGTAATTTAAAATGTTGTTTTTTTTATAGATCGCTGCAAAAATAGGAGGTGATGGGGTACCCCCCTCTCCAGTTTCCAATGACTTTGGTTATGGAGGACAGAAGAGGCCCCTTGAAGATGGAGGTAAGTTCATGGAAATAATCTTGTTGGATGATGGATTATTAAACGATCAACCAAATAGTTTGTTAGTATAATGATCTTTGCAACTTAAAATTTGAGTGTCCACTGTGACTAATCAGATTACATATTTTCAAATTAGCATATTGAGGGAGTGTGATTAGTTAAATGGGATTCAAGACAAATGAGCAAGCAAATTAATTAGTAAGTGCATTCTTGTATGTTCTCCAAATGTTCTGTGCAAGAATAAAAATGTACTCATTTTCAATGCATTTATTTTCTACAAATACACACTCGCACAATTATTTTTCATTGTCCCCGATTTGTATAAAGAAAATTTTTTTTATAATTTCATTTTCAACTGATGGCAATTGCTTTTGACTAATAGTTTTTTGTTTTGTTTCCAATCTCACATTTTCATGTTTTGTTAATAATAATAATGATTAAAAATACACAAACACAGTAAAATAACCAGGGTCTACAAGATGGACTTGTTTTTTTTTTTACAATTATGATATTTTGTTCTAAATTAATTTTTTTTCTACAGATCAACCAGAAACCAAGAAAGTTCCACCAAGTGATCGTAAGCATTGTTATTGTATTTCAGGCATACACGGAATCTGCGTGCGCATAATTTCGCAGATTTTTAGCCCATCATTAGTACTGTTTATTTACTTGAGTAAACGTGTGTATATCTAAATTCATTCAGTTTTTAAATTAATTACAGTAATATTATTGACTAAAATAAAAATGTTCATCTGCTTTATGTACAATGCAGTTTGTACAGTAATATTTTCTGTCTTTTAGTAGATATATGAGAGACTTGCTTTGTTTACCAAATAAAGTGGATCTAATTGTATTTGCATTTTAAACATTAAATAAAGTTAAAAAGGTATAATTTTTTATTTCATATATTAAGGTTTTAGTTATGATACTCCCAAAATAATTCAGCAGAAATTTGCAGATTTTTACCAAAATTCTCCACAGAATTAGCAAAAAACGTCCGCAGATTCTGTCTGGCCCTACTTATTACCATTTAAATGTGCACTTTATTTTATTTTATTTTTTTACCAATTAAGCGATATAAGTCATTTACTGATCTAAGTTCATGCTTTCATTTGTGCAACAGCTTTTTCAGCTGTAATGGGAGGCATGGGTGGCCCACCAAGGTAAATTAAGTAATTAATGTATTTTTGTCACATTAAGTTATAATTTAAAAGATACACATCTACATTGCCCATTTTTAATGATGTTATCGCATATCTGTGCAGGTCTATATCTGAAGAGTTCAAGGTCCCAGATGGCATGGTTGGCTTCAGTAAGTTGACCTATTTTTTATTTTTTTTTTATTCATATCTGTTGTTTGTTTTTGGGGTATTTATATTTCAAACTCATAAAATAGAATGCTTAACACTTGTTTTCAGTCATTGGAAGGGGCGGAGAACAGATTTCAAGACTGCAACAGGAGTCCGGCTGCAAAATACAGATTGCTCCTGGTAAGTCAAAAGTGAAATGTCGATTGGATCGTTTACACTGAGCGGTATGGTTCACACAGGTCATGTTTATCAGGCTTGTGTCTTCACTGCTAAATAGTATCCTTTTTTGTAGGTGTGGTGTATGACAGTTGCGGTTGTTGTCATTCTTGCTCAAAGTAAAAGCTGTAAGGGCTTTTCACACATAGTATGAGAAGCACTTCTGTAAATGTTAACAGCATTTTGTGATGGCTGCAGATCAATGCTAATGCGAGTTACTGAATGTCTGTAATTATAAAAACCTATGTCAACACATACAGACCATTACAGTCTCTGAAATGTTGCCAATTACTGAAAAATAATCCAAAGCATGCATATAAAAGCCTCATTTGTGTTCATAAACAATATACAATCAGTACAAGCCTCTCATCTGTACCTTTCTTAACCTGCACGTGTAACCTTGTTAAAGTAATTCCATAATTCCAAGTACATAATAGTCCAAAAGGCAATCATGAATTAACAATTGCAGCTTATTCATGTTTTAGGTTGCTGAAAAAATCAATTTGCTCCTGCCTTTTTTTTTTTTTTTTTTTTTTGAGTTTTTTGATCTCATGTTTGTCCGTTTCACAATGGATGCGAGTAGCATGTTAATAATCATGTGAAAGTTGTTATTAGGCAAGTACACGTAAATAGAGAAAGGGAAATCACTCACACTTTACCACACGCTTTTAGATGCTCTCGTAAACAAAATACACAAAGCCGATTCTGTTCTTTTTGGCATGTGAATACTTGTCACAAGAAGACAACCAGGTTTATATGGCTCTGTCGACCATGGCTCATGTGTATTATGATGTCATGTCCTAGCTGTATATTTAAAAATGGGGCTTTCTTTGTTGTCATTCTCCTGGCTTGTTGCTTGCGCTGGTGATGATTCTCTGTAAACCAATAGTGTTCAGCAGTGAGTTTAGCTCCACCCTTTGGAATTGTTCTGTTGTGCTAGGTAGTTACTCTTTAGAAAAGGTACTCCAAGTGGTACGTTACATTTAGCTCTTTTAGTGCTTTTAACAGCGGAAAAAGACTAAAGAAATGTACCGTACTGTACTCTACCGCATCACTCAGTGGGAATGGTCTATATGTCTGGTTGTTGTCAGTTTTTTTGGTTTAACTGCTTATTGGTCATTCTTCTCAACAGACAGTGGTGGTATGCCTGATAGGTCAGTGACGTTAACAGGATCACCAGATGCAATCATGTGAGTTTTTCCATTCAAAATGCCCCCCCCCCCCCATGATCAAAATGAGCATGGTGTTATTTTAGGTGTTTTAAAAACAAATTTGTTTTACTCCGTAGGACTGCTAAGAGGCTGCTCTCAGAGATTGTAGAGAAAGGCAGACCATCTCCAGCGTTCCACCACAATGATGGACCAGGGATGTCTGTTCATGAGATGATGATCCCTGCCTCCAAAGCGGGCCTGGTCATTGGAAAGGGAGGCGAAACTATTAAACAGTTACAGGTAACCTGCATACATGTAGTTAAATCACAAATATTAGTTACAACGTATGTGAAGAGATTATTTGATTTTTGAACTTAAAGCTTTTGCTGATCTTTGTCTGTGCTTTCCATATATTTAATTAATTAAGATGTTGAATATTTTGTATATAAGGAACGGGCTGGAGTCAAAATGGTGATGATTCAAGATGGACCCCAAAACACAGGTGCTGATAAACCACTCAGGATCTCTGGTGATCCTTTCAAAGTTCAGGTACGCTATATATTACTTTGAAATTGTTGAATTACGTACTGTATATCAATAAAAAAAATTTGTTTGTTCGAATTGGGTGTGATTTTGAATTTTTGTTGTATACAGCAAGCTAAGGACATGGTAATGGATCTAATTAGAGATCAGGGTTTCCGTGAACAGAGAGGAGAGTATGGCTCTAGAGCAGGTGGTGGTGGTGGAGGAGACAGTTTGGATGTAAGTACTGCTTTATAAGACAGAACATAATCTTTAAATTATTTGTTTTGAAAGAACTTAACTATGAAACTGTTTTGCCACTGCTTTAGGTCCCTGTGCCAAGGTTTGCTGTGGGTATTGTGATTGGCAGGAGTGGTGAAATGATCAAGAAGATTCAGAATGATACTGGTGTGAGGATTCAGTTCAAGCCAGGTATATAAGGGGCCATTCACACGATAATGTTTTCAGCCAAAAATATGAAAAGTTTTATGTGTTCCCATGTTTGTATACAAGACAACATTTTTTGCAGACTAAAAATGCATACATTTGGAAACTGGTTTCAAAGTTTTTCAAAATGCTTCCTTTGTGTAAATACCCAAATCAGGAAGTTTTGAAAATAGTGCCATGTGTGCGTGTGTAGTACATGTTAGGTATGTTGACATGTAACACTTTGATTTTAAAGAAAAGCACGATCAAACTAGCAACAGCATCGTTTTTGCCGCTCGAGTTTGCTGAAACTTTCAGCAAAGGGTGGATTTATTTCACCAACAAATACATACAGTGGTTCTGGCCATTTTTGCAGATAAGTGAATGTGCTAATCGTTTTGAAATATGCTGTCTTGTATACATGATTTTTTTTTACGTGCAAGAGAAACATTTACACGATTGTAATGTAGCCAATTTTAAACGATTGTTTAAAATCGGTTTATTGCACATGGCACAAATAAAATTCGGAATCAATTTTGACCATTGACGCATGCTTGCTTTTCCTTTCAGATGATGGCAGCACACCAGAAAGGATTGCTCAAATTATGGGACCCCCAGATAGAGCACAGCATGCAGCAGATATCATAACTGACCTACTGAGGAGTGTGCAGGCAGGAGGACCCCCTGGTCATGGTGGTGGTGGTGGCGGTGGTGGAGGCGGCGGCAGAGGAAGAGGCCGTGGACAAGGAAACTGGAACATGGGCCCTCCTGGTGGTCTGCAGGAATTCACTTTTACTGTGCCTACCATGAAGACCGGCCTCATAATTGGCAAAGGTTAGTTGTTGTCAGAGGTCACATTACACTAATACTTTCCATCTGTGAGTTATGTTTAAGTGTGAACATTAAAACATTGTCACTGCTCCTCTGTTCTCTTCATACATAAATGCATAATCTTGTTTGTTCTTGTTCTGTAAATGTATTTATGTATTTTTTACAAACCTGACTACTTAAATGGACAATGAAAACAGCAAATACAAGCCTTGCAAATGAATTAACATTGGTGTTTTTTATTGTTGTTTTCTATAGGTGGTGAAACCATTAAAAACATAAGCCAGCAGTCTGGAGCCAGGATAGAGTTGCAGAGAAACCCTCCTCCTAATTCGGATCCTAATATAAAGATCTTTACAGTTCGTGGGTCACCCCAACAAATTGATTATGCCAGGCAATTGGTCGAGGAGAAGATTGGAGTGAGTGTCTTTTTTTTTTTCTCTATTTTTCCTTTTTATTGTTTATTTTTAATATCTTGTTTGGATTACAATGTATGTCTTTGTCATAGGGTCCAGTTAGTCCTATGGGTGGCCCTCATGGTCCACCTGGGCCACATGGAGGACCTTCTCATGGACCTCCTGGTCCTCAGGGACCACCTGCTCCCATGGGCCCTTACAACCCTGGGCCTTATGGCCAGGGCCCACCTGGACCACAGTAAGGACTTGTTACATTGTTTACTATGTGACTGTTTTTGCTTGTTTGTTGGAAGCCAGTTCAGTTGAATATGAACTTAGTGTATTTTATTTGTATCCTCAGTGGACCCCCAGCACCATACCAGCCTCAAGGCTGGGGCAATGGATACCCCCACTGGCAGCAAGGACAGCCTGATCCTAGTAAGTCTAACTAAAGTTTGTTCAGAATAGCTTTGTGAAGTCCATATGCAATATTAGTCATTCTTTTCCACTTAAGCTGTTTGTTCCCCAGATAAAGCAGCGGCTGATGCTAATGCTGCAGCATGGGCTGCCTATTATTCTCAGTACCAGCAGCAGCCCCAGGGTCCAATGACACCTACCTCTGCAGCCCCAGGCACAACCCAAACCAATGGACAAGGTGTGTTTTAGCTGCTCTTCACAAAACAACCCTCCATTCACTGTTGACCTACAGTATCTTGAACAGTAGTAGTTAGAGACCATTCAGTGTAGGCTTAACGGAGTGGTACAATGTTGCTATTGTAACATTCTATCCGTTGATCTGGGATGGGCTTTTTTGGCTAGCACATACGGACAGGACAGTTTCTCAGACACTCAACCTTGTGCAAAGTGCACAACCTAGCCAGCGGAAGACTTTCTGCAGCCTTTAAAAGAATGGTTCTCAATTTCTCAAATTTTACCATTTTTAACAGGGGACCCACAAGCTCCAGGTCAAAGTGGACAGGCAGATTACACCAAGGCCTGGGAGGAATATTACAAGAAATTGGGTATAAATACTTTGACAAATGTAGCGCCAGAGAGATTTTCTTTGAGAGGTTAGGTTAAATAGCAGCAGGGCTTGAATAGCCAATCAGTGCTGTTTTAGTTTTGAAGTCTTGCGAGGAAAATTAGAGGTGGGAAAATTTTCGTTCTGGTCCATAAATGTATTGGTCTCAAACCCTGCTGTTCAGAATGAGGTGCTGTAGTGTCACAACAGGGCTCAAATCATGAATGAGATTGCACCGTTCACTTTTGTAAATCTTCATAATGGATTATGTACTTTTTTCCAAATTTTAGTTTGATATTACTGTATTTCTATGACAGTTGCATTAATCAAAAGTCATACAGTGAATCTAATTCATTTAGAAATTACTGATATTTCAGCATTTTACTGCTACTTAAAGTTTGAATGAATCTTTTTAATTGAACAGTTATTCTATAGTATTTATTTGCATTTTTGCTAAATTTAACAGTAGGCCAAGTTGCATGATTCAATCAGATTTGTTAACAAGTAATTCTGTGGTGTCTTAAATGTTAGCATGCTAACATGTAGGCTTAAGATTAAAGTCATTTTGGTCTTGTCTCTTCAGGTCAAGGCCAGCCTCAGCAGGACTACACCAAGGCGTGGGAAGAGTACTATAAGAAGCAAGGTGAGATAAGTATGTGAAAGTAGCTTTCTTCATTTTCTAATGGTTTCGGGCAGCTGCAGCTCTTTCACAGTACTCTCTGCAGTAGAGCTGCTGTGGATTCAGCTGCCCTACAGTAAAGTAGTGGGTTTCTGTCCTGGCACTCGGAGATAGTGTGATCAGGGTCGTTCCCCCTCTTACAAAACATTCATGAATTGTGCAGGGGTGTGTTTCCCAGAACCATCGTTAGCCAACAAAGGTTGCAAGTATCGTTGTTACAAACGTAGTTGATTTGTTGATTTCCAAATCCATCTTTCCAACGAATATTCGCAAACTTGAGCACTTGAAACTACACCTCTGGAGCTGTAGTTAGAAACATAGTTCATGGCTGTGTTCTATTCCCACTTATCCCCTCTATGCCCTATCCATATAGAACATTCTAACATTCAAAGTTGGAATTATTAAAAAAAAATCATTAAGGTAATCTCTCTTAGGTGTAATTTGCTTTTAAAGTATTTTTACATTTCAGTTTTAGCGATCGTCATGTTTAAAATTGTGCTCCCTTCGCAGTGCACTTTAAAAACATTGATATGATTTTGAACAGCCTCATGGCCAAAGCTATAGGGGAGTTATTTAAAATCGAAATTTGTTACGTCTCCAAAGCTTGTGAAAATAATAAACATAGCATACATTAATAATTTTATAGTGGGTTATTTATTAAGTATCTACTGTATACGACATGGGCCTGTTGGTTAGAACTTTCTGCTGTGGTTTGTATGGTATGTGGTTGTTAAATATATATTTTTAAATAAATAAACAATATCCTACTCAATAATAATAATCATCATCATTAATATTATTAATAGTATTAATAGTATTATTAAAGTAAATATATTTATAATAAATAGGCTCATTATTTATTTATTATTTATATATGATATTAGAATAGTGTTAGCTTTTGTAAGTGATTTTATGTTTTAGAATAGAATATGTATGGTTCAACTTCTTAAAGTTATTAGTAAAGCAAACATAGGCCCTATATGTGCCATTTACATATATTTGAATTAATATAGAAAATGAGTGCATGTATTTAGTATTTTTACCAAAACTAAAATCAGATTTTATTTTAAATGTGTGTTTGTGTAAAACAAGTAAACATGTCAGGCTAAATAATTCAAATGATTCACTGACTTCTGCTGTCTTCATTAGTTTCTAAAACACAGATTTCTTTACATCTTAAAATGACATGTTTGGATATTTATTCTGCTGGAGGTACTGTTGTCCTTAAAAAAAGAAAGTAAATAAAAAAAATATTACACATACCTTAGAAACGATATTACATAAAATGTTGACTTTTAAAACCTTGACTTTTCCAAACCGCAGTATACCTTAAAAACGGTAATCGTCCCATGCCTAATCAGTACATTGTCTTTTCCCCAAACAATGCATCATATTATGATAGTTCAGCCACGAGTTACGTCGTTGTTTGGGAAGCGCACCCCTGAGCAAGTTTCTGTGTACAGGGTTCCCACAATCTCTAATGTCTTTTCAAATGCTTTTTAATCATTGTTAATCTAAAAAAAAAAGCCCCAGAAAGGTTTTAAATAAACTCGTATAGATAGTTTCTTGAAAATGCCTGAATTGATTTTGTGCAAGATTTTTTATTTTGTAAAGTTGAGATGCTTTGCTTAAAGGGCACCTATTTTACTCCTTTTTTAAGATGTAATATTAATATTATGGTTCTTCTGAGTGTGCCAGTTTAGGTTCAGTTCAAAACACAATTCAGATTTTTTATTATAATGTGTTAAGAAGTGTCATTTTGGGGGCATGTACAGTTTGCTGTTTTAGGGCCGTGTTGCTTCACATGAAAATTAGTTTCGACTTCCCGCCCAACTTAACAAGGGGGCAGAGCCAAGAGCTCCCCCGCTTTGTGCATTGCAATAGACAGGCAGACGGAGAGAAGCAACATGAGAGTACCAGCCAGCTGTACATGTACGACTCAGACACAAACCAAGCAGAGAGTACAAAATCATTTGTGTCTTTGTAGAGTTTTACAGCCAACTGTGTGCTAGTTTAAAGCTCCGAGCTTGTAGCCTACACCGAGACTAATAAAGCACACTGAATCAACTTTGACTGAAGGGCATCACACACCGGATGCACCGCGACACGGCGCACACATGACAGTTGAAAGTATCGCACACTAGCAGCATTGGTGTGTGTCACCTGTTAGAAACTTGTGTTTAGAATTCAGAAATGCATGCCGCTGCGTGGCGCCGAGCGGCGCTTCTGGTGTACGACCTGCTTGAGGCTATAACTAAAGGGCGTCATACACCGGACGCGCCGCTCAGAGCCATGACGCGGCGCACATTCGCATGTTATTTAAAATGAAACTATTCAGATAATGCTCTGTGGCGCGGCAGAAATATGAACAGTGTCCTGAGCAGGGCCAGCGCGTCCATAGAGGCGACCTAGGCGGCAGAATAGTGAGCAAACCCCCCAGTCCTCACTTTCATCTGCGACAACGCGAAATGCATGGCGCTGCGCGTCGTTAGTTCGTTTTTCCAATGGAGGGACGAGCACGTGAGGCAGCGCGCTCGCACTTTCCAGCTGCACCTAGTTAAGATGACAGGGAGCTTCTGTGACCTCGGGAAATGCAAACGGCTGAAGTTTAAGGAAGACACAATGAAAAGTACACATGTATGCAAACACACCAAGACTTCCAAACACTGGCGGCGAGGAGAGCGATAACGTGGTGAATGTTGAGCCCAATGAGCCTTACATCTAAAAATAGAGCAAGGATGCTTTGATTCACACGCTGAAAATGGTGGACGTGAAACAACATACTAAGAAGATGGTAATGGCCACCTGTCAATCAATATTAGTGGGCGGGGGTACCGCACTCCTACGTCAAGTTGCGGTTGATCTCAAAACCGCTCCAATTGGTCCACCGTTTTTATGTTGTTAAATTGAAAAAAAAGCACTGAGTGTGTTTATATCACCCCAATATGACGGTCTATACACTATACCTACACATATGTCTGTCCAAACAGCTTGAAAAGTAGATTTTTCACCATAGGTGCCCTTTAAGATAATGTAAACCCATGAAGCAAAAAAAAAAACTACTGGTTACATCAGCCTAAGCTCTTTTCAATAAGTTAACGTCAGATCATTTTATAAAACTGTAGAATAACCCAATTATTTTTTCAGTTTTACACAACAGAAAAAAAATAAATAGAATATCCTTCCTCTAACATGTGGCCAAAAGAAAAATGTTTTTGCATAGTTGCTTGACATGAAAACTAACAATGATGTAACCTTGCCCTCATTTGTAATTTGACTTCACATGAAGTCTATGAATTTGAGGCTATTGGAGCTGGAAAGTCCTTGAATTAGAAGTTAACCAAAGTGTGGGAACCCTGTCTGTAAATCATTCATAAAGCAGTTCTGATGTAAATTTTTTCGATTCCTGAAAGTGTTCATATTTTGTAAATGTTAGTTGGTATGAAAGACATGTAAACCTGTTCTGTACCATGTGCTGTTTTTGGCAGACTGATTACTGAATCGATTCAAGTTCATTTGGTGTCCGTTTTTCTTTAATCTTTTTAAACTTTGTGTTTATAACTGCAAGTTTGGGTGTTTACCCTGATGTCCAACAATGCCCTATAGTACTTGTATAATAAGGAGTATATAATATTACTGCATTTTAATTCAGTAATATTCTTCACTTGAGATAATAGTAATGCTTTACTGCTGTGGATTCCAAATCATAGTAATCAAAGTGTCTCTACTGGGAAAATGCTGTGCTATGAGTGTTAAGGCTGATTTATACTTCTGCGTCAAGCGCACGCCGCGTATGCTATGGCGCAGCCTATGCGTGGACGCATAGCCCTCCCCATGGCTGTCGTTAACGCGCACCCCTCAAAAATGTTACGTGTAGCGCAAGCTTTGTGATTGGTCAGCTTTGTAGCGCTGACGAGTGTGGGCAGAGGTAAGAGCTGCACGAGCCCGATGCAGCGAGTGTTTACAAGTGTGGAGTCCCGTGAAGGAGCTCTGAATGGAGACTGTTGTTTTGTGCTTACCTCATGATTATAGTTGTTGAACGTCCGCCGGTTCCGGCCTCAAAATGAGCGAGTTTGAGCCACTTGTACATTTAAGGTAGTGTTCAGAAAAAACAAAACACCAGTTAAGAAGCCCGACACAGAATATCAAACACCTACTGCCAGCTAGCGTTTGGGAAGTGTTATTGCAGAGCAACAGAAATGGAGGGAGTACAAATGCATGGCTACGCACAAGGCTTGCGCAGTGGGTCATGCCGATCACTTGACGCAGAAGTATAAACCAGGCTTTAAGCCCTACTAGCTGAACTTTTTTTTTATTTATTTATTTTTTTTTTTTTAGAAAAGCTTGACCTTCTTCCTTTTATTAATGGTTTTTATTCTCTCTTCTCAGGTCAAGCTACTCCTCAAGCAGCTGCAGCAGCAACGGCATCTCAGCCCGGAGGTCAGCCGGATTACAGTGCAGCATGGGCTGAGTATTACCGCCAGCAGGCAGCCTACTATGGTCAAGGCGCCCCTCAGGCAATGGGCGGTGCACCCCAGGCTCAGCAGGTACACTCCCAATAAAATGCCTTTTGTGCTGTTTACTTAAGAGATGTGCATGTTTTTGTTTTTCTTTCCACCAAACCATTCCCAACAACCCCTTCCCCTCCACCCTTCTTTCCTCCTAACGTTTACTTCCACAGGTTCAGCAGGTTTCCAGACGAGTCATCAATGCAACACTTAACCAAACACTTTTCTCCTCAAACAGGCTATTTTTTTATTTTTATTTTGAAGGGTGTTGCATAAATGTTTCAGCTCTTAACATGTTGTGTATTTCTTATGTATTTCTTCTGCACAGGGCCAGTAATGTGAAGTGGACATAAAGTAAATGCTACATTGTCAGAAAAAAACCTTTGTTAAATGTTTGGATGCAGACGCCATGATGAAGATCTTTATTTGATTGGTTTGAGTGTTAAAGATAGATCGCAGACCGGCTCCGAAGTCAAGTATATATATATATATATATTTTTCCCTTTTGTTTTGCCACTCTTGTAAATGAACGGTTTGTTTTTAGTCAGGTTAATATTTGGTCATTCCAGCTCCTGTATCTTCTGTATCTCATGTAGATTTGAGACTAAAGTCATTTCCATGTAAATCATCTCAGTTTTAATATGATATGCTTGTTGTGTTTTGCAATAAAACAATGAAACCTCCTGTGTTGGTAAGTGGGGTGCAAAAGGTGGGGCATGTTTTGTGAACTTAACTTTGTTTTGGGACGGGGTGGGAGTTGTGCAAATTTCCAAAAACGACAAATGTTGCTCGTTTTCTTTTTTTTTTTTTTCTCTTCTTTGACCTGTCTATACTAGCTTTTTTTTATTTTAGTTCAATTCCTGGTCTTTAAATGTCACAAGAGATCATTCACTGTTTGACAAATGGACAGCTCTGTTTTTATTCTGCATTTTTGTTGTTTTTACTGGTCATTGACATGGATGAGGTGTAGGCAGGTTATCTAAGGCAAAGTGGCTTGATGTTGGCAAGGTATGTGACTCATGCAATAACAGTGCTGTAGTGTTGCTCATTTTTGTACTGCATTTCACCTGGTTTGTTGAGGTTAATGAGAGACATTTCCTTCCTCACAGGCAAGATTAGGAAGGCGGTAAGCAAGTGTGCGTCTTTGCATAAACTGTTCTTTTAATATTGTTATTGCAATCATGCTGCAAGTATTTTAGGTTGTTTTCAGAGTTTGCTGCTTTTTTACAGTGCAGGTCAAATGTTCTGATCAAGTTATGCCTTGCGAAATTACTTGTCCACATCCTATATATATATTTTAAATGTCTAAATTCAACCATTTGTGTATATATTGATTATAAATATTGCTCAATCGTTTTGATACCATTAAAACACAAAAAGCTCAAATGCGAACATGGACTACTTTTTTTTTTTGTCTGCTAGCATATAGGTTTTTGGGAGACTCTGGCCTTCCACACCAGTGAAATGAGCTCTCCACTGTAAGTACAAAATGTACATGACTCTGCGGCTGTCAATGCATTGTCTTTGACCGATTGAAACGCATTGTATATTTAAATTTCTAAATGTTGCCCTTTTTGGGTAAGTATGTCAGGGCTGTAATTGATTTGACATGCATTTAAGATAATGACCTGACCCTTTTCCACATTGGACTGTTTCTTTTTGCCATAAAATTGTGATATGTACATATTGAGTCGTTGCCATGTTGACACACTGCTTTAGTCATTTAGGACTTCTCTTATCAAACTGTATCACTGTGTTCAGGCCAGGACATCTATAGCAACTTTATCCCATTGACTAGACATGTCAATTGTCCTTTTTTCTGCTTTGCCAAGTGTTTTATACTGCAAAGGCCATAAAGACCCAATGTCTCAAATGTCAATTAGCATTATTGTCTAATTTCTAAATTTGTGCCTGACCTGTTTTTGTGATTGAGGTCATCGATTTGATGCACGTTTTTCTTTGATTTGACTTTATTAGTGAGCAGTGCAATGTCTAATTTTGCAGTGCCATCCCTGACCTTGCACCTTAGGTTCTGCAGCAATAACGCACAGGTAAGAGTATCCTAAAAAGTCAAAGCGATTAAACCTGTGATCTCTAGTGTAATGCTTTTCATATTTGAAATTGAGGTCAGTATGTGCTGCATAAACGATGTCTCTCGTAGTAAATTGACTGTCGTACTCAACAAATGTTGGAGTTAAGCTCTGCTGGAAATGTTTTTTTTTTGTCCATTTAAATTGCATGGCGTTGACCTGTAGCTCATAAAACAATGTTTTTTTTTCTTCTATTGATATCTTAAACTAGGATTGCTGTTTTCTTCTCTCTCTAAATGAACCCATGTTAATTATACATTATTGTTAATTTGATAACTTGCCGGTAAGTGTTTAGTGTGGTCCTGTTCTAATGTTATACACAATGCATGCAGATGCAAACTGATTCAGAACTAGCCCAATGAATGCTCTAAATTATAACTGACGTATACTGTATGTATGCTCATGTTTCACTGGTTTGCAAGCTATATTGATGCCCCTCTCTAGTGCTAACGTTTGTCCCACATTGCTGCCTTCATTCTCGCTCACAGTGTTGAAGATGCCGCAGGCGTAGTTCGTAGAATCAGGTCCTGAGCTAGTTTGTCCGTAAGGAGGATTCCTTTGAGTCTGTCCCTCCACTGAATGTAGACTGTTCGAGGGCTCCAATTATAAGGTAAAAAAATATATATTATGAGGACTGTCACTGCAAAGTCAATGTTTCTGTTAGTTTAGGGTGATGCCAGTTAGTTTTGATTTTAGAAACATGCCATACATTTCTGTTTTATTGGCTGTCAGTGCTGTAAAATGTTCTATGAGTACATGCTTTGCCTTTTGTTGATAAGTGTAGGGATTTAATGTGCATCAATGCTGTACAGATGGACCATGACCAGGAACGTTTTTATTTTTTCTTTGAGTAGACATTTGCCAGATCTTTCTTTTTTTCTCCTTTGGTTTGACAGTTAAAGAATATTTTTTAAGCTAGTCTGTCCATTGCTGCATATCGTTTGTATGCATGCACGATGTGCTTTCCTTTTTGAGCAAATTGTTCACAACAGAATTCGTGGGGGTCTTAAAACGAAGAGAAAATCGGAGAAATTTGGAGCATGCCTTTTGAGGTAAAAAAAACAAAAAGCAAACAAAAAAATGAACTGTTAAAGCTGTTGAATGTACCTTTTTTCTGAGAATTGTTGGTTTAAATTGACTTGCCATTGTCATTAATAAAATTGTAATCATTATGAACGGCTTAAGTTTTTATTGACCACATAGTGTTGCTTTAAATGTTACATTTTTTACTGGAGTAACAGGCGAGTTATGAACAAGATTCATTACAGTACACATCATAAGTTTTACAATGCCTGTTGCATGGCCTTAGCTTTGCATGACTAAAAACATCTGAACTGAATTTATAGACTGTTGGAATATTAATTTCCAATTTTGAAGACAAGTTTCTTTATCCCTTTTCAAACACATTAAAATACTCCCCAATATGACTACAACTTTCAGGTCTCAACCTAAAGGACCCTAAAAGTTTAGACCATTCATTGTGCAAATCATTCTTCAAGTCAAAACAGAAACTTCCATAAAAGAACACTGAAAGGCATATAAAATAGACATCTGTCCTTTTTTTAAAACCACTTAATTTTGAACATACAAACATTACATGGCACTAATAGTGACTTAAAAGACAAGTCATGATGAGGACTAGACTCAGCAGCTGTAGGCAGTGAGTGAATGTCCATGGTGTGAATGTCTGACAGACAGATGTAGTCACTGAACTTGTGCTTCCAGCAAAGCACTGTGTACCAGATGCACTGGGGTGTCACTACAGCCATTCAGGTGATGGATCATGTCTGTTCCCACATAGCCCAGAAGCAGATCAGATCGTCTGTGAAGCAGGTGTAGGATGTCCTCAGCCAGTGTCTCCAGACTAAAATAACGTACTTTGTCAAGGTCAAAGATGTCCTTAAGGAAGAACAACACCTGCTCCTGTAGGACAAAAGTCTGAATTAATGTAGTTAACAGCTAACAATAAAGAGTACACCCTGGCAGTCTAAAAATGACTACCAGACCTCCTGATCATTAGTACTAGAAAGTCCAAAAACCAAAGATCATTGAAATATTTTTTAGAAGTGATTATTTACAGGTAAGTGCAGTGAACCTCCATTGACAGGTCTGAAAAAAGCTAACCCAGAGGTTACAAATTCTAGTCCTGGGGTTACCCAAACACTGCAAATTTTTGACATCTCAAAGGATTAGTTCACCCAAATATTAAGGTTAATTACTTTCCCTTATATTGTTCAAATTCCAAGACCTTTGTTTATCTTAAGAGCACGCATTACAACATTTTCAAAAGCTTTTTAATCTTCCATAGGTAGATCCAAAAAAACCCCTAAACAAATTCCATGTAACAGTAGACATATGATGCTCTAATAAACACTATATATATATATATATATATATATATAAACTAACGACTTGTTTGTCTATTTTTTTTTTCATGTTGACTGCGGAGAGTTAGCAGTGCAACACGTGAGCATCAGATCTGTACACTACCTGACAAAAGTCTTGTTGACTGTCCAAGTTTAAGGAACAACAATAATAACGTGACTTGACTAGTTGATCATTTGGTATCAGCAAAGGCTTCTAGATTGCTTATTTTATCAAAATAACATATGATCAAGCCTGGATTTTTAATTATTTAATTAGGACAGTAAGGACTAAAATAATTAATATTGTGTATGACTGCATCCGTACATCTCTGCAATGACTCAAATAACTTAGTGTAATTGGGGCTTCGTATCATTAGTTGAACCACTGAAGTCATGGATATTTTTGGTTCTTTTTCTGGACTGAACTAGAGGTCTTCACAGCAGACCTGAGGGGGTTTAGGTCTATATTTTAAATGGTCGGTCAGGTCTGTGTGTAATACCAAATTCGATCAGGCTTAGAGAGCACCCAATCCACCAGTGATCAATCAAAAGCACTTGCATGTGTTTTGAAACTTAGCATGGGATGTAAACAGGAAATAAGGTGGTTAAAAACACGTGTGTTCATTACCTCAGCCACAAGAAGCAGAACTTGGTTTCATTTTCAAGTGGTCTGATGGAACTAGTATGTAATACTAATGCATCAGTCATTACCTTGGTGTGTAATGTAAACAGTGATATGAATAATGATCAGATATTTCAGTTTTTGAGACTCCTTTTTTTATATTTACTTCATTAAATATCCAATAAATAGCACTTTTCCACTTAGAGCTAAAGAATATGCTAATCAGGCAATTTCTTGCATACACATGGTCTACGCAACCCAGGCTCATTCTGAAAATGTCCCGTGGACGTTTCTGGAGACCGTGAAATACGTCCCGGGAGGTATGTATTTTTGCAGTTTTTGTTTTCGCAAATCTGTGAGAGGCAGCTGTGTGCGCTTTTTCACATCTCAAATTTCTTTCGCTAGTGGCATTCGTGCCCGCTCTTCTCACGTAAACCCACCAGAGGCCGCTGTCGACTGATTGTCTGACTGAATGGCCGGCCGGCCGGCCGGCCAATTAACAGACTGACCCACCCTCCTCCTTCCCTAAACCCAAACAAATGTTATCGATTAACCCGTCCACCCACCTACTTCCCTGAACCAAACCAACTTAACAAAAGCAGTCCACAAAAAGAAAAGCCCTCGTCTGAATTGTACCACGTTTTCGGATTTTACCGCATTCTCACTCTGTTGTTTACTTATTCATTTTATTTTTTGCATTCTGTTTGGTCTTACCTGATTTCTGTATTTCAACGCCTCTCTGCACCTGAAGTCCGACGATGTAACATGACGAGCTAACAGGACAAACTGGTTGCTGTGGGAAAATCCTCCACACGGAGGTGAGAGTGAAAAGGAATGGCGTCATACCGCCCCATGGCATTCGTTTAAAAAAAAACTAAATGAAGCCAAACGTACCTCCGGCTACATAATTTGCGGTCTCCAGAAACGTTCACGGGACTAGGATTAAAATTAGGGGCTACCACAGTCAAGGAGAACAGTAGCTTAAGCTGGATTCATACTTTCGCCTGGCACCACATCGCACATCTCCGCGTTTCCAGAAAGTTTTCGGAACTATGTTATATCATTAATATCATGCAACATTTTTAAACTAATTATTTTTATAAATTATTTTAATGATTATAAAGATTTTTATAACCATTCAAGATTTTTTTAATCAAACTTTGATGCATCACTTGCTTTTGTTCATATCTCGGACCGTTTTACCTATTAAGGTATATTAAATTATTAATGACAACAGAACATGGGCTGCTCTACAAATATATTTTAAATATCGCAAGAAAAAAAGCACAAAAAAAAGCACACTTACCAAAAAAATACAGATGTTTTTTTTAGATTTAGCCAAATCCACAATTCACACATTACTGTCTGGCTAGTTTCTGTCCTCCTCCTTATGCTAAAAAGGCAATAATAGTCCAACATTCCTGACCATTATCACCAATAAAGCCTAAAAAAACTAGAATATTCTTTTCCAATTATCAAAGGAATCATTTATTTCTTAATTAAAGTTTTGTAACTATTAAATTGTTTTAAATTCAAAATTGTAACATATACATCAGTGTAAAACCTATGAATGGTGGAAAAACATTATGTATTGTGTACCTGGTTCTCCACTTTTGCCATGGCCTCCTTTTGGCTTTAACAAATTTATCCCTTAGGTTTTTTCCAAACCTTTTAACAGAAACTCTAAACTCAGAGAAAATCTATTCAAAAGTGGTTCATATTTAACTCAAATCAAACGCGGCGCAAGCTGTTAGCCCGAGTCTCAAAAAGAAAAACATGCGCTCTGTCAGCCAAAATCAAGTCGAGCGCACCCAAAACAAACCTCCGCGATGATGTCACATTCGTCACGCGCACTCAATCGAACAAGCGGAAGCGTCGAGTATAAACCAGGCTTTAGCTACTAGAGATGCGCGGATCAGCTGAAATGTCACCCAAATTGGAATGGATCATTCGTTATCAACAGCAGATTTAATGAGCTAATCTATGCATTCCTTGCCAGAGACAACATTGAAGGGGTGTATATAGCAAAGCAGCACAGGTCCACACATGCCTCCACGAGACTAGACTTCCAGTGGTATTTTTTTGCTGTCCTGACGAATGTAAGAACTTAAAGTGCTTGTCTGACTTTGACTTGACTGGCCTTTCGATTTAGCACACACGATGTTATATATTTGAGGTACCGCTCTTGTGGCTTTCATATACATAAACAGCCGTTGCAGATTACATACCCAGCACGTATTCATCCTCGTTAACCACTTCGCTAAAACGATCCCACATGGCACTATTCATTCCTTCCTTTTGTTTTGATTTTAATTATCTCTTTTTAGGTTTCTCTGGGATCCGTTTTGCCTCTATTTCTGCTTTAACACAAGGTATATGCAGGAATCCTAAAGGAAATTTCAATACCTTTTTAAGACTTTTTAAAGACCTTCTCAGAATATTTTAAGACCTCATAGCCACTTTAAGTTCTAATCAGGATCAAACCTTTAACTTAAACAGTTGTTAATAAACACTTGTAGTTAAATCAATGAAGCACAACCGTGCAACAGAACTTAGATAAGCTCGAAAGAAACAAACCTTGAAAGAATAAATTACGCTGTTGTTTTCAGCAACAGGCTTCAGCCGCTGTTTAAACTTGTCTTTCTCCAACCAGAAGTACGCAAACTTGCATTATCCCATTTTGCCGTCTGTTTTGCTCTATGGCAAGGCTATTCAATTAGTCTGTCATGGGGGCCAGTTCATGAAAAGCATCCCAAATGAGGGGCCGGAGAGATATGACTTGCAATATAAGTGATGACACAACAGCATATAAGAGCCCATAATTCTGTATTTTTGCTCCTTAGGATACCCACGTTGTATTTTTCTACATTAAAATGTTAATATGTTGTATTTTGAAACTACATGCATCACTGCATGGTACAATGTGGCTTTTTTTACAAACAAATTCAAATGTATTTCGAAGCACAACAAAAGCAGTGCATTGCTTAAGTATGCTTCTACATTCAGACACATTCATATGTTGTTTTGAACTGCGTAACAATTATGGATGCAACAGTTGTAGGATTATATAGTCTGAAAAATAATCATGGTTTCACGGTTATCACGTCTAATGTAAATTTAAGCTTAGCTAAGTATTTAAATGAACTGTTGTTATTATCTGCGTTCAAACATACATAATCATTTTATAATTTGTAATAATTCATTTAATATATCTTTTGTTTACATTGCCCTGAAAGCCACGCACCTAGGATGTGAGAGGATGTGAGATGTTTTCTACTCGTCTGGAAGGCGCGAGCGCACGGCTCCGCTTGCACACGCATATTGCCATATATTCTAATATTGGAAATGACGAACTTGTGCGCGGAAAAGACGCGATATGTGAATGATCCACTGGTATAGTTAATCGTGCGTGTGTGCATATTAGCCTTGGTGTTGCTATAAGCTCGGAACTTTAAACTTTAGCGCACAGGTGGCAGTACTTTGTTTAGTTGCACCAGTTTCGTTCTGTGCAATAGAAACGCGGCGTTGAGAAGCCTTTACGCTTAAGTATCCAAATGTTTTCATTCACTTAATGTCAGGTGACTCGCGCTCTGCGCAGCCTTCAACTGCAGCTCGATTTATTTTTGATGTCTTGGTCTCACTATTTGAACATTCGGAACAAATTGCATCACGGGCCAAGTTCGGCCCGCAGGCCGCCAATTGAATAACCCTGCTCTATGGTTTTACTACATGTTAAGAGCGTCAAATCACCTTCCCGCGTTTGTCGCAAATTATGTGACATCACCTAGAGAGAGAGGATCTTGGCCGGACGCACCCGGCAGGGCTTGACGCTTACTTTTTTCAGGAGTAGCACATGCGCTCCTAAGTTGAAAAATAGGAGCACGTTAAAGAATTTTAGGAGCGCAGTGAAAATATATAAAATAAAGTGTTTTTGCCAAATAAATGCACACGAGGAGATCTTTAGAAGCAAAGCAGTTTCATTCATTTGAATACAATAAGTACAATAGGTTTTATACTACTTAATAACCGCTTAAATAGTATTTGATAATTATTTATAATTTAAGCTGTGGCGACGCGGTGGTGCAGTGGGTAGCACGTTCGCCTCACAGCAAGAAGGTCACGGGTTCAAGCCTCGGCTGGGTCAGTTGGGGTTTCTGTGTGGAGTTTGCATGGGTTTCCTCCACAGTTAAAACACATGTGGTACAGGTAAATTGGGTAAGCTAAATTGTCTGTGTGTGTGAATGAGTATGTATGAATGTTTTCCAGTGATTGGTTGCAGCTGAAAGGGTATCTACTGCGTAAAACATATGCTGGATAAGCTGGCGGTTCATTCCGCTGTGGTGACCCTTAATTAATAAAGGGACTAGGCCGAAAAGAAAATGAATAAATGATTGAATTCAAGCTGTATGGAGTTTAGCTAGCGGTCCACAGCAGGACAAATTTCTGCAATGAAGGCCTCTCTAAACTGATCTGAATCAAGTCGTCATTTGTGGACATGCCCAGAAAGCTTCTTGTTTAATTTTCGATCCTAAAAAGTATCTTTCACACTGGGCAGCAGAAACAGGGAGTTACTGTTAAGTTAATAAACGCAAGGAGAACATGCAAACTCGACACAGAAACGCCAACTGACCCAGCCGAGGCTCGACCTAGCGACCTTCTTGCTGTGAGGCGACAACACTACCTACTACGTCACCCCCAAGACATTATTCATTTTATTATAATATATATTGTACATATTATCCTTAATATAGATATACTTGCAGTAGCTGGATTGAAACATTTTCTTCACAGCACATAAAATAATGTGAATTTTAAGAAGAATTTGATCAAAATTAATTTATTTGCATAACATATTCTACTGATTCCACCCTACTTCCCACATGGGAAAAGTATGACAATGGAAAGACACAACTACAACCTCATGTGCAAAGCTGACACTGTTTATTAGAGCACTTTATCTTTCTGGGCTTTTTAAAGAAGAGCTGAATATGGGAATCCCTCTATGAATTAAAGTTTCTTTCTGCCCCAAAGTAATCACGCTCTTCTCAAAGCTGCTATCAAAGTAAGAACAGCAGTTCTGTATGCAGCGCGTCTCTGTGGGTCTGCATGGAGTGTTCTCAGTTTCTCGCGAACAGAACCGGGCCCTCAGGTAAAGTCCTTTGTGTGGGAAGTGCTGGTGTTGAATTGGGTCTAGCACTGGATGTGCCACGATATGCCATGCATAGCCGAATTGTAGATGTTTTCTATGAGGCTCGCATGTTGTACGACATGCCGCCATTCGTTGCTTAGCAACCGCTTGACATGAAGTAAATAAACCAGTAGGGATGTGCTGTTGTTGATAGCGTCAGCATGTGCTAGTCACAATAGATTTCCACCATAAGTTAGCGTGAAGAGCATGTTGTTTTACCGTGGCCGAGGGAATTAAGTCATCAATCGAGCTTATTAAAAAAGAAAATCGAACATGTGCGACTAAATAAATTTTTCCAGTTCGCACACATCTATTTTTAGTCGCAAATGCGAGCGAAATGGTCGCACTGTTGAGCCCTGCTCGGCCCAAACCAATCAAAGAAAATAAATGTATTTATGCTTTTTTGGAGTCAAACACTTTGGACAATGCTTGAACAAAATTTAAGACCTCGTAAAATCGAGATTAAGACTTTTTGATACCTTTTAAGGGCCATAATTGCTAATAATTGATTTATCAACTTCTCATACTTTTTAAGACCCCGCGGACATCCTGTAACAAACAGACCTCCACTACGTGCTTATTATTAAAAAATGTGTCAGCAAATTAGGGCCCGTTTGCCTGATGAAAACTGTATTGAAACACATTTGTATTTTACAGAATGTTTTTCAAAAAAATACAAAGTAAAAATCATCAATAATAACTCATCCACCTGCAATTAATGATAATGTGTTTTTTATTACCCAACCCGCCCGATTATCCGCAGTGCTCGCGAATATAACTGCCACCTGCGCATCTCTATTAACAACATATTTATCCTTGATAATAGCAGTTTGCTGTCAATATGTGCCGATTGTGGGTCTCATTTTCAAATAACATCAGTCCGGTCAGGTCCATGCAGCACATTTATGGGTCTCTTCAGAAAGACTTTTACTTTGAACATCTCTGGACCCTAGCTGTCTATAGAGGATGTGAAAGCTCTCGGATTTCAAGATCTGATTGGTACAACATGAGGGTGAGTGATTATTAACAGACTTAAGTGTTATTGACCACAAATACGTTCTTGCAAATTCCAACAATCCAAGGCTAAAATCTGTAGTCTTTGATGAGAGCCAATTAATCACTGTTCCGATCAAATATTTGTTGAATGCACAAGAACCGATCATCTCTTATTTAAAGGTTACAACAAATTATGCCTTACCTTGAAGAAGCAGCAGAAGTCTTGCAGATTACATTTAGGGCCTAGAAACCCCCAAGCCAGGACTGGGCTTATGTGCTCACACACTGCATAGAAATGTGAAATAAAGCCATCTTGAACCTGTGCACACAAAATCAAATATTACTATACGGAATTACAGAACGCATTTCCAAAATGCCGCTTAGTAATATGTGAATATATCCTAAATGAAAGGTTCAGATCTTTAGGCATATAGGCAACTCGTTCAGATACCTGTTACCCCTCATTAGCGCAGGGTGTTGGCGCTTCCCATTTACTTTCATTTGCATTTAAGGGTCATCAGCATCAAAAATCTTTACGTTTTTAATATTTAGATAAAACACATGTACTTTTATAAAGCTTTACTTTGTATTACATCATCTTTGCACCAACTTACAAAAATATTATAACAATTAGTGCTTATGCAAGGTGTTTGTAATGCAGAATCATGAGGGGGCCAGACAGTAAATCTGACGTTCTCTCTTCTGGCTGCCGTTATCAGTCTCGCACATTTTTTCCTTTTTCTAAAAGTCTTGATAACACCATCGTTGACTTTTTCTTTTATGGTACTCTCCCATTCACTGTGTTCTAAGTTTACCCAACTACGACAACTTCTGCTGCTGAGAATCCCAGACATGTGAAATGGGTCCATACTGTGCTTTTATGCTGTGGTCCAAGCTTGATTTGATTGGCTGTTGCCCTTCAAGTGTTAACGCCGACGCCCTGTGTGAATTACTGATGTTAATCTAGCATCTGATGGTAATGTAATTATCTGACAAACCCTATTTATATCTATGTCTTAGAATAGGACAGGATAATCTCAATGGTATATCAGTTCAATGCAGCAGTTGGAACTGCTTGCCATTTCAGAGCTAAACAGGGTAAAAAGATTGCTGAGGAGCATGTTGGAGAAGGGTATAAACAGAGTCGGAGCCAGCTCCAGATTGGCTGGTCAGCTTAAAGCGGGTAGGACTTAAGCTCCAAGTGAGCTGTACAAATCTCCTGGAGTTCCTCCAACCTACTGTGTTTTATGAATGTCTATACCTACCACAAACTCAAAACCCAACCTCAGTAACCTGTTGTGTTTTACTAACACCTACTACACCTACACCAACCCTAAACCCAACCTCACAAAAACCTCTTATGATTTATTATTGTCTACTACACCTACACCAACCCTAAACCCA
>CAIGQZ010032741.1:1762683-1814355 GCA_903798205.1 Danio tinwini | reverse complement strand
ACTACACCTACACCAACCCTAAACCCAACCTCACAGTAACCTGTTGTAGTTTATTAATGTCTACTACACCTACACCAACCTTAAACCCAACCTCACAGTAATTTGTGGTGTTTTAATAATGTCTACTACACAAACCCTAAACCCATCCTCACAGGAACCTGTTGTGTTTTATTAATGTCTCCTGCACCTACACCAACCCTAAATCCAGCCTACTTGTGGCCCTCCTATTTGGAGGTCACCCAGCCTACTTGCAGTGTAATACCTCCCACTTGGAGGTCTCCGGGCTGCAGAGATACCTACTTGGCATGTAGTGTGGACTTCTCCCACTACTTCTCCAACTGCTGTTCTGTAATTTTAATGTTTTTATGTTGTAATTTTGTTTTCCAGAAAATAAACGTATTTAGTTTGAAGTGTCTTTCTTATTTTGTCTCACTAGCATGGTACAGCCTAAATTCCTTCAAAAAAAAGTGTTGATTACTTCTGAAAAGAAAAAGTGTACAAAATGTTCTCTTATTGTCATCTCCAATGTACATAAATCTTTTCAGGTTTGACCATTTAGAGAGAATAAACTATTCCAGTCTGTACAATTCAAGACTTTTGCATTTCCAACAGTACCTTCATATGCTGTCTCTTCTGCTTCAGAACGGACCAACAACTTGATGCAACTGCCTACAAAAGAAACAAAGCCTAACTGATAAACGGTCAATTTAAATGACATTTATATGCTAAAGATTCTATACACACCGTTTCTTTGAAGGAGTTGCTGAGCCAGCGATTGTTGACCACAGTTTGGATCGATAAGGGTGGATTCTCTAGATCCTCGAATGAGTCCATAAGGATGAAGTCAAGAACAACATCATAGAAGTTCATATGTTTAACCTAAATATAAAAAGCATACACTTTAAAGAACATAATTAGGTGGTTACATTTAGATTTCAGGGAATGATATTCTTTATTTTATATCTATAATGGGATCTCTTACCCCTCTTGAGGAAAGCTCATTTTCTGTGTTCTCCCAGTGGTCGGTTTGCTCCAAAAAGGAGATCATTTCTTCGAACACCTCCTCAAATCTCTTTGGACTCTGCAAACCACAAGCAAACGTTGGGAACTGTTTATATGTGACCACAGGGAATGAAGAAATGAAACTTACCTTCCTTGCTTTAGCAATAATTGCAGACAATATCCCCTTCCCTGTGCCAGCCAGAAATGCTCTAGTTGCCCTTTCACACAAGATGACCTGAATTAAAATGCAAAGTACAGTTTAAAAAGTATATCTGCAGTCTTGGCAACCAGCACCACATGTTAAATGTTAAAGGAACAAGCTAAGTTGAGTTTTACAATTTTTGAATCCATTCAAGGTCTGGAGTAAGCACTTTTAGCTTAGCATAGATTTTTTTAATTGGATTAGACCAGCAGCGTCAAACTCTGTTCCTGGAGGGCCGCAGCCCTGCACAGTTTACTTCCAACCCTGCTTCGACACACTAAACTGTGCAGAGCTGTGGCCCTCCAGGAACTGAGGCCTCATTTACACTAATGCGTTTTCGTTTTAAAACGCATAAGTTTTGCTACGGTTACGCCATCCGTCCACACTACGCCAGAGTTTTCGAGCCCCAAAAACGGAGCGTTTTGAAAACGCTGGAGAGGCCGTTTTCATTCTAAAACGCTGCTGCTCTGTCTCTGTGTGGATGGGGGAAAACGGAGACATCTGAAAACGGAGGCGTGGCTGCAGACATTCGCTACCTGATTGGGGCTTTTGAATCATTGCATATCCTTCCCTTATATATTAAGCCCCTATCACATGACTATAACGCTACCGGAACACGGCAGACCAGCCTTCACTGTAAACAACAACATGGACACAGAAATGGGAGCGTTGTTTGCACTATTGTCCATTTTAGGCGCCATTGCCCAGAGTGCGCGAATGGTCACGTGGAGTAGTGTGGACGGAGATATGTTTAGAAACGCTAGATGAAACGCTAGTGTGGACGCGGATCGTTTTTGATCTAAAATGCCGTTTCAAAACGAAAACGCATTAGTGTAAACGGGGCCTGAGTTTGACGTGTCAAAGAGTTTTCCTGTTTAAAGCTTGACTCTACTGTAGTTATGTTGTGTACTAATGTTACATTTACATCAAATGCGGTTGCAGCCGCAAGCAGTAGTGATTTATACTTTAAGTAAATGCAAAAACACGATTGGACAACCTGTGGCGCTATTCGTGTGAATACGGCAGTGCAAATGACGCAATTTGACTGAATGATTCGAAAAATACGAACTTTGGCGGACATCTATGCTGAGCTAACCAATCAGGAGTTTGCTCTATTAAAGTTTTGATTGTGATGTAGCGCCTGTTGTTGGTGCCCTGAACTAAAATCGTTCTGCCGACACGGGACAGCAGCTCATCAAACTGGGACCTGCTCAGTCGGAAGTACCGCTGAAAGCCTGCTATCCAGGCACAGCTTCTGGAGGAGTTGAACTCACTGAGCTGGGTGCACTTCTTTTTAGCCTTTCTAAAGCAAATAAAGCACAGCTACTCTCTCAATAAAATTCATGTCAGCAACAAAACTGGAGTCGCCAAGTAGACAGACGCCCCTACCCATGACACGAATTAACATCTATTGTCAAGTGAATTTGGTACGTGAATGAAATGAATAAACTCAGAATGTTCAAGCGTCTAATAATGTCTGAATATCGCGAACTATTTGCACAAGCCTGGTGGTAATGCCCTTCAAAAAAGTTGCTATTTTCTAGCTCGAATTGGCTAGGAACTATACTCTCGTTCTGACCTAAAAATCAAGGGACTTTGCTGCCATACCATGGCTCCAGAAGGTGCAATATTCTATAGATTCTAACTAGTGTTGCAAGTGTAGGCCTTGGTTATGGGGACTAATATCAGGCACTGCATAATATCCCACCAAGGCCTAGAAAATAGCACTTTTTCATTTTTCGTTAGTCTTGGGGACAATTTATACCTCTGTATCGAGTGCACACGAATGGTCTGGCGGTGCCTACTCTGTCGCATACCTTTCACTGTACACTGAAAAAGCTCTATTAACAATTTTGTGTGCCCAGAAACTGTAAAAATGACTTTGTTTGCCCGTGTCCCCTGCTTCAGATCAAGGTGTGTCTTTACTACAGGAAATATGATGCTTGCGAGTTGCGTTGCTTACTCTAATGCCAATATGTAATGTTGCCTGTATTAAACCTGTTGCAGGAGAGAAGGTACAGGTGAACAAAATCATATTTACAGTTCTTTTCACCAAACAAAGGAGTTCATGGAGCTTCGCATGATTAGAGTTGGACAACTGAAATCCCTTGGAAAGTTTTGACGATGATTTTAGTTTGCTGTCAAATGAAGGATGACAAAGCTTTTGGATTTCATCTAAAATAACTTAAAATTGTGCCAAGATAAATGAAGCTCTCAGGGGGTTAAAATGACATAAGGGTGAGTAATTAATAACATAATTGAAATGTTGGTTTAACTAACACTTTAATAACCCTGGTTTTCAAACTTTTAACTTTTCTGAACAAAAGAGTTGCCTGGTAACATTACAAAGAGGGAACTTTTTTTTTACCTGACATGCCTGCCGTACACAGTGCAGCTTCGCCAGGAAATCAGCGTCTCCAAGACATTCAAGCATTTCTGTTCTGATTTAAAAAAGAAAAGCCTATTACAATCATAGACTGTAAAAGATATGGACGTAGTATCCGTGACGTCACCCATAGGTTTATGAAGAACCCAAAAGTAGCTACCAGTAGGCGTGGCCAACCATCGCCATTTTGTTACTGTGTCTTCGCACCAACTGGGGCATACCATACAAGAGCAAAGAGGCGGAGCTACAGATGCATGAGAAACACTTAATACTTCATTACCTGTGACTCGTTTGTGTTCTGACCACATGTGCTTGGTTGTATACTATATCAATAAAGTGTTTAGACTTTTAAAAACACTGTTTCATAACCAACGTCATAAGCACAATGCCTAGTGGCTCAATGGATTACACATTGAGCCACTATAAGCATCGTTCTTATGATGTTTTTCAACAGGAGGAAAGTGCAAATTACTTCCAAACACTTTGGATATAGTCTGTGTTAGTAAATGCAGGATGAAATCCAGGCAGAACACTGTATGACAACGCTTCAGACGACTAGATGACAACGTTTCTAGAGCCTACAGCTAATAAATGTCAGATTCAGGAGTGCATTACAGGTCTAAAGAACATGATAAATGATCTTAAATAAAACAAATACATTTATGGAGATGGTATGTAAGTATATAATTTCACTCACCTGGGAAACTGAGGCCATGTAAATGGTTTGTGAGCATAATTAAGTGCACACAGCATGCCATATCATCTGATAATTGTAAGAAATAATTTCAAAAGGCATCTGACTGCGTAAAGCCACATAAAACAACACAAAAATATGATGAATATGCTGAGATCAGCGGCTAATCAGCTGAGGTGATGTGACGCGACCAGGGAGAGCAAGCTGTCACTCAAGTGGCCATGCCCTTAGTTATGCAAACTTTATATAACCTAATATAAAGAAAATGGATGAGTGATAAAAAAAATTCACCCCCCCTCACAGTTGTCACCAAGGGTAATATTAGCTATATGAACCAAAATCGTTCATTGAACCAGGCTGTAAACACCTTTTTTTCTGCTGTAAAGTTGGCCATTTTAAAAGTGGGCTCAATAGAAATTTGCTCTATTATGGAGCCAGGACTAGCGAAATTTCGATGAATTGCAGTTTCAGTTACTTCCGTATGGGCTTCCCGAGGGAGAGCGGGAGGTTGCCGCTTGATTACAATGAAGGCACCCAGCAGTTACTTAAGTATTCATCTACACACTGATTAAAATACCTCTTCTTTGAGCTACTGAACTCACCGTAGCACTCGACAGGAGATCTTCCCTTCTTCAGCCATCTGCAGGGCATCCTCATAGAAGGGGTGAGGACACAGTGACCCCAGCGCATGACCACTTCTCATCTCTCTGTGCTCAGATATCTATAACAGATGGCATTGAAGAGATTATATTTCTGATTTGCAGTGGTCCCTATGAATAACGAAGGAAAGGGGGTCGATTTTAATTAAATGATCTAGAATTATTGCACGGTACATATTCTGGCAGTATTAAACAAATCTGGTTTAAGATGTTTCTTATTTTGTGTTGTCTGTCTCCTATCATAGGTTTACATTCATCTAAAGACAGATTTTGTTCACAAGCAGCCAATTTGGAAGATAGGCTGGCATTAGTGGGGGCCAAGGTGGGCCTTCCAGCATATGTTTTACACAACAGATGCCCTGCCTGCTGCAACCCAGTACTGGGAAAAATATAAGTTTTAGGCCCATTTACACTAATGCGTTTTCGTTTTAAACCGCATAAGTTTTGCTACGGTTACACTATCCGTTCACAGAGACATCTGAAAACGAAGGCGTGGCTGTTAAGATTGGGGCTTTTGGATCATTGCGTATCCTTCCCTTATTCGTCAAGCCCTTATCACATGACTATAACGCTACCGGAACACGGCAGACCAGCCTTCACTGTAAACAACTACATGGACACAGAAATGGGAGCGTGTTTTGCACTATTGTCCGTTTTAGGCGCCATTGTGCAGTTAAACTCTGCCTTTTTTTACTACAGCATCTGCATATATTCGCAAGAGGCAAGCTATTGTTCGAGCACTCGCTAATCGCTCACGTTCATCGTTCAACCAGCGTTTGTTGACTAGCAATAACCAAATGCCGAGCGAGACACATGCTTCCTGTTTATACTTGAACGCGCATGCCCAGAGTGTGCGAATGGTCACGTGATATTTGTTTTTGGTGGAGTAGTGTGGACGGAGATATGTTTAGAAACGCTAGAGGAAACGCTAGTGTGGACGTGGATCATTTTTGATCTAAAACGCCATTTCAAAACGAAAACGCATAAGTGAAAACGGGGCCTCAAAGACAGTTAACAGTTAAGCAGCACTGAGTAGGATAATTGGAAGATGCAATTGGCCCAAAGTAGCACTTTAACCCTGCAGCATTTTCTGATGGAAAGAGCCAATATTAAGTTCACTATTTGTGCGTGCTTCACAAAAATGGACAAAGCACAGGCAGCTTCAGTGGTGAAGTTCACCACTTCATTTTCATTATCCAAATGTGTTTCAGATCCATGTATATTCATATCGGTTGAGATTCCTTTTTTAAAAATGACACTGACTTTAAATAACTATTTTAATATTATAACCAATAGCAGAAAAGTAAAACAACTAGATCGGCCATGAATTTGTCATGCCATAATTACATTCTGAGCTTCTGTTCAGATTTTAGAATTAAGCGTTGAATGTCTGTTATCATATTTTATGAAGTCATTACTCTACAAAATATCATCTTTTTCTAATATAGCCTATACGTTCAAGTTCAGTTTATTTATATAGCATGTTTCCAACTGCCACAAGGCTGCACAAAGTGCTTTATAGAGAAAATACAAACAAAACGGTATTGGCATAATAAACACTAACAGCAATAGGCACATAATATCAGAGAGCATAAAAGGGGTAACATAAAAAAGCTGAAAAGTTCTGCCTAATTAAAAGATACTACCACAGTTGACCAGACTGACAAGATTAAGAACAAGACCATTTGACCCTTGAACTAATGCTTCAAGAGACCTAGAAAATAAATGAGTCTTTAATTTAGACTTAAAAATTGGCAGTGACGAAGCCCTTTTTCTAATGTTTCTAATGGCAGCGTATTCCAGAGGCGAGGACTGCCCCTACTTTTAAGGTGGGCTTGAGTGTAGGCAACAATCAGTTGGGATAAATAATGGGGGCCCAGCTCATGTAGGGCTTTATACACAAAGAGAAGGATTTTAAAATTGATTCTTTGTGTCACCGGTAGCCAATGGAGAGACCTCAAAACAGGAATGACGTGCATATTTCAAACTTTTAGTTAAAAATCTAGCTGCTTCATTTTGCAGGCGAGCAATCTGAGACTAAAGGCTCGTACACACCGGGACGCTTTTCGTTTGAGTTTATTGTCAGCGTTTTTCCAAGACATTTTTTCCGGATTCAAACGCAAACGATTTTCACAGGCGTCGAGCAGAAGAGTATGCAAAATCACTCCTTGATGTTAGATGGCGCTACACAACTTTAAGCTTCTGACACCCGCTTGTAACACAGAAGAAAAAGACAAAGTTGACACGCTTGTTGTTATGAATGGTTCAAGTAGCAGCTCCAGCTCTAGCAATGGGGAAATGATTATTGTTCACTAGTGCAATAAGCAGCTCCACGTTCATATCGCCTCTGGGCATCTTCTTCAATGTGTGCTTGCATTGACAGTGTTGCGATTGAGCGCCTCCAAGTGCTGTTTACTGTAACTTCAGCAGCTCCGTGCACGTGAACAAAAGTGTCAATCTGATTGGTGGAGAAAAACAAAACAAAAAACGAGCATGAGGCGTCTTTTTTTAAATGACGCTTTTGCGTCTGCTGTTTTGCGCGTTGGTGTGCACGATCACATTGATGCCCTTGATTTAGTCACAAGGCGTTAAACGTCGACGGAAAACGCGAGCAAAAAACGTCTTGGTGTGCACGGGCCTTTAGGCAGCACAAAATAGAGAGAGTTACAATAGTCTAACCGGGAGGTTATAAGCGCATGTATGGCAATTTCTAAAGAATGTGAAGGAAGAGAGGACTTCATTTTAAAAAGAAACTGTTTCCAACAATGTTTGAAATATGTTTATTAAATTTTAAGTTCTGATCTAATGCTACGCCTATAACTTTGTACTAATTACTAGCCTGTCCACGAAGGTGTGCGTCTTACTTTTTCTGTCAAGCAGGAAAGAAGTTTTCACCAGTGACAATATTGCTTTTTGAAGGTTTGAAAGACATATCTGATGTAAAGTTTTTGTTAGCAGAAAGTTGTTAAGCAGGCAACTGGGAAGGCAGAAAAATAGCCAAGTTATAGCCATTTAAGGTAAAAATATCAAAAACTCTTTTGTGTTTTGTAATTTTAATAAAGAAATATGCTAAAATGGAACATCCTCACATTTAGCAAAAGTCAGGGTACTATAGATATGTGGGTTTCATTTAACAAAGTTACTAAAACACAAAATATAAAAATTATGACTGAATTGGTAGTTCTAGTGTTAAAAGATGCATCAAACAATAAACAAAGAATGTCATTGTACTTTTTACAACTGTAGACTAGATATGATGGGATGCTGATGGCAAATGTGAATCGTTTTGTGATTCAGGGATCAAATCTTTTTTTTGGAATTGATTTTTTGGAATTGAACAAGTTTTTTGGAATTGATTTTGAGCTTAATTTTTAAACAACAGATTTCGCGTTAGGCTAGTTTTTTATTTCTACACTCTTAGTGCATTTGGTCATGTACTAAATTGTTAAACACACTGACACCAAAGCTTTTATTTTGCGGGATTAATGTAAACACACAGTTCACTATGAACACTCATTAAATCATTAACTTTATTATTGATTGTTTTATGTTCAAGTGGCATGTGTAAATATTAGCAGAGTGTGGCAGCATACAGCACCATCTGGTGGTAAAAAGTAAGCTAAAATGAACGTATTCAAAAAAATTGCAGAATCATTTCTCGATTTGCAATGCATCGATTTGTTCAATCTGATACCTGTGTAGGCCACTGTGAAGTGTTAAACTGCCCAAAGGAAAGCTATTTATTGTTGAACTACTTTATGAATAAAGCTCTGCCATGATGTACGGCAGGGGTGCCTAATCCTGTTACTGGAGATCTACCTTCCTGCAGAGTTGAGCTCCAACCCTGATCAAAACCAACTAATTGTGCAGTCCCACTAGAGTTTGAGCATGCAAAAGTCTGTTGTATAGTGCTGTAAAAAGGGGCGGGATTAAACAAGGTGATTAGACATTTTAAAAAGCAAGTGGTTGATCCATATTTTAAATTTCTGTCTAGAGGAACTTGTTTTGATCTTTGATTGGTCTCACGCAGCGTATGAATGGAAGTCTAGTGGGAGAAAAGTGCAGTGTGACCAAGGCTTAAAGGCTGATTTATAGACCAATTACCATGTTTGTAAACATTCAGGATGCGCGCACAGGGAGGTGGCAGAAAAAAACCGGGAGCGCTAGCATTTACAGGGAGGAATGACATCCAATGCGGTACAGTTTGTTGTTGTCTTAGAAATAAGATATATTGATTACATATTATATATATTATTTACATAATGCTTCCAGCGTATTGTAGCACCTTGTCACCCAGTGATAAGCACAGTTATTCGGCAAAAATAATGTTTAAGTGAGCGGCATTCGTCTGACAGGTCCATTTCCGATAGCATCTTCCCAATGGATGTTGAATAAGACGAAATGACCAAGCATCCAGCCCGAAATATCCCGAGAGAAGTTAAAGACCTACAAGTGTTTGGATGCCAACAATTGTGTTCTGTGTGGTCATGTGCAATAAATAAGCGGGTAAAGTTGGTTTTATATTCGCACATTCGGACTTTCTCCTTAATAATATAATTTCATAAACGTATTATTTGCAAACTCTAAATAGTGAAATCATATTGGCAGCCAATGACTATCAAAGTACAACATTGTTTACAGTCAAATAAACAGTGTTCATGTTGTTTTCAAGTCACACTTGCAGGTTATTTCAAACCGAATACTCAAAGTTTCGTGGTAAACAATATAGGGAGTGTGTCAAAAGTTGTCACTCAATGAATGTGTGAATATAAAACCAACTTTATTAACTTACACTTTCACGTTTCATTCTTAGCATTCAGTGTCCGCCGTTTAATTAACCATATGTAACTGTTTTGCCTAAATCATTGCTGCAATAAAAAACGAGTAATGTATATGATTCAGCATAGCGTGAACTTACCTGATATAACATGAGAACTGCAGAGTAGAGTATTTCTAATTAGGTCGTCACTTCATTCAGCTCCCTTTTAGCCAAAGACGTCTGCAGTCGGCATGAAAGCAGTGTGGTGTATGGTAAAAGTTAAGTTTTCTATTTTTGGACTTTCGAATTTGGCATCCTACCACAAAACACGACATGTTCGCTATTGCAGCCGGTCATTTTTTGCAACCGGGGACCCGTGTGACGTCATGTGTGACGTAGGTTGGTAATTGGTCTATACTTCTGTATTAAGCACATGCATATGCTCCAGCGCAGCCTTCGTGTGGCTGCATAGCCCTTGCCGTGGCCGACGCTGATGCGCACCTCTCAAAAACATTAACTACACGTCATAACGACGTGTATCGCAAGCTCTGTAATTGGCCTGCTTGGTAGTGCTGATAAGTGTGGGCAGGACCGAGAGCCCCGCGAACCCGTTGAAGCGAGTGTTTACAAGTGTCGAGTCCTGTGAAGAAGCTCCAGATGGAAAGTTTTGTTTTATGTTTACCTTATGATTAAAGTTGTTCCACGTCCGCCAGTTCCCGCCTCAAAATGAGCGAGTTTGAGCCACTTGTACATTAGGATAGCGTTAAAAATAATAGCAAAGAAACTCGACACAGAGGAACATAAAAACCTCACTGCCAGCTAGCGTTTCGTAAGTGTTATTGCAGAGCAACACAAACAGCACGCAGAAGTATAAATGCATGCGCCGTGGGTCTTGCCGATCACTTGACGCAGAAGTATAAACCAGGGTTAAGTAGGATCTGAAGGAGTGCTTGGTAATTAAAGACAGGTGCATTAGATCAAGGTTGCAGATGAACTCTGCATGTCGGTAGATCTTTAGGAACAGGATTGGGCACCCCTGATGTATGGTGTCCTGTTTGGGAGGTTAGACATGCACAAAGACATCCCTCTCACCTCTGCAGCAGACACGAAGGAATCTGTCGAAGCGATGCTGATTGAATCTCTGAGACAGGTGTCCTCCAAGTCCTCCCGCACGAAAAGATCCATGTGCTTGTCTGCAAGAAGAACTAAGGGAAGATTAGACTTAAGTGCACTCTTTCTTACATGGCTGAGCAAACTGGTCTGATTCCAAAACAGCAGAGAGCATTAAAAACAAAGTCACATGGCAAAATTTAATAGCATTAAAGGACAAATGTGTAGGTTTAGCCTGTGCACAGGTTGGCATGCTTTGAATGGTGGGGAGGTTGTTGAAGGTACAGTACTGTAAACACTTCTCATGAAAAAACTTTGGACCAAGACCAGCTTCTTTTTTTAGACTGAGAACACGAGATGAGCCTCAGTAATTTGCAGTACTCACACCATCAGCACAAAGCAGGATGTGCACACTTTTACATCTAATGATAGGTTCTTTTTTGATAAAGAACTGATATGTTACTTAATCATGTCATGTGACATACTCAGTGTTCCAGACTAACTTGTATTTTATCACCCTTTATGAAGGCAAGTTTCGCAAAGCTCGTAGGTGCACGTGTGCTGTTTTAACAATAAATCCATGTAATAAAGGCTTTTAAACTTTTTTTTCACCTATTTCGAGTGACTTGAAGTGATTATTGCCACAAGAACTGTTCATCCATTGGTTGTTTTTACAGAATAAAGCCCAAGGCGTATGCAAGATATGTTGTATAAGACTGAAGGGCTTTATTCTGTGAATACAACCACCTGAATGAACTTTTTTACCCCTTATTACATGGCTACTTGCCACAAAATGTAAAAATTAGACACAAAACATTGTTTTGAGGCACAATAGTTCATTCTTCATTTAAAGGCAAAGCTGACAGAAAGGAAAATGGTTGAATGGAACATACACTAACCTAAGTATTATTAGTCACTTAGATGTGGGTCCTCAACCACTGGGCTGCGGACCAGTACCGGTCCATGGATCAATCAGTACCGGGCCGCACAAAAATCATTATTTATTTTAGTTTTATTTATTATCTATGTCTGAACAAGCTTTTATTTTGAAAAATCTTTTATTTCAAAAATTGACCGTAATCTCTCGGTTACATCTTAGTCACTTAAGCGCCCAAATTTAACCCACAAGCAGCAAAATGAGTAAGAAACATACGTCTTTGGAAAGTTTCTTTGCTAAGGGGAAAAGACCCGGTGAAGGACCCACGAACTGCCAAGGAATGAATCTGCAACCCATTTGTTAACAAATCAGGTGAATCCACCATGTCTGTGCAAGAAGATCAACTGCTGGAGATCGCAAATGACTGCGGCCTTTTAGTAGCCATTTGCATATTGCGTCTTTTCTAGAGTTTGTGCAAGTTCATTATTTCCAATGGAGGTGCGTGACTTGCGTGCTTAAGCGGTGTTAACGTGCTCACGCCTTTCCAGATGCACACACCTGAATGAATGCCAGGAGCGCACCGTAAATAATATGATAAGAACTGACTGATCAGCTTCAGCTTGAGGGGAATATACACATTTCGATAGACTAATTATTTTAGACAAACACAGAACACCCTGCAGTGCTTTGTAATTTTCTCCATAAATAAAACTTGTATCAGACATGACGTCAATGCTTTGTCAGCTTGTCATCCTCTGAGAAAATGGTTGATGGTTGCCTAGCAACCTACAAAACGTTCCTGGGTGATAAAAAGGTTAGGGACCATTGACTTAGATGGCGTCAACTGCAGAGGGTTGTATATAAAACTGATGGCCTTTATTCTGCTAAAACAAATGAATTGATGTACTTTATCATGCTTTTTACATGGCTACTTGCCACAAAACAAAAACGTACCCTAAGCTACATATTATTTAGTCAGAAGATGGCACCAAACTGTCAAAAACAGCGGCAAGACAGACAAACTTATATATAGATTTGAACATTTTCAAATGACGATCAGGATGTTTCGAAAGTACCCGGATGAGCCTGTGTTATTCAACGATTGTTATCTTGAAATAACACTGACCAATTACAAAAGCATATTCCAGATAGCCGTGTAGTAAAAATAAATAAAAACAAATGTATAGAGCCCAGTAAATGTTACATAAGACCATAAGTTTAACACTTACCGTTAGCAGGATGTGTAGTAGGGTCTGTGACTCCCAGCGATCCTTCAAACTCCTCCTGGAGGCGATAGGCTCTTTGTAGCAGAGACTCCAGCTTTTGGATGAAATCTGCACTGATGATCTCCTAATAGAGTAAAAATAACCACCAGCATATTACATTTAATGAACATTAGTATCCTCAGCTTGACCAGACACAGACTAGCCTTAAAGGGTCACGAAACACTAAAACACATTTTTTGAGCTGTTGACAGTCATATATATGTTATAAACACTATTAGGACACATATATTTCACTGAGAAGTGAAAATTGATTGTTTTTGCATTATTTTGAGCAAATTCGTTCTTCCGGTTTGAAACGAATTTTTGAAGCTGCGTCACGGCGATTAGATACTTGCATGTAAATCCAGCGTGGAGAGTGGCTGTGTACCTGCGAGTACATCGTGACGTCTCTGAGTGTGCGGCATTAATTCATGAGAAAGACTGGGTTCAAACCAATCAGCGCGCTCTATTGTGTATGCGGCGCAACTTCATTAATATGCATGATAGCTTCGAAGACTGCTTTACCTGTTACAGTGTTCAGACGACAGAGAGACTCCACGATGTGTTGCCAAAACAAGTGAAAGAACAAGAATTTTGAGACATAGGTTGTCAATGTTGCATTTATTAGTGTGCTGCGTTTATTAATGTTTTGTTTGCATTTTCCTGCTATGAGAGCGCTGCTGGACTCACATGTGGATTACAGTGCACGTGACAATGCGTTTGTCAGTAAAATTTTTTACCCAAAAGCTTTTTGCATCTGGAAATGATGAAATCCGAATTTGCCGCTCGTCTCCTTTTAAAAAAAAGACACAGTTCCAGTTTGATTGTCCTGTAGCTACAGATTTGGTAAGTGTGTGTGTGAGAGAGCAGTGCTCTTTGTTTGTTCATTCAGATGGCAAAGTTAGTTTGTATCGTCAGCAGAGCTCTTTCAGTTTTTAAAGACATACTATAGTCAAATGAGTTACTAAGTTTACAGTGTGTTAATATCACTGCAATATTATAGTACAATATTATAGATTCGCTGTAAATGCTGCTCTACGAATGTAAAAACCTTAATCAAACTATTCCTGTCTTTCAGGATTTTCGCCGCATTTTGTGACAGGATAGTCTATACACACACGGCTTTCTGATGCTACCTACCGCGTGCATCTAAGTTACAGAGAAATGGAAAGGATTTTTTTTCTCCCATTCGCCGTGCGGTATCAAACATACTATTAAAAAACAGCACTCTTCCAGCAGTTCCTCGCTTTCAATATCTCGTTTGTCACGGGCGACATGCAGGAAATGTTTCTGCATAAAAAGTGAAAGTGCCAAACTGCAGTTAAAGTTGACAAATTAATAATTTGGCAAGTAATTCGATTACTGATGTCCATGTAAACACTGTCACTGTCTTTCTCCCCTGCGTCTGCGTGCCCAAACAGAAACTCCCATATTTGCAAATCCTTCCCTCGTTCCCTCCCCCGACACTCCCACCTACACAGAGCTGGACACGCCCACTTTCCTGACTTTTTCCACACTAGAGGTGTGAAAACACCCTGCTGAGACAGGGGGGTTTCATGGCTCTTTAATAATTTACATTTTTTGTGTTACTTATTAAAACAGTTTATTGATCTAAATGCAAAAATATGGGAAAATTTTATACAAAAAATAAATACAACATTAGTAAGTCATTAAATAAATGATATTTTAAATGATCACCATAATCATGGACACACTGCCTTGTAGCGACAACTGTTTTAATATTTGCTTCACATTGTCATTCTTCTAGTTATTTACCTTCAGCAACTAAAGAATCAGTCATTGTTCACATTCACAGAAAACAACTTACTTGCTACTGAAAATATTTTATTTCAGCTACTGTAACTGTAAAAAAGTATGTAAAAGTGCATTAAAAACTAATAAAGATGTTAAACAGAGACAAAAAAACCCAACACAAACCCTTAACTTTAAATTAAATCCTAATTATACTACAATAACACTTTTGTGGACTAAAATGGCTGCTGAATAATACTAAAAACCCCTTAAGAAAAGTAATTTCATATGGCGGCCATCTTTGAAAAGCCGCTCGAGCATTCTGTTTGAATGGGGAAACATTCAATTCTCCAAAATTGCTTGCCAATATTATGATTAAATTTCATATTAGGAGTCACCAATAAAAGTAAACAACAACTGTCTCTTTAGGTTCATTTCTAAACGTTCAAATCACACAAAATCTATAGAGCTTAAAGTCTGGTTCAAGACCCTCTCCCAGAACCCTCAGTCTATATATCGATCGATGATTGGCTCCTGTACTAGAAAGTGGGAATTCATTCGCCATATTGACCGTTACACTTTTCCTCGTTCAAAACCATGTTGTGTGTTCTATAGTTTTTGATAATACCTCCATGTTTTCCTCTGCAATGGCGTCTCCAGCTTCGAGCTTCACGGACACACAGCTAGCCTCGTCTTCGGCTTGTCTGCTGCGGAACGTTAATGCTTGCTCCCATCGTCGCAAAGCTTCCTCGAACAACTCCATTCCTGTAAAAGATCACATATCTCTATACATCAGACATTTATTTAATGGGTTTATTTTTCGGCACAGTTCTTAATATTTTTTTAACTATTCATACAAAAAGCTCAATAGCAGTTTGCATGAACAAAAACTCATAAACACATGTAATAAATGACTACTACTTTCAAATATTAACTCATTTCTGGCTCTATTTTAACAATCTAGGTGCAAAGTCTAAAGTGTAGGGCGCAAAAGCATTAAAGGCTTGTCCGAATCCACTTTTGCTATTTTAGGAACGTAAAATTACGCTTTGTGGCCCGACACATGGTCTAACAGGGTTGTGCTTATTCTCTTAATGAGTTATGGGTTTGTTTTGAGCATAACATTAAACCAATCAGAGTTTCATCTTTAATAATAATAATACATTTTATTTAAAGCGCCTTTCAAGAAACCCAAGGTCACTGTACAACATCATATACACAATTCAATAATTAAAAATAAACCAATAGTATAAAAATAGAGAAGATGATAAAATACAAAGACATGATACAGAGTGTGATATGCACTTATAAAGAGTAAGTTATTTCGAACAGATGAGTTTTAAGTCTGGATTAAAACAGAGGGAGAAAGTCAATGTCGTGGATGTCAGGAGGAAGAGAATTCCAGAGTTTGGGAGCAGAGCTCTGCTCCCCATTGTACTGAGATGGGCAGAGGGAACAGAGAGGTAAATGGAGGAGGAGGAGGATCTAAGAGAGCGGGAATGAGTGGTGATATGGAGAAGATCAGACAAGTAAGAAGGTGAGAGGTTATAGATGGCCTTGAATGTATGCAGGAGGATTTTATATTCTATTCTGGGTTTGATTGGAAGCCAGTGCAGATCTTGTAAAATGGGGTGATATTGTTAAAAGAAGGAGTTTTGGTGATGATGCGCGCAGCTGAGTTCTGGACCAGTTGAAGCTTATAGAGGGATTTCTGTGGAAGACCATAAAGGAGAGAATTGCAGTAATCAATGCGTGAAGTGACAAGGCTGTGTACGAGAATAGAGGTGGAGTGAGCGGTGAGAGAGAAGCAGAGATGATTTCTATTACGAAGATGAAAATATGCAGACTTGGTTATTATATTAATATGAGACTGGAAAGAGAGTGAGCTGTCAAGGATGACACCCAAACTCTTAACCTGAGGAGAGGGGGAGACTGAAGTGCCATCTATAGTAAGTGAGATGGAGTCAGATTTAGAAAGTGTAGATTTGGTGCCAACAAGAAGAATTTCAGTTTTATCACTGTTAAGTTTTAGGAAATTTTAAGTTGAACCAGCATTTTATTTCAGAAAGGCAGTTATTGAGAGTGGAACTCCCAGTGGGGAGTTGGGCTTGCTAGAGAGGTAGAGCTGGGTGTCATTCGCATAGCAGTGGAAGTGTATATTGAATTTAAGAGTTCCGTCGTGCCATGGAGCATTTGCTATTTCAAATATTGCTTCCCAGGCCACATGTGGCTCTCACACAGACATTAACAGCTACACTTCCTCTGTTCTGGAATACATCAACACCACCATTGACAGTGTTACAACCCAGAAACAGATCACCACATACCCAAATCAAAAGCCATGGATGAACAAGGAGGTGCGCCTCCTGCTGAAGGCACGCAACACTGCCTTCAGATCAGGGGATGCACAGGCCTACAGCACTTCCAGGGCTAATCTGAAGAGGGCCATCAAAAAGGCCAAGCACTGTTACAAGCTAAATCTAGAGGAGCACTTTTCCAACTCTGATTCTCGGCGCATGTGGCAGGGCATACAGGCCATCAGCAACTACAAACCCAGCCATTCCACACCCACAGCCACAAATGTCTCCTTCCTGAACGAGCTTAATGACTTTTATGCCCGCTTTGAAAGAGACAATAATGAACCCTACATCAGGATCACTTCCTCAACTGACCACTCACCCATTACACTCACCTCCTCAGAAGTCTACACCGCACTCAGTCGGATCAATGTGCGTAAGGCTGCTGGACCAGACGGTATTCCTGGGCGTGTCCTCAAAGCATGTGCAGAACAGCTCGCTGGGGTATTCACAGACATTTTCAACCTTTCCCTTAACCTAGCAGCTGTGCCAACATGCTTTAAAACCACCTCTATTGTGCCAGTGCCGAAACACTCCAGCCCAACATGCCTGAATGACTACCGCCCTGTAGCACTCACACCCATCATCATGAAGTGCTTTGAGCGGTTGGTCCTGGCACATCTGAAAGACTCTCTGCCATCCACACTGGACCCACATCAGTTTGCCTACCGTGGCAACAGGAGCACAGAAGATGCAGTCTCCATAGCACTGCACTCTGTACTCACACACCTGGACAATAAAAACACATACGCACGAATTCTGTTTGTTGACTTCAGCTCAGCATTCAACACTGTCATACCCTGTAAGTTAATGATTAAACTTAGAGACCTGGATATAGACACGTCTCTCTGTAACTGGGTTATGGACTTTCTGACTAACAGACCTCAGAATGTTAGATCAGACCACATTTGCTCCACCACCGTCACACTCAACACTGGTGTACCACAGGGCTGTGTGCTGAGTCCCTTCCTCTACTCCCTTTTCACCATCGACTGTAGGCCTGTGAACAGATCCAACGCCATCATCAAATTTGCTGATGACACCACAGTGATTGGTCTAATCAGCAACAATGATGAGACTGCCTACAGGGAGGAGATACAGCATCTGGCCACGTGGTGCACCAACAATAATCTGCTCCTTAACACCGACAAGACCAAGGAGCTCATTGTGGACTTCAGGAAGGGACGAACAGGCTCACATGATCCCATCTACATCAATGGGATGGCCGTCGAGCCTGTATCATCCTTCAAGTTCCTGGGGACCCACATCTCCAAGGACCTTTCCTGGACCACCAACACCTCCAGCCTGGTCAAGAAGGCTCACCAGCGCCTATTTTTCTTAAGGCAACTTAAGAAGAACCAACTGTCATCAGCCGTCTTGGTGAACTTCTACCGCTGCACAATAGAAAGCATCCTGACGAACTGTGTCACAGTCTGGTATGGAAGCTGCTCTGTTGCGGAGCGTAAGGCACTGCAGCGGGTGGTGAAAACTGCCCAACGCATCACAGGGACCACACTGCCAGCCATAGAGGACATCCAGAGGAAACACTGTCTGCGCCGAGCACGCAGTATTCTTAAAGATTCCTCTCACCCTGCTCACAAACTGTTTTCTCTCCTGCCTTCTGGCAGGCGCTTCAGGCTCCCCCGGACAAAAACCGGCAGACTAAAGAACAGCTTCTTCCCCAGAGCTGTCTCCCTTTTGAACTCTGCTCCCCACTGACTTTTTGCCTCCCTAATACACACCCCACTCTCCTCTCCTCATAACTCAGACTCCTCATAATCACTGCACTACTTAACATTTGCACATTTAAAAATTGCACATATTCATTGCACTGACTCATTTATTTGAACTGTACATACCTACTGCACATGTACATTTGTAAATTATGTACACACCCACTGTACATATACATTTGTAATTATGTTTATCTATCTGCACACTTCTGATTATTAATAGCAACCTGTACATTTATCCATCTATTGTAAATCTGTTCATAGCTAACACAACCTGTATATAATGTTCATAGTACATCCATTTGTAAATATCACCATAGTTTTTCTATAACTGCACTTTATAACTAATACCTGTATCCTGCACTTGCTGCTATTGCACTCCTGGTTAGACCTAAACTGCATTTCGTTTCCTTGTACTTGTACATGTGTGATGACAATAAAGTTGAATCTAATCTAATCTAATCTAATCTATTTACATGGTGGACTGTGCAAGTGGAAAAACTGAACGATTCACTAGCGAGAAAACAGTTAACACTAGAACGCCATGGGGTAAAAGTCTCTCAGTCATTGACTTTTACAAAAATTTTACAATTTACAATCCCTTAGTGTTGAAAACTGTTTAGCTAAAACCAGATAAAAAAAACGGGCATTTATACCTATAAGCGCCAGCGTGAGTCAAATTTACCCACTATATAATGGCTGTATTTTTTGCTGTCATTTTCGTTTTTAAAACATTGCATGTAAACAGACATCATCTTTCACTCACTGGATAAGCCATTATCAGTCTCAATCATAATCACAACGAATAAAAGAAGGCAGAAGAGGTAATACAAGCGCTAAATAGTGAGATAAGTGCTCAGCTGATGACTCCTCTAACAGCGATCCAGAACCAACAGAGTAGGGTGAGCATCTGTCCACTTTGCATTTTCATTGGTTTGTTGTTAGGGCTGTTAGAGGAGAATGATGTGCATGGTGAAGCCACTATGCAAACAGAATAAAATGTTTATCAAGTGTCTGAAGTGTTGGAATGCTAAAAAAATTACTAGAACTAGGTGCCTGTAAGTAGTCACACAACACACATTCATATTTAGATGACATAGCCTGACCATGAATGTTCAAACTTTTGATTAACTATTTATTATTATTATTTATTTATTTATTCAATTTTAATTGAATTGTTTTGCCATTTTTGTAGTTTATCGGTTGCTAACGTGTGGCTTTTTATTCTAGTCTGCCATTTCCAGAAAAGAAAAATAATAATAAATCTACGATATATATATATACTTCCTTTTAATTGTAGTCGTCAGTGTAGGTTTGTTTTTCTTATATTGGACGTTTTGAAAAAAAGGTAAAAAAAATAATATATATATAGGGACAACAGTGGTATAATACAGTGAAATAAAATGCCCATTAGCCATATTTAAACACTATTCATGTGTGTGGGTAAAATTTACTGGCATGGCAGTTTTAGGTATAAAGCGACGCCTGGCGGTTCTAGTGTTAAACAGACCATCTGCAGCGAGAATAAAGAACAAGTCTCCTCCATTCGGCCTCTTTACTTTACTTTTACTGTACTTAACTCTTTTACGTGGAGTAAGGAAATGGTGTTGTACACACTCCACTGAAGTCATCCATTAGCCTACATATTTAATTTTGTTTAAGAGCAAAGATTTGTTTCAAAACTATTTCAAAATTCAGTTCTAATTTCCAGCAAACAAATAAATGAACAATAATAACTAAGTGAGGTCAAAAAAGTTATATTCAAACACACGCCCTATTCTTATGCCCCATATGGTGATGCAGACGTCTCCAAAACCCAACAGGTGGACAAATCTAAACTTGTTTTTATTAAAGCAAATATAGATATGTATATAATAAATAATACTACTAATAATAACAACATTATACAAATGCAAATTGGCATTAATAAACTGAAAATAGCCCCCTGACATAAAGAAGACATTGAGGCAGTTTTTTTATATTTATGTAGAAAATAATTATTTTTGTAACATTTTAATCCTTTATTTTTTTTATATGTAAAGATATTTGTGTATTGCAGTACATCCTGTTTGTATTAAGCAATGTGTTAGCGTTTGAACCTGCATAGGCGCAAAATTAACGCGCTCTGCGCTGGACTTTAGAGCAGCTTTCAGCTAGTCAATGGCACGGTCTATTTCAGTTCCTCAAAATAGCAACATGCCAACAATGCGCCTTAACACACCTCCTTTTTAGAACACCTATGAGTCCACAAAGTGGCGCAAATGGATTTGCTATTTAAACAACGTGGTGCAAAACTTGAACATTAGGGTTGCGCTGGTCTGAAAATAGTAACAAATTGCGTCATTTAAGTCTTGCACTTTGTTGTGCCGGATGTATGATTAGACACAACTGTCAAAACTGTGGGCTCCAGCAGGCCAATTTGCATCTACATGCTCTTTAACATTTTAAGTTGAGTTGAAAACAACATTATAATGCTAAAATTCATCATTTCTACAATGACAATTTATCAAATATTTTCTAACAAAACAGTTGGACCAACCACAGTTGATTCCTACATTAGTCAAATACAATTAGGTAATTTCTTCATCATCAATGAAAAGTGGACAACCTAGCAGTAATTTGCATTCGGATGTAAACATGGAGAGGTTGCTGAAAGAGATGTATGTGTGAAGGAAGAGGAAGACATTGATCAGGAGCTGTAGATTGCAGCCAAACCTTCAACTCTGAAAAACAGATTCTGTGTGAACGGGCTCTAAGACAGCAAGTTAAAATTTATTTTTTTATTATTTTTTTTTAAATAAGTCTCGTCTGGTCATTTACTCGATCCAAAGGAGACAAAAAAGTTATATTTTGAATAATTTTTACTATTTAAAATAAGTGTTTTCTATTAGAATATAATATTGAAGTTTATATATGTACATACACTCACCGGCCACTTTATTAAGTACATCTTACTAGTACCGGGTTGGACTCCCTTTTGCCTTCAGAACTGCTTTAATCGTTCGTGGCATAAATTCAACAAGGTACTGGAAATATTCCTCAGAGATTTTGGTGCATTTTGACATGACAGCATCACGCAGTTGCTGCAGATTTGTCAGCTGCACATCCATGATGCGAATCTGCCCTTCAATCACATACCAAAGGTACTCTACTGGATTAAGTTCTGGTGACTGTTGAGGCCATTTGAGTACAGTGACCTCATTGTCATGTTCAAGAAACCAGTCTGAGATGATTCACACTTTATGACATGGTGCATTATCCTGCTGGAAGTAGCCATCAGAAGATGGGTACACTGTGGTCATAAAGGGATGGACATGGTCAGCAACAATACTCAGGTAGGCTGTGGCCTACGATGCTCAATTAGTACTAATGGGCTTAAAATGTACCAAGAAAATATCCCCTACACCATTACACCACCACGTTTTCATGTTGTTGACACCAAATTCTTAATAATCCCTACCATCCGAATGTCGCAGCAGAAATCGAGACTTATCAGACAAGGCAACTTTTTTCCAATCTTATATTGTGCAATTTTAATGAGCCTGTTAGAATTGTAGCCTCAGTTTCCTGTTCTTAGCTGACAGGAGTGGCACCCGGTGTGGTCTTCTGCTGCTCTAGTCCATCTGCCTCGAGGTTTGACGTGTTGTGCGTTCAGAGATGCTCTTCTGCATACCTCGGTTATAACGAGTGGTTGATTGAGTTACTGTTACCTTTCTGTCAGCTTGAACCAGTCTGGCCATTCTTCTTTGACCTCTGGCATCAACAAGGCATTTGCGCCCACATAACAGCTGCTCACTGGATAGATATTTTCTCTTTTTCGGACCATTCTCTGTAAGCCCTAGAGATGGTTGTGTGTAAAAATCCCAGTAGAACAGCAGTTTCTGAAATACTCAGACCAGCCCGTCTGGCACCAACAACCATGCCACGTTCAAAGTCACTTAATTCACCTTTCTTCCCCATTCTGATGCTCGCTTTGAACTGCAGCAGATAGTCTTGACCATGTCTACATGGCTAAATGCATTGAGTTGCTGTCATGTAATTGGCTGAATAGAAATATGCATTAACGAGCAGTTGTACCTAATAAAATGGCTGGTGAGTGTATATGATATATATATGTACACACATGTATATTATTAATATGCAGCATCATGTTATATTGAATCCTGTAATATATATTTTGCTGTATACACTACTTTTGTTTTTAGTAGTCATACTTCTTTTAGAAGACAAACAGTTTAATGCCACCCGTTGTTGTTTTTTAGGGTGCTTTCACACCTAGACTTTTGTTCCGGAACCTGGCACTTTTGCCCAGTTAGCACGGTTCGTTTGGCATATGTGAACAGGGCAATCGCACTCGGATCTGCACCAAACCAATCGCTATGAGACTGCCTTAAAGAGGTGGTCTCGACTCGATTGAAACGAACTCTGGAGCGGATCGATTGTAGTGAGAAAGCGATGCGATCCGAGCCCGGCTATATCACAGTGTTTTATGGATATGTAATAGGCATACGGCTATATGAAGAGAGAATTATGAGTAGGGCGGGAGGTCATTCCAGACATCCCAAGTCTCCTGGAAGTTATCACTCGTTTGCAGGCATCCGGGAGTCTCTGTGCATTTGCGGGAGACTCCCGGATGCCCGCAAACGAGTGATAAACTCCCGGAAATCGCGTGTCTCCCTACCGGTCCTCAAATACGTCGTGTACCCTTCTCATCACCCCTCCCCACCGCATCCCTCCCCGCTCTTCAGACATAAACTCCACAAACTCTGACCAATATGAGGAGAGTTTACTCACACGTGACTTGTTTTAGCTATTTTTGTCCGTTTAGAAACTTTGCCATGTGAAAGCGAACTGCACCAAGAACAAAGAGCAACAACATAACAATTTTACTCTTAGTGTTTTATACAGATAAACATGTGAGTTTGTTGACTGACAAAATGTTTTAGTGTTGTGAAAATCAAAAGCTAATCTGAGACAGATATGAAACATTTTGATGGTTTTAGAGCATTTTGAAAGCATTTACAAAAGTCACCAAAGTACTGTTCAATCTGTGCTAGCAATAATGAATAGAATCAGATTTGAATCACCAAACTCCTCACTTGTGTCAACAAGCCTGTTTGTTCGCGTTCGTATTATTTTTAGCTTGTTTCTCATTTAAGTGCTTTATTGGTAAAATAAGCTTATGTCTCTCATTTTACCAGATTATTAGGAAGTTGAACGATTTAAGGATTGGATTATCAGATAAGCTTTTGTTTTGCTAATTGCTAACGATGTGTACTTTACAAAAACTCTAGTAATTCTGTGTAGAATCGTCTTTTGTGTTAGTTAGTTTATGGAGGAGTTGCCAGACCTGTAATTATGTTTTGAATAGTTTGAGTAGTTTAGTTAAGTGTCTCATACGCTGAAGATTGCAGTTTTGTTTCTACGTTTCTCTTTGGTTAGTTAGTTTATTGGGTTGGGCTTTAGTTAAATTGTTCACTGTTTTGGCAACACTCCTATTTTTCGTTTGATTCGGTTATTACAATTTTAATTAATTTATTCATTGTTTAATACATTTTTCTTTTTCTTTCACATATTTATTTGTTGTGACTTCTCTTATTTTCACCCAGCACCAGTAGAAACACATAACACTATTTAAACTGGTTTCAAAACATTATGCTAAGCTTAAAGTGACCCTGCCAGTACAAGAAATCGGCTAAATGGGTTAAAAAATAGTTAAAGTCAACTGTTTAACTCTCGGAGACTTGTAAAAGAAGTCTTTTTTAAAAAAAGGTCTTCCTTTATGGCAAACGTATTGCACGGTATATGCAGGAATCCTAAAAGTAATTTCAATACCTTTTTAATACTTTTTAAAGACCTTCTCAGAATATTTTAAGACCTCATCTCCACTTCAAGTATAAATCAGTATCAAACCTTTAGCTTAATAAACAGTTGTTAATAAACAATTGTAGTTAAATAAATCAATGGAGCACAACCATGCAACAGAACTCAGATAAGCTCGGAAGAAACAAAGTTTGAAAGAATAAATTACGCGGTTGTTTTTTTAGCAACAGGCTTCAGCCACTGTTTAAACCTGCCTTTCTTCAACCAGGAGTATGCAAACTTAGGTAACACTTTATTTTGATAGTCCATTTGAGTATTAGTAGACTGTCTGCTTAATATCTGTTGATATGCTCCTTCAACTGACACTTAACTATAAGAAAATTTGCAAGTACATGTCAACTTACACTAACCCTAACCCCAACCCCAACCTAACAGTTTACTTATAATCTAAAGAGAATTAGTTGGCATGTAGATGCAATGTGAGGTAAATTTGAAATAAACAGACCATCAATATAAAGTGTGTACAAAACGTACATTTCCCATTTTGCCATCTGTTTCGCTCTATGGTTTTGCTACATGTGGGGAAGCGCCACATCACCCTCCTGCGTTTGTCGCAAATTACGTGACATCACCTAGATGGAGGAGCTTGGCCCGATGCGCCCTGGCCCAAACCAATCATGTGGACCGAGCACGGCATTGTTAATATTAGAAGGAAAATAAACATATTTATGCTTTTTTGGAGTAAGACACTTTGGACAACGCTTGAACAAAACTTAAGACCTCATAAAAACGCAATTAAGACTTTTTAATACCCTTTAAGGGCCTTAATTTTCTTATAATCGATTTATCAACTTTTAATACTTTTTAACAACCCGCAGACACCCTGTATTGATACTAACTAGGGTTGGGCAATGTTGACCTATTTGCCATCGTAGGATGTCTCATGTGAAACATCGCAAAGGACGATGGCATCATCGTCGTAGGCGGTGGTGGATGTTGTTAAATATCAAATATTTCATAGCTAATTAATTAATTGTAGCCTACTGTTTTCACTACCTGACCCATGTGGTCTTTGCTTTACCCATAACCAAACCATAAATAAATAAAGTTACACACAAATTACCACCTGTCAATCACTTTTTTCTGCGGGAGTCTGGCATGAATAGGCAGAGTGATCGGTGTCATTATTATGGCTTTTTCCCACAGCTGGTGGAGGAGACGAGAGTTCGTTTAGAGTTTACTGTAATTTGTATTGTGATTGATGATAACTTCCTTATTTTTTTATTATTATTATTATTATTATTATTATTATTATTATTATTATTATTATTATTATGAGGAAATAATAACAAGTAAAGATGCTGGGGCTCGACTGTTTGGTCGCATATGCGCCCGAAATTGTATGCGACCTAAAATATATTTGGAAATGAACGCGAATAGATTGGTTAATATCAGCTGTCAATCACTCAGTCAATGCCTTCTGCCTTCAGATGATATGACTGCAGGAGCTACAACCGCAAAATGTGAAGCGCTGAGGATGAGAGAATGAAAATAACACTGACAGATTTAGTTTTAGAGAGCACCTAAAGTTACTAATAATGGCACATCTTATTAATGATCATGTGCTGAATGTTAATCCACCATTTACACTTTTCCAAGAGTGGATAAAAGACTTCCAGTGACTTCAAGTCCGCTATAAAAATAACTTAAGCCATTCACTGTAACGTCTGTTGGACGGGGTTTGCAGGTAACAGGGATATCATTTGTTTATAATAAGGACAGTGTCAGTTTTGCTGTGTGCTGGATTTACCCATCAGGTAGAGATTCTCTGGAGTGGCGACAGGGAGGCTAAGCAGGTTACAGACGTCAGCTGCATCTCCTGCTTCTTCCCAACAATTGGAGCCATTAGCACACGTGGAGCTGCTGGAGGAGTGCCTGCTCCTCACCTGAGAGAACATGTGCCATTACAACCTCTCACTGTGAAACTTCAGCGAGTCACATGTATCTTATTCAACGCTCCAAAAATGATAATGTTGCTTACAGAGACCAAACTTGGCAGTGAGCCTGAAAGTTTGCTGTACAGGGCACCGGACACCACATTACACGAATAGGGGTTCTCTGAGTTCTGAGGCACTCTTTGACTGCCACTCTCTGAAATGAAAACAAATGACAGGCAAAGTTATATTACAGAATGGTATTTTTACTTCATATTAGAAACATGTTTTGTTGAAAAAACATGCTCATGAGCCCAATTTTTTTTCACATATAGATTTTAAAAACATCTGAAAGCAGAATAAGGGGGCTGATCACACTCAACGTGCTTTTCTGTTCTGAAAACACAAGGTGCACCAAACTGTCTTTTTATTTGTTGACAAAAAAGAAGTGCGCTATGCTTTTTATGTCACTAGGCAACCACTGAATCAGCGTTGTATTGTGTGCGAGACTGCTGTTGATATGGTTCTAACTTTAATATTTAATAATTTTGTGATATTCACAATTTGTGAAGTCATACAGCTCCAGATACCTGAACCGCTATCTCTTCTCTATTTTTAAAAGTCTCGCTAGTCTTGACAACATAAACACTGCTGTCACCTCAACGGAAACCCTGCCTCTGTTTTCATTTGATTTGGACGTGACTGACACTAGCTACAACACTAGCATAAAAAACATCTGCGCATAACTGAGTAGGATAACCTTTTTTTATTCGACAAGAAAAGATGTGCATAAACTGCAATGGAAACACTTTTACCGAACAAATTCCAGTATGCACATTAAAAGAGGTCATGTGACTTTGTTGTAAAAGATCATGTGATGATAAAAATGTGCGTGAATGGACAAACTAGCAGGCTGAGCACATTGTAAAACATCTGAAATGTTGTTTTGGTCATTCTAAAATGCCTTAACTATTTTAGTACTAGTGTTTTATATATAATGATCTCCAGAATTAATAGCGTCTGTGCTCCGCGTCTCACGCTTTCAAGCGTTCATTGCGTGTCAGGATTGCCTTCTGAGGCGCAAGTCATTTATTAAATGAAGGAAATATTCACACAGCTTTCTTCTACCGCAGCAAATTCCATTTTTACCGTTGATATTTGGCGGTAGTTAACCAGGAAGTGACGATTTTGTTTGCTTTGTCTCGTCGGATGGAAAGGCTGCTTTATTTGCATGTCTTTCATGCGATAATCCAGTTTTGGAATAAAAAATGTAAAAAGTGAAGCGCTATCAATACTTGCCGGATACACCGTATAGTTCTGTCACACACAAACATCAGTCTGCACTGTAACATAATATTTAGGAAAGTATACTGATTTGATACTTTAATAAGCAAAAAATAAAAAATAAAAATGTTGTATTTATCTGAAATACAATAAGTTAATTGATTTTACCTTTACTCAGGTGGATGGTGGTGAGGAACTCAAACGTTTCCTGTTCTACTGGAGAATTGGCTTTCCTCTTGCCTTTTCTCCTCCTGAAGCGTCGTGCGATAATGATAAGGGAGACCGCACCAAAGGCGGTAGCAGCAAAAAGTTTCTTGGTGCCGGTGCTCAGACTCACCTGCTCAGAGAGGGATTGAAGAGACATAAGGCAACGTTTAACTCTGGATCAACTGCTCAGCTGAAGGCACACCAAGATCAGCATGAGAAATGCAGATAAGGAGAGAGCTAGACAGTCTAACAGGATGACAGCCAGGATTACATGACTAGAGCTGACTGGCTGGCATTTGGATTTGTTTGCCATCATTGGCTTGATCTGATCTTCAGGCACAAGATTGATCAATATAGTATTAATATAATCAAATATTGTTTGTTTAAATGACTTAACCTGCTAAAAGACAAAAAATATATAATTTTCTTTAATTCAAAACAACGCGTTGTAACATACATTACAGTGTCTATTATTAGCAAACAATGTTGTCTTGTTTATCTTGGCTGCGACAGAATAGCCATCCATGACTGCCACAGATTTTCCTACATGTAATAAAATATCTGAGCGAAAATTGAGTTGCCGTTATTTATTTTTATCGTCCTGTCAGCATCTAAAGCTACAGTGGATATAAAAAGTCTACACACCCCTGTTAAAATGCAAGGCTTTGTGTTGTAAAAGAACTGGAAGTACAGTAAATCATTTTAGAACTTTTTCCACCTTTACTGTAATGTAAACTATAGCCTGTACAACTGCATAAAAAACTAACTAGGTGTGGGGAACTAAAAATAAAAAAAAATTAAATAATGTGGTTGCATAAGTGTACACACTCTCTTAAAACTGGAGATATGGCTGTGTTCAAAATTAAACACACATTCAAACTCATTTTAAATAGGAGTCAGTACACACCTGTCATCATTAAAAGCACCTTTGATTAACTCAGAACAAAGTTCAGCGGTTCTAGTAGTCATTTCCTGACATTTTCCTAGTTGCATCTTACAGCAAAAGCCATGGTCCACAGAGAGCTTCCAAAGCATCTGAGGGATCTCATTGTTAGAAGGTATTAGTCAGGAGAAGGGTACAAAAACATTTAAGGCATTTTATGTATCATGGAACACAGTAAAGACCGTCATCATCAAGTGGAGAAAATATGGAGCAACAATGTCATTACCAAGAACTGGAAATCTCTCCAATGTAAATGAAAAGACAAATAGAAAACTGATTATGAAGGCTTCCAAGAGGCCTACAGCAACATTAAAGGAGTTGCGGGAATTCAAGTCAAGTTGGCACACAGTGAAACGAAACAATGTTCCTCCAGAACCAAGGTGCTACATCAAGCAACATACATTAAGAGAATGAAATAAGATAAAATAAAAATAAATAAAATAAGAATATGAGCGCAAAGTGCAGTTTGTGCAACATTTAGTGCAAATAAGGCAGGACAGACAAGACAGGACAAGAAACAGTAACGCCGACCAGTACACTACGGAGGTTTCACTTTGGATTTTCTGGCAAGTACTGGATGTGTAATACATGTGACAACAATCTCCCGAATTCTTCATTAGTCTGAGCTATGGGGAAGGGTGGCAAAACGGAAGCCTTTTCTTACAAAGAATATTTAGGCCCACTTAAATTCACCCAAGAGCACATGAAAAATGTTTTATGGTCTAATGAAACCAAGGTTGAACTTTTTGGTCATAATTTCAAAAGGTATGTTTGGTGCAAAAGCAACACTGCACATTACCAAAGACACACCATACTTACAGTGAAAAAACCTTCAAGATTCTGCTAGAAAGCTAAAGATGAAGAGGATTTTTATCTTTCAGCATGATAACGATCCAAAGTACAACAATTGAATGGCTTCACCTGAAAATTTTTTTTATATGGTATGGCCCAGCCAGAGCTCAGACCTGAAACCCATTGAAAATTTGTAGGGTGGTATGAAGAGAGCTCTGCACAGGAGATGCCCTCGCAATTTTGCAAGCAAGAGTGGGCAAATGTTGCAGAGTCAGGATGTGACATGCTGATAGACTCGTACCCAAAAAGACATGCTGTAATAAAATCAAATGATACTTTAACAAGGTATTAGTTTAAAGGTGTGTACACTTATGCAACCACATTATTATTATTATTTTCATTTTAGTTCCTTTAGTTCCACCTAGTTTGTTTTTCATGCAGTTGTACAGGTTATATTTTACATTAAAGGTGGAAAAAGTTCTAAAATGATTTACTGTAGTTAAGTTTTTTTACAACACAAAGCCTTGCATTTTAACAGGGGTGTGTAGACTTTTTATGTCCACTGTATCTTTCAGGGAAAAAACTGAGTTCCAATAACAGTAGTTACATATACGCAAAATATAAGCAAACAGAAAACTACAGTAATTTAACTTTTTTTTTGTAAACAAACACTGTAACTGTTTTTTTATGGCACAAAATAACACAAATTGAGCACAAACGAATGACACCAGTTTTGTGCGATTTAGAGGAAATGGGGTGGAGAGTGATGTCACGGTTCCTAAAATATTTTGATTCTATCTAAACAACAAAAAGAGATAGTGTTTGTTTTACCGGCACAAACCAGCACAAATTGAGCACAAACGAATGGGACCAGTTTTGTGCGATTTAGAAAAACTCGGGTGGAGAGTGACATCACGACTCTCAAAATATTTTAGTTCTATCTAAATAACGAAAACAGATAAAGTGCTTGTTTTAATGCCACAAACCATCGCAAACTGAGCACAAGCGAATGACAGCAGTTTTGTGCAATTTAGAGGAAATAGTGTGGAGAGTGACGTCACGGCTCCTGAAATATTTTGGTTTTATCTAACTGAGGAAAACAGATACAGCGTTTGTTGTAAGGCACAAACCAGCACAAATCGAGCACAAATAAACGGTGCAGATTTTGAGTGACTTGACCAACATGGGGTGGAAAGTGACGTCACACGATCAAAAAAATAATGCTTAATACCGCAGACCCCAAACTAGCACAAAAGTTCGTTTTTGCCGCAAAAATCTGCACAAACGTAGCACAAATGAATAGCATAGTTTTGGGGATTATATATTTTTATAGGGTGCCAATTTCACGGAGGTAACCAGAAAAAAATTAAATTATGCTAAGTAATGAAAAAATGAGGGGGGGGGGGGGGGGTGTCTATCTACAAAGAAGGTAAGGTCTCGATGAAAAAAATATCAGGGTTCCACATGTTATGGCAGAGTCTCTAATAGAATATTAATTTTTTTGCAGATGTAAAAAGACATTAGGTATTTTTAACCAGGACAGGAATATTGAGCAATATTTGCCTTCTGGCTAACAATTTTTTATATAATCACAGTTCATAAAAACAGTGTGTAAAAACACTTTGACTGACATTCTCCCTTTGTACATGTCATTGGAAAGGAGAAAGTCCCAGCCATTGGTGACAATCTCTCCCTCATTAACATAGACAGCTCTGATTGAGAAGCAGCCGTCTGCCATTAAAGTTTTTGCAGCATACCTGTGAGTAGCTAGAAGGCATTATAAATGTGAAGTTTTAGGATGCACAAATGAACACTGTAGTCTCCACAGACCAGTAGTCTCAAACTGCCGGCCTGCGCGCCATTTGCAGCCCTTCCTCCGGCCCGCAACTGACATCAAAATATAACAAGATTCAGCCCACCAAAACACATATTTCTTTAATCACTATCATTCTTGTGCAGTCGCATATAGCCACTTGTGGTTTTAACCCCCTCCATCCACTGGACATTTAAAGTATTGTGCTATATATCCGGGTTACTTTCGGTTTCTCACAGTGTGTGGTCAAGAGTAATGCACATGCAGATTATTTCAGGGGCTGATTTAAACGTTGAAATATATGTCCTCTATTTTCACTAAAGTTCTATTTTTGTAAATATTCAAGGGTCATTTGATTATAATCAGTTTTATTTCACCTGTATTTTGTTGTACAAACACCGCTTTATGGCTTATACGTAATCTTGGTGGTGTAAATATGATCATTTTGATAATATTCGATTCAAATGGTCTCATCTAACAAAATTTTCCTCAAATGTATTTCAAGATTTGTATAAAAATGCGCATTAGTAAAGCTTTACTGCTGGTTAAACTGAACGTGTTAAAGTAAATGTGAATATGTACATACTTTCTCCCTCCCTTGTTGTAGTTTTACAAAAAAGAAAGATAATTGAGAAGCACAACTGCCAGTAAAGTCACTAAAGTTACCCAATCTGCTTAAATTTTTGATTAAGCAACAATTTATTGTGACATAATTATTATTATCACGCATATTATTAAATTGTAGTGTTTTCATAGCAAGTTAAACTACCTTTTCAAGGTGTACAAGAAACAAAAAGGAAGAGCTTTGACTGCATATACTGTGGGAAGGAATGTCTGAGTTCATCAATTACAGGTTTAAGGTTTAACATCTTTATTAATCCCACCAGAGGCAATTCAATTAGGGCAGTAGCATTTCATGATACAACAAAAACATAAAGAGACAAATCACTCACAAATAATATTAAAAAACACAATCCAGCATGTGTCATAATAACTGCATAAATAATACTAAAAAAACTGAAAGGACCCATTTATTAAAAATGTAACAATTTAAAACTTGCTAAAATGTAAGATTGTAAAGCCTTATTGCCTCAGGAATAAAGGTGAATTTATACCTGTTAGAAGAGCATTTAATGCTTCTAAACCTTCTTCAGGTGAGCAACAGAACAAAAAAAAGGCTTCAGAGGATTGGGATCATCTCCTATAACATTTTGATTCATCAGGTTTCCACTTTTTTATTGTGCTTGATTGTTAAAACGGCCCTTCTTGAAATTGTCAGTCACTTATATGGCCCCCCCACCAAATTTAGTTTGAGACCCCTGCCATAGACTGTCGTCTTCTGAATTTTCAGTTTTTCACTAAGATAACGTTAGTCCTGTTTTGAATCTGCCTGTTTTTTAGATAACAGAAAAAATGATACTCACAAATATTTTGCTCAATATGTTAATCATGATTAATAATGATAATTATTCCTTTGTATATACAGAATATCCTCTTGTCCAATTCCTGCACAATTTTTTTAACTCGCTACTCTGCCAGGAACTTTGCCGCCTTCAATAATAATCTAAACATTTGTTTAGAGATGGACCGCAAGATGTGCTCAAAAGTGTGGCTACATGTGGTGAAGAACTATGGCAAAGCTAAGTGTAATTATTGTAGTAAACTAATAAGTTATAAAGCAGGGTGTTGCGACCAACATGACAGCGTGTTGGTTGTGTTGGTTCACATACTTCACAGACATCGAATTAAAAGAATGGAGTGTTAGGTTCATTGTGCATCCATCCCGGGTGCAACCAACAAGAGTTGTGCATTTTAGTTTAATTTTTTGAGTGTGCTGAGCAGTTCAGTGTTAGTTTTTATTTAAATATTTTGAAGTGAAACTAAACGGCACATTCTCTCCGCCTCCTCATTCATAAACAGCGGGACACGCTGCTGAAGCACAGGAGTGATAGCTTTACACTCCGTCATTCATAATCTAAGCTTTTGTATTGGAGTCGAAAGAATATATTAAAGTAGAATGTTCTTTTAACAGTCCCGATATGTTTAATATTTTTTCTTTTGCAAAATTCATGTAATTTTTCTTCTGCAAATTAGATTTTTTTTAAATATGCTTGATTCTTTTAAAGCCGAAAGCTACACCTGTAAACTGGTGTTTTTCCATAAGATACACCTTTGTGAATGTTTTATTTTATGTGTATAGTCTTTAATGTGCTTTTTAATAATTTTATTTTATTCAAAGCAGCACTCAGATGCAACTTTATCCTTGAAAACGTGGCATGAGAGCGATGCATGTGTTGGATGATTGCTTTTTTTGCGTGCGCGATCAATTCCTGATTGTTTGCACAAAGTTTTTAATCAAAAGACAGGTAATTTAATTACTATTGATGTGCTAAAATACTTGTTAAACGAATGTTATTTAAAATAAAAAAACATATATACATATTAAAGCTGTAAAACAGAATAAAGTGCATGGTCTAATTGGAAAAAAAGGAAATTAGCTGTCTATTTCATTATTTAATGCATAAAATAGGCTAGTCTTTTTATAAAGTGAGTTTAATCTGAAACTTTTAATTACATTTTATTTTCTTGTAAATAATAAAAGGTGCATCAGATTTATGAAAATGAACCTGAATACCAGTGGTGGAAAGAGTACTGAAAAATCATACGCAAGTAAAAGTACCATCACTTGCCTAAAAATGTAGTGCAAGTAGAGTTAAAGTATCTGTTGTAAATATTACTCAAAGTAGGAGTAAAAAGTAGCCCTTTCAAAAGTACTCAAGAGTAGTGAGTATTACGCTGTTAAAAGCTGATGCGTTTACATGTAATTTGTGCATGTGTGTATGAACGTAACATTCTGTAGTGCGTTTAGTTATTGCCCAGCAAGCACACAACATTACAAGATGCTAATATTAGGTTAGATTTAGGTTATGTCAGATGAACAAAATTCAACGTCAAGCCAGCGTCTAAGGACAACATTATTTTGATGTCCAATAACGACGTCAAATGACGTTGATATTTGGTTGATTTTAGGTTGTATTAGAAAGTGACCAAAATCCAACGTCGAGCCAACATCTTAAACCAACGTCAGATTGACATCAAATACTGACATTTATTCATCAGGTTCAGCAACCAAAATTCAACATCTTATAGACGTCATAGTGGTATTGTCCACACAATGTCAAGCTGTAACAACATTAAACATTAATATAAGGTTGGTTTTAGGTTGGACATTCGACATTGACGTTGGCCTGATGTTGAGTTCTTACATCAACCCGATTTCCAAACAAAATGTAATGTCCCCATGATGTAAGGGTACAACGTCAATCTGATGTCATGTTGACGTCTTGTGCCTGCTGGGTGTTTAAGGCTATTTCGGTCAACATACAGTAAACATCCGTCATCTTCTCATCAGTGGCATGCATCTAAACAGTCTCTGGGTCAATGCAGGTAAAAATTGTGGACATGTTCCTGGACACTTTTAATGCTTCCAAACAGTTTGTTGCAATTATAAAGTGCACATGTCTTGAGGTAGTTCAATATGATGCGATTTACCTTCTACAGTATGTGCGATTTGATTGGACAGGAATCACATAACAGATTTTTGTACTCAGTCAATCCCCATAGACAGGAAAAAAAAGTAGTGACTGCAGGCTGAAGGAAAGTAGTGGAGTAAAAGTACAGATACAGCACTAAAAATGTACTCAAGAGAAAGTAAAAGTACAGATTTTTAAAATACCTTAGTAAATTACAATTCCTGAGAAAAACTACTCAATTACAGTAATTTGAGTATTTGTAATTGGTTACTTTACACTACTGCTGAATACCCAGGTGAACAGGGCTAAAATTACTTTTTTTACATTGAAACAATTGGATAAAGTGTCTTCTGTCTACATGACTGGCAAACGAGTCAGGAAAAAACTGCTGGATTGCTGCAAATATTTGGTTAACTTAGAAAACAAATGTTGTCTAGTTTAGTGTTGTTAATAATTCATAGAAACATGCAAAGCAGAATTCTCCTGAGCTCAATAACCCACTGGTGAAAGCCACTTTGTGATGGCATTGAAAGGTGGTTAATGAGTTTTTTTGTGTAACCTTGGGAAGTTTGAACTAAACAGGAGCAAAGACTACCTGATCAACTTTGCATTCCTCGAAAAAAAACACTTGCAATCTAGACACCATTACCTTATGCTTGTGATGCAGTGCAATCCGTAAACTCCACCTATTAACATAACGGCTTAGTCTGTAAAATCGTGACCATATTTAATTACTGATCGTGGGCCACAAGTATCGTTATTGTGATAATACGATTAATCGTGCAGCCCTACTGTTTTTAATAATTTATTAACAATTTTGTGTTGGCTGCTGAAAAAATGTCATCTCTACGCTAACAGTCTTGGATTCAAAAGCATAGTCAGGATGTTGTTCAGTTTACCTGTGGAAGGGAGTAATAGACTGACAGTGGAAGGTCCAGAAAGTGCAAAGCTGCCAGTTTTATTGGCAAGTGTGAGCTTCTGAACACGTCTTCATTCATGATGCCACAATCCCTCAACAACAGCCCATTCTTAATTTTTTCAATACAACCTGAAACAAAACAAAATAACTTTTTTAATATTCAAATGTCTGTTATGAAAAGGAAAAATGACCAACTGGCAAGAATCACTGATTTAAGCTGGGACTTGGGTCTCTGTTTCTCTCTCTCTCACATACACACATAAATAAATAAACAGGTTTTTATTTAACAATTACATTTTTATGATGGCCATATTATAGTGAAGGTTCATTATTATTATTATATCTAAATCAAAAATTGCTTGTTGATAGTGAAACAATAAAACAGGCTTGTACATAAAGCAAGTGTTTTAGAGGTTAAATAACGGTCTTGATAACAAGGTGGTCTATTTGTTTAAAACACACGGCAATCATGATAGGGGAAAAACAGTCTGACCTTTCTGTAAAACTAACCTGCTTTTTTATCGTAACTCGACGATTAACTCTGATAATCAAAAATAATAATAACGAGCAACATCATGTATTCTGACAGAAACTATACTGAATGTGAATAACAATGTTATTAAAAACATAAACGTGCTGTACTGCTTACATTGATCCCCTTTTTCGGGAACACACCATATGTCCTCTACCAGAGTACAACAACTGCGTGTGTGTCTGGCTGTGAGTTCACGTGGAAACCAACACACTCCGTTAATCTGGAATTCACTTCCGGGAACACAACTGAGCTTTCAAAATAAAAGTTAAGTAAACCGTGTAGAGAGCATATGACAGTACACGAACTCATCCAACAAAAAGAGAATTCAGCCAAACAGTGAATGTAAAATAAAAATAAAAGACATTTTATATATTTATATAATAGTATGGCACAAGTAAGCTTTTTATTATAATAAAAATGTACTGGTAACTTTCAGGAAAAGCATCTAACAGCATTTATTCATTTAATCATTTCAAAAACAAGCAATGCTGTTAAATGATAGGAGCTAAACTAATCTAAACTAATAGTTTTATTTTGTTGTTGGTACTATATGAGAAATATCAAACCAGTAGCAGTGCAATTTGGCTGGATATCGGCACCGTTGTGAGGCGTGCCTTAGAATCAGAATCAGTTTTATTGCCAAGTGTGCTTCACACACACAAGGAATTTGTTTTGGCAACAGAAGCTTCCAGTGTACATAAAGTGACGAGTGACAACACAAAATTAAATACAAGAAAAGAAAAGGCAATAAACATTAAACAGAGATGCAGTTAGTCAAAAAGATCTGGATGTTGAGTTGTATGTACAGATATGTTGTAATTATACTGGTTATAAGGTGCTGTGTACAAAAGCGTATGAGAAAGTATTGCACGTTTATTGCACAGTAGGGGAATATTTAACTGTCCATGAGGTAGATGGCCTGAGGAAAGAAACTTTTCCTGTGTCTGGCTGTTTTTGTGCTTGGTGCTCTGTAGCGCCGACCAAACTGTAACAGTTCGAACAGGTAGTGTGCTGGGTGTGAGTCGTCCAGAGTGATTTTACGAGCTCTTTTACTCACTCTGGAAGAGAACAGTTATTGAAGTGTAGGAAGGGTAGTGCCAGTGATTCGTTCAGCAGTCCGGACTATTCGCTGTAGTCTACGGAGGTTGGTTTTGGCAGCTAAGCTGAACCAGATGGTGATTGAAGTGCAGAGGATGGATTGGATGACAGCTGAGTAGAACTGTACGAGCAACTCCTGTGGCAGGTTGAACTTCCTCAGCTGACGAAGGAAGTACAGTCTCTTCTGGGCTTTCTTTACAATGAAGTCAATGTGAATGTCCCACTTCAGATCCTGAGAGATGGTGGTGCCCAGGAACCTGAATGACTCGACTGCAGCCACAGTGCTGTTCATGATGGTGAGTGGGGGGGTGTGTGCAGGGGGGTTTCGCCTAAAGTCCACTATCATCTCCACTGTTTTGAGTGTGTTCAGCTCCAGGTTGTTGTATCTGCACCATAAAGCCAGCCGCTCCACCTCCTGTCTGTATGCAGACTCGGATGAGGCCGATAACAGTAGTGTCATCCGCAAACTTCAAGAGCTTAATGGAGGGGTCTTTTGCAGTCGTTTGTGTACAGGGAGAAGAGCAGTGGGGAGAGAATACATCCATACCACAGTGTTCCACCAGTGAAGATATACAGCCATATCGCACTGTTATGAGTGTGATATTGCCTTTGTACAACAGGTTATATACATAAGCATGTATATAAAAAAGAAAATCAAACACAAAGATTCTAAAAACCCATTTTGTATGAGGAACTATACAAAACTTCCGCCATTCATTCACATCTGCAGCTGACGTCAGAACAGCAGAAACTGTTACTAATTTACCAACGTCACTTTAGAGCTAGTATTGGAATGATTGTCTAGCGTAATATCTAAAGTGATGACAAAACAAATTATTTTGCTCACATTTTAAGATTATAAGGCTGAACGGCAGGACATGCCATCAGCCTAAAGACATTTCCCAGGATTTTTCTATTGCAATCGGGAGATCACAATAATTAACCTTGAAAAAGCCAAAGCAACACGAACACTTCCAGATTACTGTTGTGTTTGCGATAAGAAAAAATGCTAAACACACGTGGGCATTTTTTTTCTTTTCTTTTCCCAAACTAGTGTGCAGTAACGAAAAAAGGAGACTGACCAAAAAGTAACTCAAGCTTATACAAGAGTGGCCAAAACAAAATACATACATTCCTGATATGTGAGTCCAATCTCAAACTCAATACACTACAATTTCTATGGTATAAATACAGCATTACAAACAAGAGAGCGACTTATGCCTAGTTCACACTACAGGATTTTAAGCCTGATTAAATTGTCACCTACCGGCAGGCTCGAATTAAGAATTCAAAGACCACTGGACACACTGTCTTGTTGGGCCCCCAACCCGGCCACACCCCTATAGTTAAATTAAAAAATAAGAATAATATTTAGAAATTTTAATAAAATGAATCTAATGTATTTCCTGCATTTTTTTATAAATGTTATACAGTACATGTATTCATAGTCTACGGAGATTTTCCTTATTTTTTAAAGATTTAAAGCACACTTTGATAAAAAACAAATACTAATAAAATTTGTGAAAATTAATGGTTTTTAGTATACTTGTTCAAGTTCACTGAAGCAGTACTAAAAATATATTATTTAAAGGGTATTCGTTGTAAATACAAATTAGTTATATTAAGATAACGTTAACATATAACACCTGGTGGAAAATAGCTGTTTCTAGAATATTTAAAAACTATGTAGATGCTGTTTATACACATATGAAATAAGCTAAACCTTATTAAATACCCACAAACCACTTGTGACTTTATATCACATTTTCATTATTTTCATTTTTAATCAAAAATATCCTTTCTATTTAAAAAAAAAAAGTATTTCCAATCTTTAATATATAATAAGGGAAAAAAAGAATGAGTTCATCAGACGCTGGACTCTAATCGGTTGATGATGGATCGTGTCAAAAAATGCTGCCATGCGCTTTACGAGCTACGCCACTCACGCTGCTGTCAATTGCGCTCTTTAGTTATGTTGTCTCTGTCAATCAAACAGTGATGGGGGAAATCGCTCAAATAGCTTATTCCGACAAGGTGTGCTATTTGCACTTAGCCTAAATAGACACTCCAAAATCTACATTTTTCACCTTTCTCGCAGGAGCCCCAAGTGCGCACCGGCCCCTGGGCCTGTGCCCATAATGCCCATTGGTTAATCCGGCCCTGCCTACCGGTTTTATAATGATAAGATCAGTTGTAGTTTGAAATTACGCAGTTTTTTTCCTCTAAGGGTTTATTATGCAGTCTCTGTCGCCATCTTGTGGATGGACAACGTCAACTGTCTTTGATCTGCTCAAAAGACAGGCTGATGGATGCCAACGCGCTGTATCTCCTAAATTAAAAATATTTTAAAATGGCACTATCCTTATATATGAATTGCAGTTGCAGTCTAAACAACTACATTCTTGAATAAAAAAGCCTCAAAAGTACATTATGTTGTCCAACAGCTGCAATATTTGTCAAACTGTAGTGAGTTTATTGATCTGCTGTCACTCTACGTGGGCGGAGTAATGCACAAGGGTGAAGAGTGCTGTACAAGTGCTGTTATTACGGGACTGTCGCATGGCTATCAGCCAATCAGAATTGAGAACCAGAACTGTTGTATAATTATGAATACTCTGCCTATATTTATCTATTAATGAATATTTGACAACATCATCATCAAACATAAATTGTTTCGATTTATTAATGAAAGAAGGTCAAAGACAGATTGACAAACAGATAGACATAACTTATCCAGCATATGTTTTACACAGCGGATGTCCTTCCAGCAGCAACCCATTACTGGGAAACATCTATACGCTCTCATTCACACACATACACTTCGGACAATTTAGTTTATCCAATTCATGCCAACACGAGGAGAACATACAAACTCCACACAGAAATGCCAACTGACCCAGCCGGAACTCGAAGCAGCGACCTACTTGCTGTGAGGTCTTTTTGTTTTTCTTGCATGTGTGTGTGTGGGTTTAAGTGGGTGTGTCTTGTTTGGGTTTTTCACCGCGTGGTGTGTGTGTATCTGTGTTTACATTCATCAGCTGGGTGGTCACGTGTTTTGTCGCTACTCTCAACGCACAGGTGTTTGTTATCAGTCACAGCTGTTGCGCGTTCCGCGCGCTATATATGTTCAGTGTGTTGCAGTTAGCATTATCAGTTCATTGTTGTTCACTCCTGTGTCTGCTTCGGTTAGACTCTCTCGCTCGCTTTGGTGGAGGCTCTCCGACAAAACCTGGTTCTTTTGGACCTTACGCAAGACTCAGTCTCTTTGATTTTGTTACTACTGCCTGCTCTGAAGACAACATTATCTGTGAGAGACTTTACCCCAAATCGGCTTCTCTAATTAACTTTACCATGGGTAAACTCGACGATTTCCTTAAGAGCGGCTCCTTAGCGCGACCTTCCCCTTCCCTCGATATCTGGTGAGATATCCATGACAGACTGCTATACGACGTTGGTTCACGGATGAACCTTTACCGCTGTTTGGCGTGTCGTATTCTGGTGTGAGCATCCTTGCCCTACACTATATCTGGTGAGATCTATACCAGTTGTGACTCTTTAAATAAATCATCTTGTTTTCACTTGCATTTGGGTCTCCTGTGTATATCATTGTGACAGCGAGTGTTAACCACTGAGCCACTATGTCGCCCTTCCTCTTCTGGCTGGCACATTCAGCAAATTAATGATTAGACCTATATTATTTTAGAGTACCAAAGGTGTATTACAATGCTATAACACAGCTTTTGTTCTCAAAAGGGTATTTTATTTATGAACAAAAAGCGTTTGTCTGTTAATAATCCACTCAAGTGAAATAGAATAACAATATTGTATCTTACCAATCAAACAAAATCTTTATAAAAATATTTTTTAAGAACTATCTTGTCCAGTGGGTGACGCTCTGGTGCAGTGGGTAGCAGAATCACCTCACAGCAAGAATGTCGCTGGTTCGAGCCTCGGCTGGGTCAGTGGGCAGTTCTCTGCATGTTCTCCCTGTGTTCGCATGGGTTTCCTCCGGGTGTTCCGATTTCCCCCACAAATCCAAAGACATGTGGTGTGAATTGGGTAAGCTAAATTGGCTGTAGTGTATGAGTGTGAATGAGTGTGTATGAGTGTTTCCCAGTGATGGGTTGCAGCTGCGTAAATCATGTGCTGCATAAGTTGGCAGTTCATTTCGCTGTGGCGACCCCAAATAATAAAGGGACTAAGCTGAAAAAAAAATGAATGAATGAATCTTGTCCAGGGCAGAAATGGACCCAGAAGTGTCTTTAGAAAATGGAATCAATGTATTAACCCTGTATTTACAAAGATAACACTGAAAAGACATTCAGTTTTAGATTATGAAATTATTTGTAACTTATTAATTAAAATGTAGTATAGATTAAATCTACCCAGTAGGTGGAGGCAGGACACTGTCTTAAGTCATTCAAACTAACTAAAGAAAAATTAACAGATCAGTAAATTATTAATGATGAAACTGATTGCATCTATAGACAAAATACTTACCAGGTAATATAAGATTTAATAAAGAATTTGATTCATGCTGGAACATTTGCATAGATAATTTATATTCATAGCAGCATCAAAGTGCAAATAAATTAATTATTGAGGAAATTAACTGAATTAGCAGGTGAAAATGTTGCAAATTTATACTTACTTTAATAAACAAAAAGCTCCTATTCTTAATCATTTAAACAATCCAAACTCAGAAGGCATTCAGTATTAAAAAAGAAACATTTGGACATATGTCCAATAACTTAATAGTCTTAAATCACAACGTGCAATGTTAATATTTTGAGTAGTAAATTTTTCCGAGAGGTCTCCCATTCATTCAAAGGTAAACCGGAACTATCAATAAATAGCGTTACGGAAAGGCGGAAGTGAAGCGGCGTCATTGTGAAGGACAAATTAGGCAGTTAGTAATTAACTAATCAAAATCAGACTGCATTATTTAACATGAAAGCGAGGTAATAATCAATAAAATAAGTGACTTTCGTTGTTTTTAAATTATTGTTACTATTTATAAAGTTGTATTTATGCATGGTTCACGTATTTGATTCATTGATTTGATTCGAATCATAATCCGATATGACGTCAACATTCCTAGAACACGTTCCACATTCTACAACAGTTCGAGCGTGCATACGGAGTGTTTCTGCAAGCCGAGCGGCCATTTCTACAGTATGCCACGATTTATCTGCACGGTTGAGGTAAGGAAAGGACAAGTTTATCTGTTGTTTTATATGTATTTTATTGTTTACGACTTTGTATGTTTTATATTTGATTACTTTTTATTTGAACACTTAAAAACACAGGAGAAAATAACAAACATTTTCAGTAGTTTTGAATAATGCAACTATCAGTTGGTCAAGCTAAACTTGTTGTTTGCTTTTTTTAGCCAGCTTCACACATCTGATCCACTATGACCAGACAGAACATCTCATCGTTGGGAACGGACCAGTGGGTCCCTGTATCTTTTAATGCCTCATTTCCACAGAGTGGTACATTACCCTACAGTGCGGTTCGGTATGGGTCACCTTATTCAGGAGTTTCCACTCTGACAAATGGTACCCTTTTGGAGGGCGTGGTGTACGACAGTTGCAGCCTACTTCAGTAAACCTCAAACTCTGTAAACAAAACAAATTATGATAATAAAATCTGAGCTTTCAAGTAAAGGAACCAACCATCATTATTGTAATACATAATGCAACGTTACAAATTGGGAAGTTAAATGACTATATCTGAAAGATTTTTTAGCATAGGGGGTAACTATGCTAAAAAATCTTTCAGATGGGGAGCTAGTGGCTGGGATGCACTTACACCTAAGCTTATTGGCACTGCTTCCAAGGCGCACACTCAGCAGACACATTTTAATAAAACTATAGCGCTTCATACAGAATCTTTTTGTTTGTCAATATTGACAATGGTGTTCGGTCCATAAATATCTATACCGATTTTATCGCCCAGCCCTAGTCGCTCACATATCATACAAAACAGATGCTTTATACACATAAATAGGCCTACGTATTTAAATGTTAACAACTAAACTTTCTATGAACATGATTTGATTAAAGCTGCAGATCAGTGATAATGCAAAATAGCCTACTGTAACGTCTGCGATTATATAAAAAAAACATATGAAAACATACAGAGACTTACAGTTTCTGAAATGTAACAAAAACAAAAATGCCCAAAACATACATTTAGGCCTTATTTGGGTTCATAAACGATACGAAACATATACAGTCAGTACAAATCTCATCTGTATTCTTCACCAGCACATGTAACGTTAACATCTTGTTAAAAAATAATTCCGTCATTTTGAATTCATAATAGTCCAAAAGGCAATGAAAAAAATTAAACATGACAGTTTGTTCATGTTTTAAGTTGCTGAAATAATTTTTTGCTCCTTTGTTTTTTATACTTCATTCTCACGATGGTCCTTTTCTGAAAGGATCGGCTGTCAGAAGCGCTTCAATAATCAAGTGCTTATTATTATCATCAGCTCAAGTTCGTTATTTCAAATATAGACGTGCGGCGAGGGCACGCAGCTCTCTATAGAAAGTAAAACCATTGGCACTTTTAGACGACCTCTTAAACAACAACAGGACACTGCAGATTCTGCTCTTTTTCTTGGCTCAGTGGCTGTTCATCAAGACAATGACAAGGATTGTTTGAGCTTGGGGTGACCATGGCTTGTTATTATATGTATTATTACGATGATGTCTCAGTATTGTATTTAAAAAAGGTGCGTACTTTGTTTTCATGACCTTTCTCTGCCAACTAATAGCGTTTAACTGTGCGTCTAGCTCTACCTTTTGGTACCTTTTTGTTGTGGGTACCCAAAAAGTGGTACGGTTCGCTTTTTGGTACCATTTGACAGTGGAAACAGACATAAAATCGTACTTAACTGTATCGTACCGTACAGTACCACTCAGTGGAAACGGGCCATAAATTACTCTGTCTGTCGAACCATTTTTACCACAAGCTCAGCCTATCATTATCTGTGACTGAGAACAAGCTGCTATCTCTTGTTTCACTATAGCTTTAGCTTTGCAGTTCTGTGTACTACTTTGATAATTCTTTTATCACTCTTTTCTTGCTAACTAGAGGTGTTTTAGCACTGTAATAATCTTTTTGCAGTCTAAAATAATATAGTCACAAATTTGTTGAAAGTGCCGGCCAGAGGAGGATGGGCTCCCCCTGTTGAGACTGGATCCTCTCAAGATTTCTTCCACAGGAAGTTTTTTCTTGCCACTGTCGCCTTTGGCTTGCTCGCTGGGGGTTTGAAGCACTATATAGCTGTTGATGTATATTTGCTTGTTATGTTGCATTTCATTTCATGACTGTGACAAATGCAAAGCTGTGACTTGCTTGAAAATAGTATCATCAAACAGATCATGCAGGCCCGGTGCCACGATGTCATAACCGGGGGGCGTTTCAATTCCATAGGGGGGCGCCAGTTTTAATCCCATATGGGGGCGCTAGACCTGGTTACTGATTAGGTCCCTATTGTTTTTTTAAATTTAGGCTATTTATTCACTTATTTATTAATACTTCGCATTACTACCTTAGTTACTGACATATAGTTTTTATAGTAATAATAATATGCTGTTACTGATTTTATCAATGAACGTTGATGCAACCGTTAGATAATTTCTGACAGATAAATTATATTTTATTATCCTTGTTTCTTTCAGTTTTATTTCGAATAATAAAAATGTTTAGAGTTTTAGGCACAGACATAGCAAACTATGCAAACTAACCTGCAGTTAGACTGTATAGCCGGTAAATAAATATAGAGAAATCAGCATAATCGAGACATCACGCTTCATGTATCTTATTACCCAACCGACCATTTGCCAGTGTTGGAAAAAAAAGTTATGTTACAATCTAATGTCATAAAAAATATATATATAGTAGCTAAATGTGTTACTTAGTTATGTTTTAAGGCATTAGTGAAGCCAGACAAGAGAGTCTGTCTACCTCAAAACTAAACAAAATGGGTAGGTTATGCCATATTTACTGTCAAATTTTGTAAAAATAAATAAATCAGTTAGTATCGGGAAAATTGGTTAACATTCGGCATGAATATCACGCAACGCTAAAGGCTATATTAATTTTATTACAATTTTAAAGTAATTGTTTTTTGGTAATATTTTCCTGTTGGCAGTTGTAAAAACGCCACCATAATCTATTAGACTATTACCTGTCATTTAATTTATTTATTTAGCCTATTTTAATAACTTGTTTTCAAGTTACATTTTTATTTTTAGGTCCATGAGCTTACATAAGTTAAAATAAAATTAATATGCTAACTGTATTTTACTTATATAAAATACGCCTATAATGCATTTTCTGGTGTTTAATTTTGCAGTAAAGCACTATAGTTTAAATTACATAGGCTAATTCTTTCAATATTATCATCCAGCCTTCCTGCAGCGCATGTGAGAGGTTGATCAGCGGCAAATCTTCTTAATCATCAATAACACTACAAACTTGACTTCACAGACCAATTATAAAAAGGCAATTTTTTTCAGTGTCCTAACCTGACACTGCTGCTGCACTTTTCACACCTGTAAAAGTGCACTTATAGCGATTTAAAAATGAAAGCAAACATTCAAACGGGTTCTGCCAAGATTATAGCTTAATTTTAATAATGATAATAATGAATTACAATATAAATAATAGTGCAGATTATTGTGGAACTGTGCAGTACCCAACTAAACATAGGTTACTCTAATATTAACCCCTAACTGAAAAACTTATGTGAAAATGACTGACAGTTGCGTCTCTGCTCAAATTAATATAATGCAATGTTCAAGGCTAAGAATTTTTTCTGCTGTGGTTCAGATTTTTACCTGCCCTTCCAAAATTTTTACTGGCCCACACCAAAAAAAGAAGTTACAGTTCTTCTCAATTGCTTTGGCACATTTTTCAAAGCAGACTTAACATTCACTAAACTAAGAGTGCAAATATCAAAACGGTTTGCTGGAAAATTGTCTGCAAAATGTATTTACTCTCCCAAAACATTTCATTCATGCTTCAAAACCTAGTTATTGTCTCTGTAATTTGGCCAAGGCCACAAAAACATAAACCCCTGGTTTCACAAACAAGGTTTAAGGCTTATCAAAATTAAATAGCATGTTTGAGCTGTCTCAACTCAAAATAACTTGCAGTGAGATGTCTTAAAATACATCAGTGTCATTTTTTTTCTACAGGTGCACATCGGTAATATATTTTTCTAAGGCCATTTTTATAAATGTGGCTTAAATAGCCTAATTTAACTAAGGCCTAGTCCTGGCTTAATCTAATCCCTGTTTGTGAAACTGGGCCAAAGTGTTTTTTATCATCGTATGAGCCACACTTCTCAAAATGATCAGTTGTTTATTCACCACAACAGTCAACCATGGAGGTTAAGGTAAAAAAAATCTGACAAGAGTGAACAGTACATAGAAAAAAATGAACATTTGTATTTACACAGTGCATTTATTTGTGTACAATTGTATTACATGGAAAGTGCAATCTTACTTGTCCAATTACTGTATTGTACATTTCATTTTTCTTATGTTACCACAAATACACAAAAAAACTACAAGATGTCATCCATGGAAAAATATATACTTGGTGGACATCCTGTCGCTCTTGTTGGCCTTGCTAGAGATTACACTTCTTCCAATTGCCCTTCCATAAGCATGTTACTGCAGTTCAGGATTGTGAAAGTAGTGATTGTGCTGTGGGAATATATATATATATATATATATATATATATATATATATAAATGCTACCAAACTTGATTGGTTAAATAGATAATGCAAATCACAAATTGTATTGCAACTAGAGATCATTTACCAATTTAGCAGATATTACAATGTCAATATCAGATTTTTATGATGTAAACGTGTGTATACAACTGTTTGATAATTGAAAAAATAGTTTTGAATGTGATGGCTTTAAGGATGAAAAATGATTGAGAAGTTGTGAAGAGTTTGACAGTTTAAATGAGAATCGAATCATCAGATTTGATCAACAAGACATATGTAGTTAGTTTTTATCCAAACTAAAGACAATTGTATTTACTTTTTGCAGACATGTGCCAAAGCATTTTCAATCTGCTCAAATCAATAAGAAATGCTACTCTAAAGTGCACAAAGAGCTAATTTTTCAGAGATCTAAACTTCAATTTAACTTTCAATCTTCAATAAACTTTCAATCAAGAATTGAGCCAAAGCATTCGAAAAAAACTGTAATATCTATTTCTTAGCCACGTATTTTAAATAACGTGTTAAAAGCCAAACATATTTGTTTACACATACCTTTTTTATTCAGCATAACTTTTCTTTAAATACAACTGACAATTTAAAAAATTACAATTGATGTAACCAAACTTGAAAAAAAAAATTATTGAAAATGTGGACTTTAATTTTGACACCCACAGACAGCGTCACCAAATATAAATCAGAGAGGTAAAACTTTCTCATACAGAACCTTATTTCAGTTATCAAGTTTTGTAAAAATCTATCTATTGCATCAGTCTATTAAAACAAAATGTTGGCTAGAATTATGCATGCTTAAACTATAGAGAGAAATAACAGATGAACCGTTGTGCCAAGAAATGCACCCCCTCTAAAATGTGCATAAATTAACTTAAATTGTTAAAAAAATAATAATAATTGAGTTATGAAAACTAATGACAGTGACTGAGGTCAATTCCATGAATGGAACCCTTACCTTACAGAAGATATATATTTGAAAAAAATAAATAGATTCAATTTAAATACAATACTGATTATATTAATTAAATGTACGGTTTAGTTGAAAAACTTCAACAATTTTAAGTTTTTCTCTAGTTTAAAACCCACCAAAATGCCTAATTTTAGTCTCATTATATCAGTCTATACTAGAGTCAATATTTGTAGTTTTCATTTATTTGTAAACCTAGTTTTAAAATGCATTTCACTTCTTGTTCTTGCTTGATCCATCAATATAACAATCATTTTAGCCTATGTTTTAATCAATTATGGCCTTTGATTTTTTTTGGAAATGTAAACTGAGAATGCTAATGGAAGTCTATGATGGGGCTGCGTGCATTTTACCGCAGGGGTGCATTTCTCAGCACAACACCGGGACTGCAGTCAGATCATAAAGCAGATCAATGCTGATCTTTCTTTCGAGGTGTCAGTGCAGAAATAAACAAAACAAAGGCCTAATACAAAATATTATAAGTTATTATTAGATGGTAATTTTGTTCAATTTTCCTAACGAATAAACAGCTCTCTGTGATATTACAGCATGCTTTCACTTTAATATTCAACAAGAAACACACATTTGCCGGTAGGAATGACGTCCCGCCAGAGATGTATAGTAACGAAGTAGAACTACTTCACTACTGTACTTAAGTACTAAAAGGTTGTATCTGTACTCTACTGGAGTATTGTTTTTTTCTCCTACTTCTACTTTTACTTCAGTACATATTTTTGATGAGCTTATTACTTTTACTCCAGTAGATTTTTTATGTGTTGCATAGTTACTCGTTACAATTATAAAAATGTTATGAATCAATCATTCATTGATCAGACGATGAAAGAAGACAGTGCTGCCTGCCTGCATTGAGAGCACTTTAGTTTGTTTTAGACATGGAAAACCCAGAAATTCCACCTTCAACTCCTTCACTTTCAACTGTTTGTGGTGATGAGGAAAAAGACCACCCGTGACCCTATTTAGAACCAATGTTTGCATTTGTCGGAGTGAAAGACAGTTCATATAGAATGAAGTGCATACTCTACCATCGCATTTGAAGAAACATGTCAAGTTAAAGATATATAATACACAAAACAGCAGTTTGAGCTATCCATAAGAGCTAGATAAGTTATCTACCGTTAGCTTCCCGCGATTCATATCATGCTGCAATGTTCACATAACGTTAACTGTCTATCATAAAGGCTGTCACGCTGAATGGTGTTTTTGACCCATCATTATATATATATATATATATATATATATATATATATATATATATATATTGTAAATCGTAAACCATGGTTCTTTTCGTTCTGCTTAATCCTGTGCCCAAAAAAAGATATTTAAAATAAACAAAACAATATGTCTTTTGACTGCTTTTTAAAAAAATAACTACATAACGCAATACTTGTACTTTTACTTTCAGTACTTGATTAGTAAATTTTTAAATAAACTACTTGCAATACTTAAGTACAAAAAATGTTGAATACTTTAGTACATCCACTTAAGTATTGTGCTTAAAGAGCACTTCAACTTCTACTCAAGTCACTTTTTTGATAGAGCACTTGTACTTTTACTTAAGTCTGGGTCTCTAGTACTTTATACATCTCTGCATCCCGCCCTGCTAATAACTCTTTCTTCATATAGTCATATATATGGTTATTACACAACCATAATACAGTGTGACCCTGCTGAAAAATCCAGCTTAAACCAGCCTGGCTGGTTTTAACTGGACGACCAGCCTGGTTTTAGAGGGGTTTTGGCCATTTCCAGGCTGGTTTCCAGCCATTTCCAGCTTGGTCTTAGCTGGTCAGGATAGAAAATGACCAGCTAAAACCAACTTGACCAGTATGTTTTAAGCTGGACATAGCTGGTTTTAGCTGGGCTCCCAGCCTGGGTAGGCTGGTCAAGTTGGTTTTAGCTGGTCATCTTCCAGCCTTACCATCTAAGACCACGAAACCAGCCTGGAAATGGCAAAAAAAAAAAACTCTAAAACCAGGCTGGTCGACCAGCTTAAACCAGCCAATCATCCTAGGCTGGTTTAAGCTGGATTTTTCAGCAGGGATACAGCCTTGTTTGTTGGATCATTTGTTTTCTCACTACAATTGATCCGCTCCAGAGTTTGTTTCAATCGTGTCGAGACTACCTCATTCAGGCGATCTCGGACCGATTGATTTGAGGATCCGAAGCGGATCCGAGCGCAATTGTGGGATTTACATATGCCAAACGAACCATGCTAACTTGGCAAATGAGACATGTTTCACAACAAACGTCTAGGCGTGAAAGCACCCTAAGATTGTATTTGCATGCAATTGACAAACAGTCACAGCCAAATTAAACGATCGGGCCAGTAACCATCCTGTCCACTGTCCTTAGCATCTCGCACACTGGCCCCAGCCCATTAGGCAGTCCTTTTTGTCGAGCCTTGTAATGGCAAATTTCTTTTGTGTTTTTTCCCTTTTAAAGCTCAAGTATTTATTTTGTATTTAAAGGATGAGTTAACCACAACATGAAATAAATTAGCTTACTTGCCTTCATGTGATCCATTAGTCCAGTTTTTTTTTCAGTATCAGTTAAAGTGCGCCTCCGCAGGGTGTTCATTTATACATGAGCACCCTGATCTGATGCGGGGACCATATCTATTTTATAATTTCAACATTGTCATAACTTAATAGCTTTTTCACAACACAAACAACTGAAAAAACGTACTGCAAATTGGTCACAACACAAACAACTAAAGAAACGCGCAGCAAATTGGTCACAACACCAACAACTGAAGAAATGCGTTGCAAATTAGTCACAACACAAACAACTAAAGAAACGCGCTGCAAATTGGTCACAACACAAACAACTGAAGAAACACTCAGCAAATTGGTCACAACACAAACAACTAAAGAAACGCGCTGCAAATTGGTCACAACACAAACAACTGAAGAAACGAGCTGCAAATTGGTCACAACTCAAACAACTGAAGAAGCTCGCAACAAATTGGTCACAACACAAACAATTGAAGAAACACACAGCAAATTGGTCACAACACAAATAACGGACGAAATGCGATGCAAATTCGTCACAACACAAACAACTGAAGAAATGCGCAGCAAATTGGTCGCAACATCAACAACTGAAGAAACGTGCAGCAAATTGGTCACAACACAAACAACGGATGAAATGCAATGCAAATTCGTCACAAGACAAACAACTGAGTAAACGCGCAGCAAATTGGTCACAACACAAACAACTGAAGAAACACGCAGCAA
>CAIGQZ010032741.1:1747892-1762673 GCA_903798205.1 Danio tinwini | reverse complement strand
ACAAACAACTGAAGAAACACGCAGCAAATTGGTCACAACACAAACAATGGACGAAATGCGCTGCAAATTGGTCACAACACAAACAACGGACAAAATGCGATGCAAATTCATCACAACACAACTGAAGAAACGCGCAGCAAATTGGTCACAACATCAACAACTGAAGAAACGTGCAGCAAATTGGTCACAACACAGACAACGGACGAAATGTGATGCAAATTGGTCACAACACAAACAACTAAAGAAACATGCAGCAAATTGGTCACAACATTAACAACTGAAGAAACGTGCAGCAAATTGGTCACAACACAAACCATCAAAGAAACGTGCAGCAAATTGGTCACAACACAAACAACTGAAGAAACGCGTAGCAAATTGGTCACAACACAAACAACTGAAGAAATGCGCTCCAAATTGGTCACAACACAAACAACAGAAGAAATGCGCAGCAAATTGGTCACAGCACAAACAATCGCAGAAACGAGCAGCAAATTGGTCACAACACAAATAACTGAAGAGATGCGCTGCAAACTGATCACAACACAAACAACTGAAGAAACACGCAGCAAATTGGTCACAACATAAACAATGGACGAAATGTGATGGAAATTCGACACAACACAAACAACTGAAGAAATGCGCAGCAAATTGGTCACAAAACAAACAACTGAAGAAACGCGCAACAAATTGGTCACAACATAAACAACTGAAGAAACGCACAGCAAATTGGTCACAACACAAACAACGGACGAAACACGCAGCAAATTGGTCACAACATCAACAACTGAAGAAACGTGCAGCAAATTGGTTACAACACAAACAACTGTAGAAATGCGCAGCAAATTGGTCACAACACTTGCAAATATCCACGTAACACAACGGAAATGTTTCAAAGGGACCCAAAAACATGATGGACCCTGCTGAGATATGTATGTGTTATTATGTTGTGTAATCAGGATATTAAAATAAACGAAAAACAACTCACCTTTTAAAGACCACCAATCACTTCACTGAGCAACAGTCACGGCAAAATAACACATCCATACATATCTCAGCAGGGTCCGTCATGCTTTTGGGTCTCCTTGAAACATTTCTGTTGTGTTACGTGGATATTGATATCAATTTGCAAAGTGTGCTGTCAAATTGATTAAGATCGTTTCTTTATTTGCTGATGTTTTTTGTAATTGCATGTGCTTTCTTAAATTGCAGCGCGTTAAGCTCTCTTGGCCACCATAGTAATACACCTCTGTATAGTCTAAAATAATCTAGTCATAAACCGGCCAGAAGAGGATGGGCTCCCCTGCTGAGTCTGGTTCCTCTCAAGGTTTTTTCCACAGGAAGTTTTTCCTTGCCACTGTCGCCTTTGGCTTGCTCATTTGGGGTTTAAAGACATTGTATAGCTGTTGAGGTGTATTTGCGTTTGCTGTTGTATGTTATTTGTCTGCGTATGGCAAGTCATTTGAACTTTTATTCATTCTCAGGATATGTATTTTTGATATTAACAATTTAATTATTGATTACAATCAGCATTCTTGATATTAACAATTCAATTTCTGATATCTGATATTTAATTATTGATATCAAAAAGTAAATTTTTGATTGTCACAATTTTAATTCTTGGTATTAAAAATGTTATTCCTGATATCAACAATTACATTTCTGATATCAATCATTTAATTGTTGATTTCAACAATTGTATTTTTACTAGTTAAATGTCACCACAGGATGCCATTCAAATGTAATTGCTGATATCAAGAATTGATTTCTTGCTAGTTAAAAAGTAAGTCCTGGGATGAAGCCCAGATCCTGTTCTCTAGACCTTAACTCTTCCAATCTACCAAAAACTGTTGTCCATGGCACCTGATGTCTAGTAATCTTTTGACCCTGTAGATGGGAGAGCTATCAACAAGAATAGGGGGAGAAGGGGTGGTGGGATGGGGACAATTGGAGGAACAAAAAACAGGTTTGATACGTAAAATTTTTTTTAAAATATGGATGGTTGCAGTGCTAACAACTGATAGTAAATGGTCAGATGAAATAAGATACCAATTTGAGTGAAGGTGATTTAAGGGGTAAGTTGTGTGTGGAAAGCCATAAATTATGCCCACGGATGTAACGTGTTGCCCGTGAACATGAACAGTGGCTTCCCTCTCTTGTGACAGGAAAAGAGGAGGTTAGTATGCTAAACAACAGAAAAACTAGACAACAAAGATGAAAACTCAATGGCAGGCTTATGGTAGCCCCAGATGTTGGCAAAATTTCCTCCAAAACATCAGAGGGGAGACAGGACAGGACATCAGAGGGCAGACCATGAATCTTAAAAACATTATAAATAATAACTTGGGCGGCCTTTCAGGTGGATAGGAGTTTATGTAACAAAATAAAGTGGGCTGCTTTAGAAAAGTGATCCACAGCAGTGAGAATGACCATATTGCCATTGGATAAGGGTAGCCCTGTTACAAAATCCAAAGTGATATAGGACCACGGTCGAGATGGAATGGAAAGGAGTTGGAGCAGACCAGCTGATGCAGTGTTACTGGATTTAATCTGGGCACAAACATGACAAGAGTTAACAAAACACTGAATGTCACAATTCATATCAGGCCACCAGATGTGCTGCCTGAAAAACAGCCAATATGCTTTCGCCAGGCTGACTGATAACTCCTCGGAGTGGGTTGGTCATTCCCCTGCTGGGTCTATGCAGTGGCTTGATAATTTTGTCATAATTCAAAGGAAACCAAAACACAAAGTAGAGGTCTGTATTCTCGCGGCTGTACCGTGGGAGCTGCGGGACCCGACCAGATTTCTTGCGGTGCGGGAATAAATTTCCAAATAAAACATAGCAGTCGGTAACTCTGGTGTAATTTGAACGAGGGCGGGCAGTCTAACAATATAGCACTCCCGAGATTTTATATATATATATATAGAGAGAGAGAGAGAGAAAGAGAGAGAACGCATCCACCGTGGTACTGTGTCGCTTGTTATAGGCTGTCTGGACTGGGTGTTTTTTGGGAGGCATATTTAATCACTATACATTTTACATCCTTCTGTGGCCCAATATGTACCTGCTGTGTGTATAGAAATAATGCTGATATGATATATGAAACACAACCGGTAGTTGGCAAATGTATTAAGTGGATATATCTGTACATCTGACTTTAAAAAGAGTCAGTGCCTCACCAGCCACAAACCTCACCACATGTCACGGAGCACTCCTGTCTCATCACAAATGCTACAATCCTTGGACAACATACACTTTCATCTATTATCTCTCTCTTTTGGTAGTGCCCAATTTTAATGTGAGATTTTGGGGGATTTAGCAGGAACGGTCGGGTAGAAAATGAGGCGGGTCGGCCAGCAGGTGAACAAAGACTAAATATGCAGTGGGAGTGGTCTGGTGCAAAATAAAACCTGGCGGGAGTGGAATTAAAAATCCAGTCCCACGCAGATCTCTAATGCAAGGGATAATTTGTAGAAACAATATTTATTAATAAAGCAAAGGGAGACAAAGAAAAAGCCCGGACAAATTTATTCAGCAGCCACGAGCACATTATGCGGAATATCGTTATATATCAGTAATATGGAGTATGATGTGATTTGCAAATGGCTGGATTCAGTTGTCACGAGATGGAGAATCACAAAACACAAAAATCCATGTGCAGCAACTTATTATTTTGACAAAGACAAAGGATTATCCCAATCTTGCAAAAGTAACTTCAAGCAAGATACAAAAATCTAGAAATGAGTCCAGACGAAAGAACAGACAACCCCCCCCCCCCCAAAAAAAAAATAGCAAATACATAAACAGGGCAGGAAAACTAATAAAACAATTAAATTCACCTTTTCTTTGTATAGCGCTTTTACAATGTAGATTGTGTCAAAGCAGCTTCACATAGAAGATTATAGTAAATTGAAACAGTGTCAGTTCAGTTTTCAGTGTTTAAGTTCAGTTCAGTTTAGCTCAGTTCAGTGTGGTTTAATAATCACTACTGAGAGTCCAAACACTGAAGAGCAATTCCATCGATGCGCAGCTCTACAGCTCTATTCTGATACAATTAAGAATCCAAAAATTAGCAAATACTAAACTGGCTATAAGTAGGGATGGCTGACGTGAAACTGACGTTTTGAAACAGTGTCGAGATCCCGAAGCGCAAGTGTTTCGAAACACTACACCGAAGCATGGTCCGAAACACCCAGGTCACATGACTAAAGTGTTTCGAAACACTTGGTCATGTGACTAAAGCGATTTAAAGCATCGATCAGTTCAGAAGCGTTTCGAGACCTTGCGAATGCGCATTTGACTGACAGGGTCTGACAATTCTTCTGTCCGTTATGGCCAGGTGGACTGTGCGTGTGCATGTTGTAACTGAGCTTCAAATTACTTTTGGGTTCTACAAATACTCTGAAATCATGTTTTTTTGTATTTTAATAATGTTACTGTTTTATGGTGTAGTCTAAATAGGATACAGCTGCTGATACGCCATCAATACAGCATCGTTTTTGTAACACTGTAAAACAATGATTCATTTTTTACAGTACTCTGATGGTTGGGTTTAGGTTTTGGGTAGACATAAATAAAATACAATAAATAGGAAGTTTAATGAATAATATAAGTTATTCTTGTTAACTTATGGCCACAACCGTGTCTGATCTAGCAACAACCCTGTTTTTGACCAAAACAAGACAAATTTATTCACAAAGTGTTTGTCAGACCAATGTTGAAAATTAATGATACAAGAACAGAGCAATTCAAACTGATATTAAAGCATTTCAAAAGAGCTGTCTCAGCCTGGATTCGAACCCAGTATGCCCACATGGTATCATGGTAGACTAATTTAGTAATACAACTTACTGCCACCTACTTTCTATATCATCTTCAGGGCCCGGTTTTTCAAAAGGTTTAATCCGGATAAAATTTATCCAGATTTAGTAATCCTTTTTTTTTGCGATCCGTGATTACGTAATCCAGCTTACTTTTTGAGCCAGTTTTTCAAAGCAACATAGGATTGGATCAATCTGATCCGGATAGAAACTTTTCAGGATCACTAAATCTGGAAAACCAGTGCTCAAACAGGATAGGAAATCCCATTGTAGAACTATAGATATTTAAAAGAGCAACAAGTGAAATAGCCAGTGTGAGGTCAATATAACTTTATTTTTATTTGAAATGAAAACACACATAAAAAAATAAAACAACAACTAAAAACTAAAAAAAGTTTCAAATATAGATGTATTGAATTAAAAAAAGACTTAATGCCAAAAACTCCGCAATAATTTTAGACTTCCTCATCTGATATGAAGAGACCAGTTTGTCTAAGCGTAACCTTTAGGAGGCGAATCTCAAGTCCGGTCTTGGTTTGCTGCAGTTTGGTCAGAGTCAGTTGTTCCTCTGCCAGATGAAGCTGTGCTTCTGCCCTTTCAGTCTCTTTTTGCAATTGTTGAAAGTTACTTCAAAAATCAGTGATTGCCATTCTTTGCATTTTTTGGTTATTCTGTTATCATTGCATACATCACTAATAAATATTCTAAAAATAAAAATATTTTTACATTGTAATGAGTATATATATTTTAATTAATGACAGAATGAAATTTATTGCTTTTGGTCAATTTTGACAGCTGTTTGGGGGATTATTTTATGAGGCCAAACTCTTTCTACTTTGCTGTAGGCCTATACTGAAAGGCTGAATACGTTAAAGCCTACCTGACGGATAAACAAATACAATTAAAACCTTATGAATAAATAGGATCTCTTGTAAGATACTGCTGCATGATCCAAATATAGTATTATTTGATACATTTTTTAAGTTTTCATTACATTTTGGGCATGAAATCCACACTGAATCCACCCCTTATGATGGGATCAGTTTAGTCCAGATTTTTTGGATCAAAGTGATCCAAATCCTACAAAAAAGGTCTGAAAAACCCAAACTAAAGGTTTGATCCGGATCAAAACCAAGATTGGATTATGTGATCTAATCCGATTATGTAATCCGTTTTTTCTTTTAAAAAACCCTTTTTCAAGATTTGATCCAATCCGTTATCCAAAATCCTAGTAGATTACTTTTGAAAAACTGGGCCCAGAATCCAACTAACATTTTGTCAATCAAGTTTCATTAAATATTGCCGCTTTTATTTGTTGTTTAAATGCATTTACTAAATCTAATACTACTAAATACTACTTTAGAATTGCCACCTATGCAGCATAAAATGCTATGGAAATCACTTTTTAATTTGGTATCAGCCTATATTATTCTGATTAAATGGCTAAATTTCACTTTTAACATTCTTGTGAGAGTCAAGCGAACAAATCTGAACCTCATCAAAAGCAAACCGACATTTGATTGATGTCAATAAATACACTTTTAAAATACTCCTAATTTTAGATATTTTATCTGTTCTTAGCTGAGAAAACACATCCTATTATTTTGTTATACTGACTATTAAACATTACCTATAGCAGTGGTTCCCAACCTTTTTTTGCCTTAGACCCCCTTTTCCCCCGAAAAATATTGCAAGGCCCCCCTCAACATTTAGGCCAGTAGTAACTGAAACTGAATCAGTCAATAGTACCTGGATGCAGCCTTTAGGATGCAAGCTGAGATTGCATTACTCAGCGATGCAGTGTCAGACACAGTGCACTCAATGGAGTGAGTGATATCACTGTCACGGGTAGGGTTAGGGGTGGGGTTAGGTGAGTGCATTAAAAAGCATTGGATCAGCTCAGATTGCACTGCACCAGGTCTGCATCCAGACCCCTCTCCAATCAGTAGGCCATTAGTAACTAAAAAATGGAAGCCTTTGACCTTTAAATTGGCCCTATATTAGTTGACAAATAGTTGACAATTTTTTTGAAGTTTCTTTTCAGTAGCAGTAATGTCCCTCATCTCATTTTGGGTGTGTGTAAATTCTTTTGTCTTGCGCTCAAAAAATTTTCTGGGCTTGTCGCGGTATTGGGGATGAGTCGTCTGCAAATGTCTTATTAATTTGGACCACCTCATGCATTCGTTAGCAAGAACTTTAGCGCAGATAATGCACTGTGGCTGGATCAGAGACTCTTTGCTTGGAGAAAATGGAATAAAACCATAGTTCAGCTAACTATCTTGGTATTTCCTGCATTTCGTGTTTGCAGTATTGCTAGCGCTGTGACCCGAAGTGTTTGGAGCTTCCTTACCTGGGTTCAGTATGCTTGGGTCATTAGTATTAGCTGCTGAGGAGAGTCAGTGAGACTGTCGTGTTTGTGGAGGACAAAATACAAATTTGTCTATTTTTTTGGTCAGCCAGGAGATAAAATGAACTAAGAAAACATGATCATTCTCCTCTAATTGTCCACTGCTAAAAACGTTAAAAAAATTTGCCGCAACCAACCCCCCCCCCCCCAACAGAGCTTGCTGAGGCCCCCTTGTGGGCCGGGACCACTCTGTTGGGAACCACTGACCTATAGGACACTTCATGTAACAATGTTTTGCAAAATGCATCTCAATTGAGTCCATCAAATCACTGAAACGACAGTACTTTAAACTTGCCAGTATATCCTGCATTTCTAAATAAGAACCAAAAGATACACACTAACATATTAATAAATTAAAAACAACTACAGAGGAAAAACTTGTAGTTTGTTACTGTTACCAGATTGTTACAAAATTATCATAATATTCCAAAAATCTGTCATCTTTTAGTTATTTAAAGTTAGCATTGCAAAACTGACAAAACAGCTGATGATTGCACGGTTTGAAGTTTGGTCGACCAATGTCCCAATCACCAGCGATCTAATCCTGGTAAACACGCAAATCGCCATAGAACAACAAATCCTCCATTATATGGACTACAGATCCAGTCATGCACCGCTCACACGCACCTGTTCCGGATTCCGCTGATTGCACACACACAGCTGAAGGATTGTCAAGGACTGATAACATGGACTTTAAAAACAGCACACACACACGCATCAGTGCTGAGTCTTGTTTAACTGTCTGTGAACATTACGATGCGTTTTTGTCTTGCCTTGTCTTTCTATTGCTGACCATTGCCTTGTTTAATTGTTTATTCTGCCTGCCGCCTGAAATGACCATATGCTTTATGACTACGCCTTTTGGATGATCTGCATATACCCATTTGCCCCTGTGTTGACTGTTGCCTGTCTGACCATTCTTGTTAATGAACCTATGTTTGGATCTGCACTCAGCGTCCCCTTACATGACAACCAATCAGGGGAGAGGTGTAATGTAATTCCCAACAACACAGAGAACAGATTTTAAAGCCGTTTATTTGTTTTGGTTTTATTGTATTTTCATTTTGTATGTAACAACAAAATGTAATGAAAACAAACATAAATATTTGAAAAAACTTAATTTTTGTGAGAAGGTTTAAATTTGGCATAAATTAACCATTTCATTGTTTTTCCAATTATACGCAGGCTCATGGACCCTTTATGACTTCGAATTCTGACTTTATAACTTAGAATTGCAAGTTTGTGTGATGCAATTCTAAGAAAAAAATTCACAATAACCTTTTTAAAAAAGTTTTATTTAGTGGCGAAAACGGGTTTTTATACACAATTTTTTTTCCACATCTTGTTCATGTGCAATTTTTTAGCTAACTATTATGCATCTTTGACTCACATGCAGGGATGGGCAAAATACATTGAAATATATTGTAAAATAATATACCAAATACATCAATTTGAGGTGTATCAAAATAAACTATAAAATACAGCAGCCATAAATGTATCAAAATAAAATACTGTATTTTTGTATTTTAAAAATACTACAAAATTCTCTAAAAAAGGGAGCATGAAATTTCTTCGCAAACCATTTGTCAATAGACCTATTGGATCAATCCTTTCACCATTAAACTGATTTAGTAAAGTAAACAATGTTTGATAACAACAAATTTTCTCTGCCACTTCTTCACCTATAAGGGGTTGTGACATAATGGTTAGTGAGTTGAGCTTTGAGATTATTTTAAATTTTGGACAAATTTCATACAAAAAGTCCTGTCCTGAAAATGATATCCTATGATTTAAATCATTTATTGCAGATAAAGAGTCAGAACATAGTACTATAAGTTGATTAAGTTTCCACCTATTGCGTGACCTGTAAAATTCTTGTCATTCTATTATTAAAAAGGTGAAAGGCCTATATGAAGAGTTCATTTTAATTTTTTGTTTGCAGAATTTGCAATTAAACTCTTCTATACTTAATGTAAAAACATGATTTCTGAAAACTTCTAAAAACTCTGCAACATCAAAATATGATGTCTGAAAAATTACAAAAATATCTGTTTTTGCAAATAAACTCATATATATCCCGCTGCTGCCGTGTAACGGGAGTCTGGAGTTTTTGACCAGTCTGCATAGACTGGAGTATTATTAAATATTTGTGTTTCATATATTGTGACGGTTTGACATCATTAGGCAGACATATTTCATCTTCATACAGTCCACCTGCAGATCAGCTACTGGTATTTGAAACCAATGAATAGGTAGTCAGTGTAGGACTTATTTTAATGTTGTTTGTCTTATTTTTTGCTATCTACATCAGCAGTCCATCTTTTATTTGTACAGTATACTCTTTCTCCCAAGATTTGTTTGTTTCTTCTTTAACTGGATGAGTCTCAGTTTAGTTCTTGCAAAGTATTTTACAGTATTTTAAAACTACAAAAATACAAGACCCTAAAGTATTAAAGTACAAAATATTAACCCATTTTCATCAACCCTATCAAATACAAATGACAAAATACTATTTTGCATTTGAAATACGTATTTGAAATACATGTATCATAAATACTGCCCATCCCGGCTCACATGGAGTCAACATGACTTATATTTGTGTATTTGACCAGATTGTCCATCCACTCTCGCAGCCTTGTCTTACGTCTGTTTGTTGCTGTTTCATTGTTTACTCTATGTTTGTGTAATAATAGCATAAAATGGATTATATGCAAATGTAAAAATTCAATTAACCACAAGCTGTGAATAATTATAAAGTTGTCCCCCAGAGAGGGGGGGGTGGTGGTGGGTTTATTAAAAAAAATGTGTATTTGCACCATCCTTTTATGTTTCTCAGCATCACAATCACGTCGTCATGTTTTTTGTTATATTTTGTATATGCAAGAGACATTTCATACATTATACTTGCTTATTCTCTTCATCTTTTCATTTTTGTTAGCTTTTATTTGTGAGACATTGGAGAAAGATTGTTCTAACTCTGATGTCAATTCCTTATGTTTGCATTATCTTTTCATGTATTTTTTTCATGTATACAGTGTCTTTTACATGTGATATTAAAATGATGTCAAATAAACAAATTAAAAGTTATTTTGGAGTCTTGTGTCATTATTTAAACATATTATACTGAATCTGAATCTAAACATAAATTTACTAAATCTGACTGTAGCACTCTTTAAAATAATCAAGTGATTACATTTTTGTCATATTTATTTGATGCAGTTGCATTGATTACAGTTTCAAACTTAAAGGATACATAGAGCACATCACAGTCAGGGATCAGAAGCTCAAACATGCATGTGGAAGCACATTTAACTTGTTCAGCATTGAACAGAAAAGTGTTTCAGTGCTGATTCTAAATTATTCTATGAGGTGTGTTTTAGGGCTGTTTCATCATCAGATGAAAATTAGGACTGACATAATTAAACTATTACATGATTCGTGTTGTCTGTCACTGAGACAAGGAAGTCTTCTGAGCAGATATAATAATAGGATAATGGGATTTAGTTGCAGAAATTAATTCATCAATCAGTCACAACAGACTGGCCCATCTGACCAATCAGAGCAGAGCAGGATCTTGGAAAGGGATTAAGAATGAACCTTCAAATGATTTCTCTAAGACTCTTGGAGTAGTGAGGTGATTTCAAATGGATATAAAAATTAAAAGTGTTCTTATGGATGCATGTAAAACTGAGGACTAAATGAGGTCATTTAAAATATAATAATAGCAGATTAAATATAGTAACTTTTTATATGTTAAGTTATGAGTTTGTATGACTCAATAAATCCTGCTTTAACCCTTTAACTTTCACTATCCCACAGTATGTTTTTCAGTATATTTATTTATTACTATTTTGTTTAACCTGAACTTATCTTGACAAACTTTATACACATATTTCATATTTACTTGTCAAAAGTGAACTCAAAAAGATGTGGTGAAGCAGTTCAAACTCTGAAGGGGTCTCAGAGAGAGGCATTGTCATTGTGCAAGTTGTCGCTGTTACTAGTATAGGTGAAAAAAAGCTTTCATTTAATTATTTTAGTTTTTTTAAAACATTGCCTTCCAAAAATTATATTATACAGAGACAAGATTGTCAGAATTCAGAATTATTAGCCCTCATATTAGCCACCTGTATATTTCCCCCTAATTTCTATTTAATGGATTTTTTTCAACACATAATCATTTTAAAAACTGATTTCTAACATTTCAGATTCATTCATTCATTTTTTTTTCGGCTTAGTCTCTTTATTAATCTGGGGTCGCCACAGCAGAATGAACCGCCAACTTATCCAGCATATGTTTTACACAGCGGTTGCGCCTCCAGCAGCAACCCATGTCTGGGAAACATCCATATACCCATCCACATACATACACTACGGACAATTTTAGCTTAGGGGAGCGCAGAGCACAAAGTAACACAGGGTTAAATGTAACACAGAGTTTTAAGGTATTTGCTCAGGGTTAACCATGGCATGCTTCAGAGGTTTTCACTACAGTGTCTGCAGACATCTTCCTGGCAATTGTTGAAAAAAGTTCGGCAAAATTTGGATGAGAAACACAGGAGAAACCATTTTTGCAGCATAAAATTTTTTTTATTACAGTCGATATTTTTTTTTTAAAAACAAAATCTGTAAAAGTATGTCAGTAAAATCATATATTGTTGTGATTACCATCTTGTAGGCTAAAAGATTAAACCATTTTGAAAGATGTATAATACACAGTGACTGCTAGCCAGTTTTGAGGAAAACATGACACAGCAGGGTTAGTGTAACAGGGTGTTACAATTAAGCCACACACAGTTAGACACCAGTTAAACTAACAAAATAATTTTTTGAATTTTGAGTGTAATGTTGAGAACTTTTTAAATAAAAACATAATTAAAAATGTTTTTTAATAGAAAATATTGTTTTAGTAGAAAAAAATGTTTTATTGTTAATAATGCAAATAAATGCATTGTATAATAATGGATAATAATACAAATATATTCAAATGTGTTTATCCAATAAATAAATAAACATACTGTGATATGTAGAATAAAACAGAAATGAGCCAATTACTGAGGAAATATAGCTACTATTTAAAGTTAACAGAATTTAAAATAATGGTGTGAAATCTACCTTTATAAACATGTTGCAACTAACCCCGTCTGTTACAACTTGCCCCGCAGGTGGGGTAATTAGTAAAATTTTTACTCCTGGTACTTTTGGCAATACTGCACAGAAACCACAGGTCCAGCGATCATAATTTCAGTGCTCATTTTTAGGAGAGGCTAGTGTGTTGTTGGTAAAAAAAATGGTTTGTCTAACCCTATTACTTTGTTCATTATTTGACCAAAACCAAAAAGTGTTACTTTGTGCTCCGCTCTCCCCTACCCAATACACCTATACACCACATTTTTTGGACTTGTGGGGGGAAACGAGCACCCGGAGGAAACACACGCAAACACAGGGAGAACGTGCAAACTCCACACAGAAATGCAAACTGACCCTGCTGGGGCTTGAACCAGCGACCTTCTTGCTGTAAGGCGACTGTGACCCACTGCGCCACCGTGCTGCCTATTTTTCGAGACTATTTAGCTTTTACTATTTAGCTAAAAGGCGTAACTACTTTAAGTCATTGTGTAACAATGGTTTGCTTTGTAGGCGGCAAAAAATATTGCTTAAGGGGGCTGATAATATTGACCTTAACATGTTTTTTTATATTAAAAATAAAACAAATACGACTGTGAAGAGGACGTGAAGAGACTTCCGAACATCATAACAAAACTGGTATCTGAAGACACCATCTATCTTCTAAACTGTGAGAACGCCTGAGTATGGACAATAGTGTAATTCAGTGTTTGGCCAAGGGGTGGCGGTTGGGCAGGGGTAGATCCATGGGGATCAATGCGCATCTGCGAGTCGTTCCGCGCGTCCACACTAGGAGGCGTCGCCGCTACCGATTCCCCCATTCACTTTCATTCGCAACCGGAAGAAGCAGTTTGAATGTGTCATACCATGTAGCTCCAGTCTGAAGTTGAAGAGTCTGGTACCAAGCGTTGGAAGAACCACTGTGGGCAAGCCGAAGAATACTATAGAAATGTAGCTGGATGACCGAGGGACGTCTTTAAACCTCCGCTATCCTCATCAGCACACCTGAAGCGATAATCGAGTCATTTTTAAAACATCGTGCATTTCCCTAGAGGTAAGCTAATATTATATCATCGACTGTTTGCTCATTTAAATGTGGCGTAATTGAAGCTTTCCTTCCAACTTGATGTTGAGTTTATATAAAGCGGTGCATTGATTGAGGTATCTTGTAACTGTGGTGTTGCGAAATGAGCTGATGCAGACAGAGCTGTCAGATGATGTGCAGCGCACTGACTTTAGCTTTAGCCCGCCGCACATACAAACTCATATACACACACGCCTCCTTTCTGCATTTTTTTCGCAACAAACACTATATTCAGTGACAGTCTGCAGGGATTTCAGCCGTTCTTGTGCTTGTGACGGTAGAAAGATTTATAATCCTAGGGAAATGTATGGGGATGTATGTGCGTGACAGCCTGAAGCTAGTTGCTACCTAGCCTAGCGAAGATTCTTGCTTATGCTGACGCGTTACAGGACTGACGTCACACACAGCTGTAGAGGCCTTGACTGTACATTACAGCGCGATGCTTTGCGAGTCCACTGTACAGCATATTTACAATAATAATAAGCATATTAATCATTGTCATCACCATAATAATTGCTTTTGAAGCATTATAATTACTACTAACAATTACTCACTGAAATGTTCATGTACTTGGTGTTTTGGTTTTTCAAGAAAGTGTCATGTAATAGTTGACTTATCTTAGCTTATTGGAACTTATCTGCATCGTTTCATTTGATTGTTTTGTTAACGGTCTTCTCTGCAAACTGCATAGTCAGTAGCTGTGTTTTTGAAGATAACATTTTGATGATACTGTTGATTTCAGCTTATGTAATCTGAGATTGTACAGTATGTGCACTAGACATGGGCCGGTGTTCTGTCGATTTGTCCTACCTTGTCAGATTGCCCTACCTCCCATTCACAAAATAGGTAGCTAATTCTGTTGACGTAATATGCTACCCATCAGATTTTGCTACCACTGTAATTTAGAATTTAGAAGCTGTAATATCGCCCTAACCTACCTAATCCCTAACCCCAACCTCAGAACCATTCAAATACAGTGTTGGTAGCATAATCTGACGGGTAGGATAAAATGTCAGAACACCGGTATAAAATATATTCTTTTTAAATGTCTGAGTAAAAAACATAAACTTTTCCCCCCTTTTAACACAATATATTTTATTTTGAGAAACATTTAAAGTATTTTGGCACAGTGAACATGTTAGGCTAAATAAATACAATAAATCAATTGCCTTCTGCTGTCTTCATAACACAGGTTTCATTACAATTTAAAACGGCATCTTTAGATATCTTCTGGAGATACTGTTGTCCTAAAAAAACTTAACAAAACATAAAAAAGAAAAAAAAAAAAAACCCTTGACATATACCATAGGAACGATATAGCAGAGAGGCTTTGTGGTTTTAA
>CAIGQZ010032741.1:1725392-1742892 GCA_903798205.1 Danio tinwini | reverse complement strand
AAAACATAAATGCAAATCATACTTCCCGCGCGGTTCTGATCAATTTGTGCAACAAACTGAACATTATTTACATTAACTGTTATTCACAGCCTATGCAGGTTCTGTTCACTAAAGTAGACATCATTGGCGGGCACGCGCTTGTCCCTTCAGTAGTAAACAGTGCGTCAGCTCATGTGTGATTTTGCAACCGCAAATACATCATTACATAAAGAGAGAAATTACATTTTGGGTGAGTTATACCTTTTAAATACAGTATGTGACACTTTTAACACCATTTGTAGGTGCCCATAATGCTGAGCGAGGCATATAAAACAATATGAAGATGACCACCTTAATGCTTCACTCCTGACATTGAAAATTGGCTAAATCGCAGAAAAGCTGAATTAAGATCGTGTGTAGGGTCAAATCGAGATCTCAATCTTTTTTCGATTAATTGTGCAGCACTAGTGTGTAATATGTTTGGAATATTGTGTGGCTGTCATTCACACCGAACACATTTTTGCTTCTAAGACGCAACTGTTCGGAATGGTTTGGAAATAAAGCTCAGCATAAAATAGGGCGGCACGATTATGGATAAAATGAAAATCACCTTTTTTTTTTTTTTTTTTGCAAAGAATAAAGATCACAATTTTCCTACAATTTTTTTAATGTGAAAAACAAAGGTTAATATTAGTAGGCTTTAGGCATGGGAAAATAACCGTTTTTAAGGTATACCGCGGTTTGGAAAAGTTAGGGTTTTAAAACCTCAGGGTTTCTAAGGTATGTGTAATATTTTATTATAATTTTTTTTTTAAGACAACGGTACCTCCAGCAGAAAAAAAAAATCTAAAGATGTCGTTTTAAGATGTAAAGAAATCTGTGTTTTAGAAACTAATCAAGACAGCAGAAGTCATTGATTCATTTGAATTATTTAGCCTGACATGTTTACTGTTCCAAAATATAAAATTTCAATTTTAAGTTTTAGTTTTTTACCCAAACATTTAAAAAGAATATATTTTAGAGTAGTAATCACAATACCGTAATTCCATGAAACCGTGATATTTTTATCCAAGGTTATCATACCGTCAGAATCTTATACTGGCCCATGCCTAGTAGGCTTTTATTATTGTTATTTCTCAAATATATGGTAATAATATTAGGCCTACATGTAGACTTATTGCTGGTTAAAATTAGGGCTGGGCGATTTGAAATCTAAATTTCGATTAATTGAACACTTTAACTTGATTACAATTTATGAACGATGCATTTATTTATTTATTAATTTTTTTTGCCCTCATAGTTTACTGATCATTTTTGTACAGTAAATAGGTCACACTTTACAATAAGGTTCATTAGTTAATGCTAGTTAATGCATTTAATCATGAACAACACTTGTACAGCATTTGTTAATCATAATGCTGTACGAATGCATTATTAACATCCAAGTTCATGCTTGTCAACATTAGTTAATGCACCGTGAATTAACATGAACTAACAATGAATAACTGTATTTTTATACTAACTATACATACTAACATGAACAAATGCTGCAGTAAATGTATTGTTCATTGTTTGTTCATGTTAGTAAATGCATTAACTAATGAACCTTATTGTAAAGTGTTACCTATATTCTCACATATTACAAAAGATTTTTGAGTAAAGGGTGCATTACTTGATTTTAAAATAATTGATGGAAACACTATTTACTATCTATGATTATTTATTATCTGTTCTCCTGTGAGCGTCTGTACTGATGTACAGCTATGGAAAAAATAAAACTAATAAAGAAATCACTTCAAAATGCGCTACTTCTCTTAAGGTCTTATACTATTTCTTCTAACAATGAAATATGTATATATTTAGAGCAAAAAATAACAGATTTTTTTTTATAAAATCAACTTTGAACAACTGAAATTAAATGCACATTGCCTAAAACCAACAGTCACTTTTTTGAAAATAAATAACTTGCACTTTTGGAAACAAAATAAATTATTTTCAATGTTTTTCAAATTAAGATATTCTAAATACAATTCCACTACATTCATTCTTCCATGGCGGGGCGCCACACCAAAATTCATTCCACCACGGCTACATAACAGCTTCTCATTCAAAAACATTCAGTCGTTGTTTTTTTTAATAGCGGGTTATAATCGCACCAAAACATATCAAAAGGTAAGTGAATTATAACAGCGCAAACTTTTCTGTAATAGTAGTAGTTCTGTGCATTATTTGTTTAATCCTTTAAAGTGACATACTGACTGGCAGACTGACTGACAGGTGTATGACGCCAGCAAACAGGACGTAGCTTTCAGTTAAGATGAACACAGTTTCCAGAATTACATTTTATAGATAAAGGTCTATGGCTCTGCATACAATGACTTTATCTTGCTGGAGTTTATAGCCGTTTCACTTTACTTCAGGACGCATTAATGCCGCTCTGTAGGTCTATTGGACGCAATTATAAATGTTCCTAGCAAATCTAATAAATGTTGGAGACATACTCATTACATAATCGCACTAAATCGCACTTCAGCAGCGTTTATTTGAGAGCGCACTAGAAAATCACTACTTGAGCAGAGTATATTTGAGGGCGTGCAAGAAGTTTTGTGCATGAACAGAGACAATCGGCGTGCAAGCAAAGAGATTTGCATGCTCGTATTACACAAATGCAATCTCGACTTGTAATACTGCGCTCATGACATTTGCCTTTGAAATAACGCTATAGGTAGTTGGTAGATCTGTGTCTACCAGGCCTGCCGCCACAGCTGGGAAAAATCCTAGAGGAAACACTAAAATAAAATTTCAGGGTGCTTTCACACCTAGACTTTTGTTCCGGAACCTGGCGCGTTTGCCCAGTTAGCGCTCAGATCCTCGCCAAAGTGATCGATCCAAGACCGCCTGAATGAGTTGGTCTCGGCTCGATTGAAGCGAACTCTGGAGCGGATCGATTGTAGTGAGAAAGCGATACGATCCGAGCCCGGCTATATTACAGTGTTTTATGGATATGTAATAGGCATACGCCGGGCCGGAGCTAGCCGAACTGCCGCTCTAGGCAATGGACTAGCACGCCGCCCTCAACCCGAAAGTGAAAACGAACCTGTCCAGTTCATAAAGTGAGGACGGGAGGGTTGATGTTGTGGATGAGTCAGTATGTTGGGTTGGGCGGCGGGGAGCGTTTGCCGCCCTCACTATTATGCCAGACCCCTATTATGCAAGTGTTCTGTTGATGTTGTGGATAAAAGTCAGTACGTTGGGTTGGGCGGCAGGGCGCGTTTGCCGCCCTCATTATTATGCCGCTCTAGGCGGCCGCCTAGATCGCCTCTATGGACGCGCCGGCCCTGGCCATACGGCTATATGAAGAGAGAATTATGAGTAGGGCGGGAGGTCATTCCAGACATCCCAAGTCTCCCGGAAGTTCCATGAGTCTCCCGCAAATGCACAGAGACTCCCAGATGCCCGCAAACGTGTGATAATCTCCCGGAAATCGCGCGTCTCTGTCCCGGTCCTCAAGTACGATGTGCACCCTTCTCATCACCCTTCCCCACCGCATCCCTCCTCGTTCTTCTTCAGACATGTCGCGCGCACCCTGTCAAACACCGCCAAACCACCCCCTCAACAGCTGAGCGCGACTCTGCAAAATAAAAAGTGAAACTCTAACCAATGTGAGGAGAGTTTACTCACATGTGACTTATTTTGATCCGTTTAGAAACTTTGCCGTGTGAAAGTGAACCGCACCAAGAACAAAGAGCAACAATGTAACAATTTGAATCCCTGTTTAGGAACAAATAAATCGATTCACAGATGTGAAAGCACCCTTAGTATATCCTGTAAATAATATTTTAAACAGTGCATATCTTGCATCTTTTGTAAACAATATTTTAATATAAATAATTATTTTATTGTAATAGAAAATATGTTGTCTCAAGGCATCTCTAGCACAGCTTTCAATCATTTTCAGTGTAGTACAGACGTTTAGTTACAATTTATGCGATTGCTCGAAGGCTGCGCCAGACCATACCTGTTCGTTCGACGCAGAAGTATAAATCAGCCTTAACATAGTGGGGTCACGTGACTCCACATGTGGTAGGGAAAGTAATAAAAAAAATTGACCTGGAAAAATTAGATCGATTATAGGTTCTGAATGTTGATTTCGATTATTTTTCGATGAATCGCCCAGCCCCAGTTAAAATGCACAGTTTTCTATTGACTGGGGTGATGGACATGACTTGGACTTTAAATTTGTCTTGGTCGTTAATGTACAGTAAAGTGATTACATCAGATTACAACTATTCATAATTCTAAAGTTATGCTTTCAATCATTATTAGATCATTTTTTTGTCATTATCAGATTCCCTCTTGGATTATATTCAACATTATATAGGCTCGAGTAGTTCTGCCGATACTGTTAAACTTATATCCTAACACAACACTATGTTCTCTCTGAAAGAAAAAAAAAAAAGTATCAAATGCTTGTCATAATCATAACTCTAAAATGCGATATGAGAATCTAAACGATGTGTGCGCTTTCAGTTTCACATTCACTTCTACAGCTCATGTCATGCCGTCACTTTGAGAAAAAACATACATACAAATGTGTTCATATCACAAAATATTACTGAGCAAAACAAAATGTCTGATTTTTCCAATATCGTGGCCTACTGTACTTGGCATATAGACTTGGAAAGGCACTCATATACAAATGTGTTTGTTTTCAGGGTCAGTGTCAGGACTGCAAAGTTGGGGGACCAAACCTTTGGGCATGTCTAGAGGTAAGCTATCTTTATAAGAGTGATGCATCTCCGTCATTTGTGTTGATGTTGACGTGTCGAAAGAAAGTTTTTTTTTTATATATATATAAAGAGATGTTTCTCCATAAATTGTGCCAACATTATTAAAATTACTCAGATGATAGTGATCTGGTGGAAATTACTTTTATATGTGATAATATCCAATGAAAATACATGTTTGAAAGCAAATAAAAAATGACTTCCTGTCTGTCTGGATAAAATCTCAGTTTAACAATCGTTTTCTAATGAAATCTGCAGAAAATAATTTTCTTGCGCATTTATTTCATTCAGAATGGCTGTTCGTATGTTGGCTGTGGAGAATCGCACGCGGATCACAGCACCGTCCACTCTCAGGTTAGTAATCTTATTCACTGCTTTTATAATGTTTTTGTGATCATTATAGAAACTAAAATGGCAAGAATTTCTAAACATTTTGTATATCAATAAATATTTTATTTGACAATATTTTTTTATATTGTATTCAGCAAAATAAGGTTTTGTTTAACAAATGTACTTGCAGCTGATGTTTTCACCCACGTTGAGCTGTCATTATGCAGTTTTGGTATGATTTGTGTTGAAGTAATCCAGCTGTAGCATTTCTTCAGTGTGTTGATTTAGACGTGTGTGTTTGTCTTGTTTTTTTCATTCCTGTTATCATGGACATATCTGGAGGCTTAAGTGAGGAAATGAATCAAATGAAATGTGTTTTGAATTCCAGCCTGGCCTATGGTTGTACTTATGTTGTTGGTATTGAGCCACAACTGTTCTTATGTACCCATACTCATTAAAATGCTCCAATACCAAAAAACAAAACAAAACCAAATAGCATGTTTACAGACAAAGAATCAGGGAGCAATGCAAAGATCAGTCAATCCATCAGCGGATCTCTCTTTGAAACCCTCTAGTGTTCGTGTATCTGTGTTTGCACAACAGCGATGAACAGATGACCTTCATGGCCAGTCACAGTAATTTCTGTTGAGCACATGAACACAATGGCCAATCAGCGGTGCTTAGGAACGCGCTCAACAGCACATGTTAGCGGGAAATTTACTTTTTAAAAATTGCAGTACCGATTGGTACCGAAATTCCAGTACTCTGACAACACAAATTTAAAGGATTAGTTCACCTAAAAAATAAAAATTCTGTCATCAATTAGGGTGCTTTCACACTAGCACTTTTGGTCCATACCTGGGTTTATTTGATGTCAAAGTTCTGTTTGTTTAACTAGTGTGAATGATGTCATCTAAATTGGAGTGTGCACCCATGAACCATACCCGAGTCCACCTAAAAGAGGTGGTCTAGGGTACGGTTTGTGCAAACTTTGGTACAGTTAATTTCTGATATGAATGCAATTGTACCAGATAATGGAAGTGAAGCACCAACTGTGCAACAAACTTTAGATTTCATATCATTCATTTGTGTGTGTATGTCTGTGTTAGGGTTGGGTCGATAGGCGATGCTATCGTCCATGGCTGATAGATATCACGATGCCGAGCCGGCATCTCGATCCTCTTGCCCCCCCTTCGCAAACCTGCTTGCGAAAAAAAAAAAAACACTCAGGCCCGGGTTACACTAATACATCTTAGTTTTAAAACAGCATTTTAGAATGAAAATGATCCACGTCCACACTGGCTTTCATTTATCATTTCTGAAAAGCCCTCCTTCCACACTATACAGCTGAAAACGCAAATCAAGTGACCACACACACACACACACACACACACAAACACACACTGTCATGTGATGCAGTGTAGGCTATGTGCGCATCTGACTCTGAGCTCCAGCAGTCACCCCAGAGAGCAGTACAGGACACTATAGTTGTTAAACGTGGCATTTAATTAATTTTGACTCTGTCTAACGGTCAGGTAACGTGTCACAGCATCAGTACTCTGCTTCAATCTTTCGTTTTTATGCTTGTACTTGCACCTTTTTTTACCAACCAAGTTGGTCTACACCATTATAACGACACAGATTACTCTGCCTATTCATGCCAGAGTCTGGCGGTTAAAGTGATTGGCAGGTGGGAAATTGTGTGTAACTTATCTTTATTTATTTATAATTTGGTTATGTGTAAAACAAAGACCATGCGGGTCAGATAATTGAAACTGTAGGCTACAACAAATTTTTTTGTTATAAATTTATTATTCATATATAATTAATTCACCACTGCCTATGACGACGATGCCATTGTCTAATGTCCGACGTTTCACATTAGACATTGCACGATGCCAAATTGGTCGATATCGCCCAACCCTAGTCTGTGTATCACCTACCTTGGTCACAAGAAGGGCTGACCCAGTGCAAATGCAGTGATAATGTCTGCTTGTCTCCTCCAAAAAACACTTCTGCAGACATCACGTGATCACGTGACATTCTATATGTTTTTAACATGTTTGCAGCAGATAGACACAGGTGGCGCTCTGTATTAGGGTTTTGGTTACAAACACAAAAGATTCAGCAAAAGCAGAACGACCATGATAAGCGTACGTCTTTCCATTCTGGCGTCTTTGCTTTCATGGCCATCACTGAGCAACAGCTATACACATAACAGCTTGATGAAGCAAACGTACCGGGGTTCAGAAGGAAAAAAGACAGTGTAAACACAAACCAGTCGAGAAGGTGGCAATCAACTGGGTTTAAACCAGGCAATTGAACCAAGTGTGAAAGCACCCTTAGGGGGCTGATCACACCGAATACGCTTTTTGCGTTGAGATGCGCCTTTTTTGAATGATTTACTAATGTCCGTGAGCATTTTGTGCGCTGCTTATGTGCCCTGCGTGCCTTGCATTTTACCCGCCTGCATTTAAATCCTGTTATGTCAGTTGCGTCTTTTTTATTCTCCAATCAAATGAAAGCAGAGGCGGGGTTTCTGTTGAGGTGACATCAGTGTTTGTGTTGTCAAAACAACTACGGAGACTTTGGAAGATGGAGGAGAGACTAGTGGTGTATGACTTACAACTCTTGAATATCACAATATTAGTAAACATTGCAATTATACCAAAATCTACAGCAACACTTACGCACAATAGGAACCTGATTAAGTTATTGCCTAGCGACATCAAAAGCACAGCACACTTTTTTTTTTCTTGTCAACAAAAAAGGCAGTGTGGTGCACCTCACTTTTTCCAAACGGAAAAGCGCATTTGGTGGGATCGGCCCCTAACTCACTTCATATCAAATAAGCAAGATTTTGGCTCATCTTCAGAACATAAAGTAAGATCTTTTTGATGACATATGAGAGCACTCTCATCCTCCATAGACAGCAAGCTTCATGAAATGGTTAAAGCCCAGAGAGAAACCAAGAACATCATCAAAGCAGTCCTTGTGTCATTAGCGCTTCAATTGTATTTTTTACAAAGCTACAAGAAATATGTATTGTGCAAAATAAAAAAGACTTTATTCAACAGTTTTTTTTCTTGACACTGAAGGAAAAAATAATTGAATGAAGTCATTATTTTTGTTCATAGCTTTATAAAATAAAGATTAAATCACTGATGGCTGGTTTGGCGATGTTCTTTCTACCGTTCTGAGCTTTGAAACCTTGCTATGTATGGAGGATCAGAGAGCTTCACGATTTCATCTGAAATATATTAATTTATGTTCCAAAGATAAACACAAAGATCTTGTGTGTTAAAGTTTTTGTTTTTTGGGGTGGGAATGTTTTTGTTTTGGGGTAAACTAACCCTTTGAGTTACTTGTAAATAAAAAAATCCATATAACAAACACTGTGTGTAATTAAAAACATCGGTATTTGTTTAATGATAGTGTGTAAAGCAGTGGTTTTAAACTCAAATCCTGGAGGGCCACAGCTCTGCATAGTTTAGCTCCAACTCACACCTGCTTAATAGTGTCTAGTAGTCTTGATCACCTTGATTAGTTGGATCAGGTGTTTTTGATTAGGGTTGGAGCAAAACTGTGCAGAGTTGCGGCCCTCCAGGATTTTGAGACCTATGGTGTGAAGAGAATGTAAATATCATTCTATAATTGTACAGTTGCAATGGAACAGCTCTAATATTCAATGTGCTATTAAATGTAAAATGAAATGTGACAGAAGTAAAATGAACATTGAAAACAACAAGCTCGTACAGTGCATTTCATTATGCTGTGTGTAAAAATGACAAATATTTGTTTTGTAAATGAATCTAGGCATGTAATATCTTTTTGGCTTTGCTATCCGACATTTTAAAAAACGACAAATTAAATAAAACTGCAGGAACCTTTACTTTTATCAGTGAGTATCAAGTAAACGTGGACGTTTATGTATGGAACATATTCAGTAAAAAGTGGTATTGCATCCCTTTTTATTCTCATCCATAATTAACCAATGCTCCAGTGGGGATCTTCTTTTCCCCCACTAATGGCCACTCTGATTACCCATTACCAAAACCCCTTAAAACACCTAGTGTCTGTGAAAACCACAGAAAGAAGACAGAGCAATTGGCCATATTTTCACCACAATAACCTTTATTTGATGACTTAAATATTAAATGCTCCTTGTTTTTTTTCTTCTTCTTCTAAATGTTTCCCCCCCATTAATCTTACAAAATTAATTTTCCCTCATTAATTTTCCCCAGTAATCTCTACAAAATTTAAATTGTATTCAAAAACTATTTTTTTTGGTTATTGTATAAAGTAAGCTTTGTGACCAACACAATTCTTCATTTGTTCATAGTAAACATTAAAAAAGGAGCATTTTTTGTTAATTTGACACATACATTTGATTGTCAGAAAAAAATAGGCTATTAACAAACTTCACCAGTCATGTAACTTTAACATCGCTTTTGACAACATGCACCTAATGTTTAGACGTATGTAAATACACACTCAGCGGGCACTTCATTAGGTACACCTGTCCAACTGCTCGTTAACGTAAATTTCTAATCAGCCAATCACATGGCATCAACTCAATGAATTTATCCATGTAGACATGGTCAAGGCAATCTGCTGCAGTTCGAACCGAGCATTAGAATGGGGAAGAAAGGTGAATTAGGTGACTTTAAACGTGGCATGGAAGTTGGGGCTGGTCTGAGTATTTCAGAAACTGTTGATCTACTGGGATTTTCATACACAACCATCTCTTGAGTTTACAGAGAATGGTCCAAAAAAGAGAAAATAACGCATGAGCGGAAGTTCTATGGGCGCAAATGCCTTGTTGATGTCAGAGGAGAATGGCCAGACTGGTTTGAGCTGATAGAAAGGCAACAGTAACTTAAATAACCACTCGTTACAACCGAGGTATGCAGAAAAGCATCTCTGAATGGCTAACACATTGAACCTTGAGGCAGATGGGCTACAGCAGCAGAAGACCACACCGGGTGCCACTCCTGTCAGCTAAGAACAGGAAACTGAGGCAACAAATCGCACAGGTTCAGCAAAATTGGACAATAGAAGATTGGAACAATGTTGCCTAGTCTGAAGTCTTGATTTCTGCTGAGACATTCAAATGGTAGGGCCATAATTTTGGCATCAACAACATGAAAGCATTCTGAAGAATCCATCCTGCCTTGTATAAACTGTTCAGTCTGGTATTGGTGGTGTAATGGTGTGAGAGATCATTTCTTGGCACACTTTGCGCCACCAATTGAGCATCATGTGAACGCCACAGCCTACAAGAGTATTATTGCTGACTATGTCCATCCCTTTATGACCATAGTGTACCCATCTTTTGATGCCTACTTCCAGCAGGATAACTTGCCATGTCATAAAAAGTAAATCATCTCAGACTGGTTTCTTGAACATGACAAAGAGTTCACTGTACTCAAATGGCCTCCACAGTCACCAAATTTCAATCCAATAGAGCCCCTGGGGATGTGGTGGAACAGGAGATTCACACCATGGATGTGCATCCGACAAATCTGCAGTAACTGTGATGCTATCATGTCAATATGGACCAAAAGCTCTGAGGAATATTTCCAGTACTTGAATTTATGCCACAAAGGTTTAAGGCAGTTCTGAAGTCTACTAGTAAGTTGTACCTAATTAAGTGGCCGGTGAGCATAAGCTAGAATACTTGTAAAGAGTTTGATTGTAAACATGATTGTATTTGGTTGTCAAACCAGAGTATATGACTTAACCTCATTGGCATTTGATTTTTAATTTCCCCCACAACCCCTGTAAATTGATCCAGTCACAATGGGTATTACTGGCGTATTTTATTTAATAGAATAAAACATGCAGCTCAACAAAGCCACAATAGATAAAACATGAACATATCTTGAGCTTGTTTTAACTGCATTTCAGATATTAAACTAACCCAAAAATAATAATTCAGTAACTCTTCTGGGCTACAAAATACGCCATCCTCATCATAGCCCTGTATTATGGAGTAATTCCATATTGTCTTTCTTGATAGTCAAGTATTCTCTTCATGAACTGACCATTAAAGCTATGCTTTTATTATTATACTATAATATTAATAACACTTTCTAATAAAAAAGAAACTTTCTAATAAGTGAGTTCCCTGAGTCATAGCTGCACTGTGTTTGTATCACAGTTCTTAATGTAGATGAGTTTTCTATTATGTTATCCTCTCGTGCTTTGACTCCAAATGGATAGAGGCGTGTATAACATCCTATTCATCACTGAAATGGTCGGAGTGGCAGATGTTGGCAGGGTTTGTATTTTGGCGCAGCTCTCATAAATGTTTTAACTGCCCCTGTCTGGCCGCAGTTGCACCAGTTCTTGTGCTGCAGTGAAAGCCAATCCAGACACATGAATAATGTAGAAAGCCCTTGGCCACAACTGTTTGTGTGTCCAGGCCTCACAGCAGTGCCCCTCCCCATTGCACTGACACACTTTTGTTTTGCCCTAAATTTTGAAGACTGACCACCTTTGTGCATGTATGATGCATATGTGTAGGTAGTATGTACACATAAACATAAGTAAACTAGCCCATCTACATTCTGGAGTTTTTAATGCTGTCGTCTCTAATATCTTCCATAAAATCTCATATTTTTATCACCAATGTATTGTGCAGCTCTAGGCATTGCGTTTTTTCAGATGTGATTTTATTTAAAGAAACACTTCACTTTTCAAGTTTCATCAAAACTAGATGCTAATTCCACTAGATGCTTAGCAATTCATATTGCAAACATGCTAACGACATGCTAATTCATGCTAGAATCATGCTAACAACATGCTAATTCATACTAGAAATATGTTAACAACATGCTAATCCATACAAGAATCATGTTAACAGCATGTTAATCTCGCCCAAGTAAAGTCTATGTGTGAGAAGCACTGGTTTCATTCCATTTTTATTTTTGGATTGTAAACTTTAAGATACACATTGAAATGTTGATCTAATATCCACTGCCATTTCATTTCAGGAGACGCGGCACAACTTGACGGTCAATCTGACCACTTTGAGAGTGTGGTGTTATGCCTGCACCAAGGAGGTTTTCCTGGAAAGGAAACTAGGTCCACATAAACAGTTGCCCAATGCTGCCAAAGCAGTATCCCCAGTACAGACTCCCTGCCAGGTCAGAACTCTTATGTTATTTTCAATGGAAACCAAAAAAAGCATTGTTTTTATGGACGAACAAGAATTTCACTGCAAAAAAAAAAAAGGTTGTATTTTTGTTTTGTTTCTAGTCCAAATATCTGAAGATTCTAAGGTCAAGAGAATTCTCTAGAGAATTAAAAAATATAGTTTTTTTCCCCCAGAAATAATTAGTCAAAATAAAGTGTGTTTTTCCTTAAAATAACCTAAATTATCTGCCAATAATTGGGAAGTGAAATATTTTTCTTTTTGGTTTGAAATGAGATACTTGGCAGATTATTTTGGTTTTACAGAAAGAGTCAATTAATTTGAACTTATTGCTGAAAACAAACCAATATATTTTCTGTTTACATTCTAGAGGAATATACTTCCTTATTTAAGAATGTTCAGATATTTGGACTAAAAACAAGACAAAAAACTAAGAAAACCTTTTTTTTTGCACTGTATTTAGTTGCTGAGAGTGGTGAAAAGAGTTCAGAAAAATCATACTTAAGTTAAAGTACCAATACTTGCCTAAAAATGTAGTGCAAGTAGAGTAAATATAACTGTTGTAAATATTACTCAAGGTATGAGTAAAGGTAGCCCTTTCAAAAGTACTCAAGAGTAGTGAGTATTATGCTGTAAAAAGCTGATGCGTTTCCATGTAATTTGTTGATGTGTGAAAACGTAACATTCTGTAGTGCATTTAGTCATTGTCCAGCAGACACACAGCGTCATAAGAGGTTAATATTAGGTTAGATTTAGGTAGTGATGTCAGGTCAAATTCATTATCTAGCCAGCATCTAATGACAACATTATTTTGATGTCCAATAACAACGTCAAAGGACGTTTGTATTTGGTTGATTTTAGGTTGTGTTAAAAAGCAACCAAAATCCAACATCTTAAACCATCATCATATTGACATCAAATACTGACATTTTGTCAGGTATGGCAACTAAAGTTCAACGTCTGATAGAAGTCATGGTGGCAACGTCCACACAACGTCAAGCTGTAACGTCATTAGACGTTGATATTTGGTTGCTTTTAGGTTGGTCGTTGGACATTGATGTTGGCCTGACGTTAAGTTCTGACGTCAACCCGATTTTCATTTCCAAACAAAATGCAACGTCCCAATGAATTTGGCGTACAACGCCAATCTGATGTAATGTTAACATCTTGTGTCTGCTGGGTGTTTAAGGCCATTTCGAGCATCTTACAGTTAACATCTGTCATCTCAGTGACATGCATCTAAACAGTCTCTGGGTTAATGCGTGTAAAGATTTTGGACATCTTCTTGGACACTTTTAATGCTTTATGTCTTGAGGTAGTTCATTATGATTCGATTTACCTCTTTATTTCTATGTGTGATTTGATTGGACAGGAATCACAGGACTGATTTTTCTAATCCCTATAGACAAGGAAATATAAAGTAGTTACTGCAGGTTGAAGGAAAGTAGTGGAGTAAAAGTACCAATACTGCACTAAAAATGTACTCAAGGGAAAGTAAAAGTACACATATTTAAAACTACTCAGTAAATGACAATTCTTGAGAAAAACTAATCAATTACAGTAATTGGAGTATTTGTAATTTGTTAATTTACACCACTGGTTGCTGATTATCTATCTTTGTCTTTCTGATCTTTCAGGACCTCAATACTCCTGGGAGTCCTACTTCCCTAAGAGTTCCTTCAGCGGGAACATGTGATGATCTGGACATGGAGACAGAGGAAGAAGATGAACTGAGGACCAGAGGTTCTTCATCCCTCATGTCTAGAGTTCTGTGCACCTGCTCTACATTGTATACTGTAAGTCTAAACATCATTATCTGTTATTTCTTACAGGTCTGACTGGACTGAAGAACATTGGCAATACATGCTACATGAATGCTGCATTGCAGGCACTCTCCAATTGGTAAGAAACCCAGTAATTGTTCAATATTCTAAGGGTTTTCTTCAGGTCTGGTTTTGGTCTAGTTTGTTCTACTTCCTGTCTTTTTGGATTATTTTCTAGTCCTCCGCTGACTCAGTTCTTTTTGGAGTGTGGTGGTCTGGTGAAGACAGACAAGAAGCCAGCGCTATGCAAGAGCTATCAGAAACTCATTACAGACCTGTGGCACAAAAACAGGTATGGCTATTTTCTATTTCAGGCTCATTTTTCTATTTTTGTTTAAAAAACAAACATGTTTTTTTGTTCTTGTTTTGTGTGTTTGCAGGAACTCCTATGTTGTTCCTACGAATCTATTCCAGGGCATTAAGGCTGTGAACCCAATGTTTCGTGGTTATTCCCAACAGGTATGTTGTGTCAAACTGATTTTATAAAAGGGCACAATTAATTATTTTTTGGCTGATTTTATTGTCTTAAGCATCATGTTAAGGGTTGGATATACTGCAAGGATGCTTTATTTATTACTGTTATTGCTTTTTGATTTCTGTTTATCAATGAATCATAAAAAATTGTTGTAATACCATTAAATTAAAAGTATTTATAAAGAACTGTGTTGAAACTAATTTTATGGTCTCATGATCATGTGGTTTCAACACCTTTTAAAATGCTAAGGAATAGATTTCGACACTGTTGAGAAAATCCTAGAAAAAAATTTTTTTTAGCATCGACAATTACATTTACTAACTGGTGTAATCTTCAATGTCCTACTCACAAAGTAGTTTATGCCTTGCTTCTACTGAGTGGTACGGTTTGGTACAGGTCACCTTTATCAGGCTTGTGTCTCCACTTCCAAAGAGTACCAATGGTACACTTTTAGTGGGTGTGGTGTTTGACAGAAAGTTGCAGTCGACGCCATTCTCGCTCGATGTTCACATATCGTATGAGAAGCACTTCTTACTTAACAAATGCTTTATGTACATGAATACTTTCATTTATTCATTTTCTTTTCTGCTTAGTCCGTTTATTTATCTGGGGTCGCCACAGTGGAATGTACCGCCAACTTATCCAGCATATGTTTAATGCAGCGGATGCCCTTCCAGCTGCAACTTATCTCTGTGAAACATCCATACACACTCATTCACACACACATACACTATTCTACAAACACTACACACTTCAAGCTTAATCAAAGTAATGTCAATATTCACCTGCCATAGTTTGATGCCATTTTTATTAATTTAACCTCTTAATAATGACTAAAACTTTATAGTCACTTAATAGTAAATATATATATATATATATATAACGTCTGCAGATTCCATACCTTAATTTACCCTACCTAACAGTATACTTATAATCTAATGGAATCAGTTGGCATATATGCAGTGTAACTTAAATTCAACAAACGGACCATTAAAATAAAGTGTGACCATATATTTAAATTCATATAAGCAGGGCCAGATGGAATCTGCAGACGTTTTTTGCTATTTTTGCAGAGAATTTTGGTAAAAATCTGCAGATTTCTGCGGAATTATTTTAGGAGTATCATAACTAAAACTTTAGAATGTGAAATAAAAAATAATATCTTTTTAACTTTTATTTAATGTTTAAAATGCAAATCCAATTAGATTAACTGTAAATAGTTAACTGTAAGTAAATAAACAGAATTAATGATGGCCTAAAAATCTGCGGAATTTTTGTGCGTGCAGATTCCGTGTGGGCCTACATATAAGTTATTCCAAACAAAACAAATACAAACTACAACATTTTAACTAATTTTTTTATGTTTCTGTTAATTTTTTTTCCTGGTTATTAACATTTTATTTAAAAATTTTCCCCAACGTATTTATTTGGGTGTGCTAATTTTTGCACCGTGATCTTCAGTTTGTTTTTTTGTTAGATTATTTCCAAATTTTGCTTTGGTAGTGAATAATTTAATGTATATGCACAAATATATTATTGTAAACCATTCTGTAGAAAATATTAACTTAAAAGAGAGATCTGTGAGGAGTGTGAATATATATATATATAAATTCATCAATTCATTAATTTGTTTCTTTTCTGCTTAGACCCTTCATTAATCGGGGGTCGCCACAGCGAGCAAACCCTGAGTGAAATAATCGGGAGATGAATCCGGGCCATCCAGTACGCTCACTTTAATGTAAAGATATTTTCCCACGGGGCGCGATAAACACAAGTGTCAAAGGGAAAGCAGCTATTTCACGACAGTAACATGCACGAGCAGTTAACTCGATTATTCAAACTGAACTCCAACTAGTTAGATCAAATGATCTTCAACTTACAGTAATGGAACCAATTTGAGCGTGGACATTTAGTTTGGCTCATTGAAGTCAGGTTTTTGATTTTAATCCCCAGTTTTCTTAACCACTTTTATAAAACATTTTTTATGACATATATGTAGTATATGAATTACAAAATTTAGAGAAGAAAATATATTAAGAAAGCACTGACTGATATAAAGAAGTTGGCTACATTCCTTAAAGAATGACTTTAAAGCTGCAAACCATGAGTGGTATAATCGGGAGATGAATCCGGACCGAGCAGTAGCCTCACTTTAATCACGGGCCGCGGGAAACACACGTATCAAAGGGAAAGCAGCATTCTGCTGCGGTTTCAGCAGCAAATTTAAAATTCCATCGCTTGTGCGTGCACGGCTCTGTTGCCATTATTTTAAACTTAATGTGCTGACGTTACGCACATTTTGTATGCTTCAGTTAGTCTGCAATGCATTAACTTTTTCTTGCAAGCAACAATTGGCTGTAAATGCATATAGTCTCAAGCTCACGCACGCGTGCGCACGCGCGCAGTCAAGGACAATTTCAATGTATTGTAACAAATATTTAACGTTAATAGGCCTAGATAATAGTCTAGCAGTAGTTTTTGATTATTATGTTTCAATTATATACTTGCTGTAAACAGCTGTGTCTCATTTCAGAGCTCATAGTTCTCATAGTTGCCATGGTAGACAACACACAACATAATCAATGCATCTATGCTCGACCTTCAGGGTTTTACGACAGTAACATGCACGAGCAGTTATCTAGATTATTTAAACTAAACTTAGAATAGTTAGATCAAATGATCTTCAACTTGCTGTTATGGAACCAATTTAAGCGTGGACGTTTAGTTCGGCTTATTGAAGTCAGGTTTTTGATTTTAATCCCCATTTTTCTTAACCACTTTTATGAAACATATTTTATGTGTGTATCAGTGGACATGTAATTTAGTGGGATAAATCACCAATAATAATAATTATTATTATTATTCATTTTTAATTGCACATATGAATCCAATTTCCCAATACACACACACACACACACACACACACACACACACACACACACACACA
>CAIGQZ010032741.1:1702288-1725382 GCA_903798205.1 Danio tinwini | reverse complement strand
ACACACACACACACACACACACACACACACACACACACACACACACACACACACACACACACACACACACACACACAGACACACAGACACACACACACACACACATATATATATATATATGGAATAAAATCACTGTAATAAATAGTTTGTGTGTAAATAAAATTCACACTTCTGTAATTATAAAAATGTAAAGGAAAACAGCCCCCAGGTCCTTGAGGATGTAAACATGCAGTTTTAGGGGGCTTTCAGTAATGTGGTTAAGAACCACTCTAATATACGGAGATTACAAGGTCAAACAAAGCCCCGGCAAAATTACACGATTTTTTATTGTCAGTGTCGAAAGTTACTATGTCAGATTATGTGAATTTTTATTTTTTTCGTCTACAAAGAGCTACTTCCCAACCCAGTCACAAGTGTTGCTATAACAATATTTCTTATTTCAATTTCGTTTTTTTTTTTATCTTATTTCAATCTCAGTAAACACTGACGCTTGCAGATAACTAATATCTACATTACCTAAGGGCATTCGTTACGACATGGATAGGATCAAACTTATAATTCCTTTTTAATATTAAGATTTTTTTTAGATCTAAATGTATATTTTCCTGCCATGGGTTGCTTATTAAACAATCTCTTGCCTGAATTTTCTGCGAGTGAGACACATAAGCAGAAGCAAGGAAAAATCTGATGCTCAAAACATAATCTTTAAAATAATGACATTTAAATAAAAAAATTTGCAAATAGGTAACTGAGATTTGTGATTCAATCACAGTGAAGCATTCATTAATTCCTTATTATTATTTTTTTTAACGAATTTCGTTTTGTAAAATTTTTATCTTAATTTTAGTATATCTTTTGTTGGTCAGTTATCTGTAAGCAAGAATAACAAATAACATTTGAGGTGAAGCGCTTCAAAACAAGTCCACTATTTGTGCCAAAACACGAATTGCTGTAAGATTGTGTTGGTTTGTTAAACAAAATAATAATCTAGCCTAAATAAAATTAAAGTGAAATATTGACAGTTTCAGAAAAGCCTATATTAAACTGTTTTCACTATTAATGACAAATTTGAATAAGCAAGAAATGCTTTTTCAATATATCCACAGCACTGAACATGTTCCCAGATTACCCCGGAAGAGCAAACTCTGTTGGAAGAATGAGAGAACTCAAACTCATTGTGAGAATGAAGATGTCTGCATATTTGTGCCAGTCTGTTAGATAAAACTGCTTAAAACCCTTTAATATTTTAGAAAAGTTAGTTAAAATTTGCGTAACCAATGATTGATCTTATCCACATGTGACCCACCCATAAGTATAAATATGCAGCCTATTTTTTTGATTACCTGACACGGAGATTTAACGGCAGCACCTACTGATATAACGGAGAAATGATGTGCTCCTATTGCACAGTGTCACCCACGTGACGGAAATCGTCGTGAAGAACTGGGAAAAAATTAAATACGCTAGACTTTCTGCGATGGTGTTGTGAGGTGTTGCAGGCATGGTATCGGTTGTCATGAACTATGCCACATTACACGAAAAGAGACGATTAAATCTTGTGTCACGATGCCTATTTGTCATTTACGAATCTCCATGACACCCTACGTCAAGGAAATCATGCCGAAATTGTGACAAATTTGTGTGATCTGACCAGGGCGTAATACATTTAGTATTGTGTTTTTATTTTAAAAATGGTTCAAAAAAAGTTCTGGGACAGGTGCTTTGGGTGAATAAGAGAGCAGCATCTTCTGTCTTTGGCAGACCACTCGTCTGAGCAGGGGGCTGCTTTTATCATGAGAGTGATAGAACTGTGTCTTCTGTAAACAGCAGCTTCCCTGTGGTTGTTGGCTGGTTATGTTGTGTGAATGAAGTGGCTGTGCTTTTTACGCAGCAGGTCGCTACTCTGAGGGTGGGGGTAGGTGGTAAGAGTGGTCCGGAAGGCATCTGGAAGAAAAATGTCATACTCACTGGAACGCTGCAGGGAAACAGCAATACAGGGAGCATCCCCTTGGATTGATGCTTTTACAAATCACAGTTTCTATTGACCACATTTAATAGCACTTTTTAAGAGTTGTTTGTATTTCTTACGTTCACTAGAAGCCAAACTTGACATAAACATTTTGGTATCTAAGGGGCTATAAAAGATATTAAAATAGAATGTTTTTTTTGTTAGTACGTCTGCATTTTAACAACACTTGAAAAATAATGTATTTTAAAATAATGTTAAAAATGAATTAATATAAAACAAAATGCTGTAAAATTTCGTGAGTGAGTTCAGACAATTCCTTATTTATAATTGCAGTGGTTCTCAAACGTATTTCACCAAGTTCCACCTTAGAAAAAAAATTGGCTCCAAGTACCACCCTAAAGACCAGTGTTAAAATACAGTAGCGTAACAGGCCTAATTAAGCAGCTACAGCTCTGCACAGTTCAAAAACGAGGCAGATTAATTCCTATTATTATGAAAATGTATTATTGTCAGCCATTATAAACATTATAAATAGTTTGAATATTAACACTGCACTGTACTTACAGGTAAAAAAAAGGAGACGCTTCAATCCTGGTTTGTAGAAGTTAAATCAGGTTTATCTTGTACATTAACATAACGAATATCCATACAGCAGTGGATATTAACGTGTATCCTGTCACATTTGCCATGCAAAAACAGTGCAAAGTTTAATGCACACGCTGTGTGTATGTGTGTAAACTTTGTAACGACATTGTGTGACTCATCGCAGAAAGGCTTGAATTAACTCCACAATAAATACATCAAATAATAATTGGGAAAGTTCTTACTGTAGTATTTCTCACAAATGTTACAAGAGATCTGCTTCCTTCATGTCTGTCGCTGTGCTGATTATCTGACACAGCCAAGGTGGATATTGAGGCACACTCTGTCATGTGGGAACGATGGGGAGAGCTAGCATTAACACAGGCAACAAAAACAGCTACATTGCAATCAGAGCAGAAAATTCCAATATTCTCAAAAGCTATAATAAAAAATGTTTTGAGCTGAAACTTTACACACATTCTGGACACACAAATGACTTATCCTAAATTTTGAAGAAGGGGTAAAATAGGTGCCCTTTAAAATATGTTTCTAAGAACTTAAAAATATTCTTTATAGAATTAGGTTGATTTCCAAATATGGTTGTCATTTATTATTCTTTGAAGTGTAAACCTGTCCTATCACATAGTACTTTTTTGCATTCCAAAGAATTAATTAAAATCTGTCTTCCCTTTAAGGACTCTCAGGAATTCCTGCGTTGCTTGATGGACCAACTCCATGAGGAGCTCAAGGAGCTCATTCCTGAACCCGAGGACCCAAATCAGGCTGTGGCCATGGATGACAGTCCCGACGAGGACAACCACAGCCAATCAGATGACTTTCAGTCCTGCGAGTCTTGCGGCAGCAGTGATCGTGCTGATAACGAAGGCCCCAGACTCTCAGAAGACATCAACGAAGCTGAGATGCTGATGCCAGAACAGAATCAAAACAACCGAGATTGGCAGAAAGAGAAGAATCTCATCAACAACCTGTACCGTGCCGGTTCCCATGGTGACCTGGATAAAGACGTGGACACAACCAGTGATTCAAGGCCAATCATCAGCAGCCAAGGAGCTATCAAAGCTCAGGGTCGAACTTCAGGTAAATATAGGGCTGCTCATTTTCTGCAATGCATAATGGTTGATTTATACTTCTTCGTCGAATGATCGACATGATCCACAGCTTATGCCCTGTGTGTAGTGGTAAATTTATACTTATGTCTGCTGTTTTTGTTGCTCTGCAATAACACTTCCGAAATGCTAGCTGGCAGCGGGTTTTTATGTTCCTCTCTAAAACTGATTCATTTTGAAGTGGGAAGCGGTGGACGTGCAACAACTTTAACACAAAGCAGTCCCTTCAGAGGACTCTACACCATAAGGCTCACGGCACTCCGTGCGGCCCACACTTGTTATCACTACCAAGCCAACCAATCACAGAGTTTGCGCTACGTGTCGTTGCAACATGTAGTTGCTTTTTTTGAGAGGTGTGTGTCGGCATCAACCATGGCGAGAGTATGCAACCATGCAAAGATTGCACCAGACCATACGCATGCGTTTCCGCAGAAGTATAAATCATTCCTAATGCTAACATTGCTGCAAAGTTTGGTGGTATATTGCTTATGAACAGTTTGATACGTTTGCGTAGGTTACCACTGTTTGTTCTCTTATAAATGGTGCACACATCATACTCCCTGTGCAATGTATCGCCAGACACATCATAGGGCTGTGGAATATTGCAAAAAAAGATGATTGTTTCTCACAAATGTTAAATTAAAGCAAACTTTAAGGTGTCAATAATAATAATGATAAAGTAAACCTCAAACTCTGTAAACAAAACAAATTATGATAATCAAATCTGAGCTTTCAAGAAAAGGAGCCAACCATCAATATTCAAATAAATTGTTACAAATTGTGAAGTTGGACATTACCACTATGCTAAAAACTTTTTCAGATGGGGTGCTAGGGGCTAGGATGCAAAGAAACCAAAAAGCCACTCAGGCGACATCCTTACATCCTTTTTTATTTACAATCTCCTCACTGCTGCTATACGGCACTCATTTTCGAGTGTGTTGTTATGCTGACCTGAAGTAACATGCGTGAGAGCGTGGTTTTCTCCACCATTTTAAATGCGCTTTGCACTTCCCTGGCGTCTCTCGTAATTAGGCAACCATCAACCATTTTCTTAGAGGATGACAAACGGACAAATCATTGCTGGAGCGCCAGTGCAAGTTTTTGGAGCACTGCACTGTTTGGATGTGCTGTGTTTGTCTAAGGTAATTAGTCTACCGTTATTACTGAAATGTGTATACTGTATTTCATACAAAGTGTGAAGCAAATTGGTTATTTCCACTTGCATGAATTGTGGTTTGCTTGCAGCATTCAGAAAAGTTGGCGTTTACAACTAGATGCCGCTGAAAAATGAGCGTGCGTCACGTGTGCACGGCTTGCACAACATGTGTGTGTCACTCCCATACTGATGTTGTGCAAGTCTCCTCCATTGGAAATGACAAACTTACACCCTAACCTTATTGGCACTGCTTCCAAGGCGTCCACTCAGTAGCCACAATTTAAAAAAACTATTGCGCTTCATACCAAAACTTAATACCAAACTTTTTTTTATCGTTATTGACAATGGTGTTTGGTCGCTAAATACCGATAACGATTTTATCGCCCAGCCCTAGCACATAACATATGTTTTCTGCTAGTTTCAGCCTAGTGCAGGTATCGTTTTTACATCCTGCATCACATTGTTTAAATAACAAATTCATATGCGCCCTATTGTGTACCCATGGGCATGCTGCTTTGAAAAGGGGGTCCGGTGCCTTGCAGGTGTCTAGCTCCAATTTGCTTCAACACACCTGCCAGGAAGTTTCTAGTATATCTAGTAAAAGCTTGATTAGCTGGTTTAGGTTTGTCTAATTGGAGTTGGAGCTAGACCATGCAGGACACCGGCCCTTCAGGACTGAGTTTAGGCACCTCTCCACTACACAGAAGGTATAAGTACGAAGTGTATAAATGCTTACTGTATGGTGTGTCATCTAATCTGAGGTGTTATTTACACTGGTGATTTTTTGTTTTAGAATGAAAGCTCTTTTCGTCCAGACTGGCATGTTTATTATTTCAGAAAAATCTGTCTAAAATGTATGAAACATGACCATTCATGCCCACTTGAAATGCACATTTCACTAACATTCGTACTTGGGTGCTATAGTCCAAAAGACCAGTCAAAGAGGGATTTTGTTTTCAAAGGTTTTAGTCCATCTATGCTGAAATGCAACGTCAGAAGTTACAAACCAAGATGGGGTCTTATGCATTTTCAAAATGTTCCATTTATCTGGTAAAAGATGCTAGAGTTGTGTAAACACCAGGCATAAGCATAACAAAATGTATGCATTTTAAAACGAAAATCCCCTAGTTTAAATGGCACCTCTGGGATCTTTTTATGAATTTACTAACGTCTAACAGTCTAACATCGAATGAATGAGCCCGTTTGTACATGTAAACTGTTTTGAGCTTGTAAAATTAATTGTTACAGACATATGTTTTGGCCAAAAAAAAGACATGAAATGTGTTCAATGTTCAATTTAGCTTGAAGTGTAATTGGACTAAAGTTGCTAGTCTGTGGTTATTTTGCTTTTATTGATCGACGTCTGGGTTTCCTTGTTTAGACTCAAACTCTGAAATCCAGGTCAGCAGTACTGTCAGACCGCAGAGTCCCACTGGAATTGAGGGCATCACATCTAGACTGTCCAGCAGCCCCCCCAAATCCCCAGCGTGGCCAAACCTGACCTCTACTCACAAGAAAGGTACAGAATGACTTTTGATTATTTATCGTAATGTTTGATTATTTATCGGTTTAATGAAATTGATTATTTTTTGTTTTAATCAATGATGCCAAATGGTTTTTGATGTGTTGTGTTGGCAGTACCCTCGTTCACCCCAACAAAGAACAAGCGGCAGAGGAAATACCACAGCATCATTTCTGAAGTGTTTGATGGCACAATTGTCAGCTCAGTTCAGTGCCTAACCTGTGATAGGGTGAGTGATCTGAGTGTTCTTCACTCAAGCATACACCAAACCATTTTGCTTTGTTAGACAAAATGAACACACTTAAAGTTAGTTTACCCGATAATGAAAATTCTGTTGTTAATTATTCATGTCGATCCAATCCCTTGAGACCTTCGTTCATCTTCAGAACACAAATTAAGATTTTAGATAAACTCTCTTATCCTAGATGGACAGCAATTCAGACATTTTAAGTCCAGTAAAGGAACAAGAAACATTCCATGTGGCCTTGTGAATCAACTGTAATCATGCAAAGCTATAACGTTATATTGTCATTGTAAACCACATTCCAATCAGCCAATCAGAATTAAGGAATAAGTTTAAAGTTTGTTAAGTTGACCCATAATTGTTATACAACTATTATTTCCCTCTGATTTTGGAAACAATTTATGTTTATGGTTGGGTTTAGAAGTAGTGATTAGGTATGGATTACATTTTCGAACAAAAATGACATCCAGGATCAACATAGATGTTAATCCAGGATCACACTTTGCAAAATCAAAACCACCTTATACACACAAAACAAAACAATGGTAAACAAATGCCACACAAAAGTGTTCTTGGAGCTTTGTATGAATACAATTGAGCCACTGAAGTCACATGGAATGTTTTGATAGTTTGTTTTGGAATGGTTTTGGTTCCTTTTTTGGAATTTAAGCTCCTCTGTTGCTGTCTAGGTGGGGGGCAGAGAGCTCTCGGATTCCATCTAAAATATCTTAATTTAGGGCTGCACAGTATATCATTTTAGCATTAATATGCAATGTGCAAATCTGCAATAGTCACTTCACAGGATCTGCAATGTTATTTTGAGACTAATAAATCTTAACCTATATCGAAGAGTTTCTAATAATGTGAAAGACTTTTTAAAGGTACCATATACTGCTTTGATTTCATAAGTTAAATAAGTTAAGTTCTCTGATATCTATATAGTAGGTTTATGGCTTTGGTAAGTTACAAAAAATCTCCAGAAATTTTATAAGCTAATTTATTACTCCATAGAATCAGAAGGTCCATGATTGACCGTATATGGTTTGTGTCGTGAATATTAATGAGCTCCGCTCTGGCGTGCTGCTTTTACAGACACACACACAGAGCATGATGTACGCTAAACACGGACAAATATAAACCCAATTAGAGTAATGTTAACCTAATTTGCTCACCAGATCTGTTGTGGAGAAAGGCTTAACTAAAGAGTGATAAAGATGTATTTTTAAGCTAAACTCAAAGAAAACAGCCAGAAATTAATATCAACCTCTGCATCAACAGTTGACAGTTGAGCTGAGTGATTTGACAGGATTCAGCAGTCTACATGTTTGTTGAATCACACGCATCAAATTTCACAATAAACACGACAAATTAAAGATGTAACTAAACATACCTTGTGCCTCTTGAGAGTGGAGATGAAAAAATTTATAATCTGTAAATCTTGCATTTTGCATCCTAAGGTTAGTTTGAAACATGTTTCGTGCTCACGTTGCCCAGTAACGCATAGTAAACAATTTGGGGCTTGTGTTTTAACAATAAAAGTTTCACATACATAGTAAGTAAAATATACGGTTAAAATAACTAAGGGAGGAAAATTATCACTGTTGTGTCACTAGAAAACATTTGGCTTGTCAAGCGAAGCCTGAGCCGTGCATCTTAATTATTTCAAAGCTTTTTTTATGATCTCAGAGCTGCATATGAGTTGTGTTCTCTTGATGACTTGGCTGATCGTCAGGTCTGGATGAATGACCTAAAGTAGGAGTACATGCAAATGTGGAGGGCATGGCCCTTGAGTGTTGTTTGTTTTGTTTTGTCCACCAGGGTTTTACACTCGTAAAATTTACATGAAAACAAGGAAACAGGTTCACAGTATGCTCATTTTTATATATTGATCTTTTATTATTCTACTATGCCTTGGTATACTTAGATTTCCTTTATAAGGGCACTTTTAAGCCCTTTAACTGAAAGATTTCAAGCAAATTCAAGAATTGAAAATGAAGATTATACATTGTTAATTTATATTTGATTATTGCGTTTAAGAACCTCAATACTTTTAGACTTCACCAAAAACTATGAAGCTCTATTGTTCTATTTTCATCTGTGCTTTATTTTGTTTGGTATATTTTTGAATAATTGTGTAGTTTATGCTGATGCCATTACCTAAAATTATAAATACTTTTCAAATAGAGTTACTGAAGTCATCTTGTGAAATTATATTCAAATATCGCAGAAAAACTAAATATTGCCATGTCAGTTTTTCCAATATCGTCAATATTAGGGATTTAACTGGCATAAAAGTGAGCAATTACTAACAGAATTATCATTTTTGGGTGAACTATCTCTTTAATAAGATGTCCTACAATAATTATGTTGTGAATCTAGCTGATTTTTCAAATATGTAATCAACACAGGTTACATATGAAAAATTAACAGTGATAACTGGACACAGCATGGCATTCTGACGAAAGTTGTTACAGGAAAGATATTTTCATCACAATTGCTTTTAATGGCTTTGTTATTGCTCAGTAGATGCAATTACTAATTAGGGTTTTAAATTAGGCTCCCCTGCTGCTTGTCCTTCCTGTCTCAGGTTTCGGTGACTTTGGAGAACTTCCAGGACATCTCTCTGCCCATCCCAGGGAAAGAGGACCTTGCCAAGCTGCACTCATCCTCCCACCAGACGGCTCTGGTCAAGGCTGGTTCTTGTGGAGAAGCCTACGCCCCTCAAGGCTGGATTGCTTTCGTCATGGAATATATCAAGAGGTATTGAACTCTCATTTCTCTTAAGGTGGATCCGGAAAATACTCATAGAGCTTCACTTTTTCCACATTTTTTTGTTACAGCCTTATTCCAAAATGGATAAAATTCATTTATTTCCTAGATATTCTACACACAATACCCCATAATGACAATGTAAAAAAGTTTTTTTTGAAATTGTTGCAAATTTATTACAAATAAAAAAACCTGATAAATTACATGTACATAAGTATTCACAGCCTTTGTCGTAAACCTGTAAATTGAGCTCAGATATATTCTGTTTCCACTGATCATTCTTGAGATGTTTCAGCAGCTTAATTGGAGTTCACCTGTGCTAAATTCAGTTGATTGGACATGATTTGAAAAGGCATACACCTGTCTATATAAGGTCCCAGGGTTGACAGTGCATGTCAAAGCACAAACCAAGCATGAAGACAAAGGAATTGTCTGTATACCTCAGAGACAGGATTGTCTCGAGGCACAAGGCTGGGGAAGATTACAAAAAAATTTCTGCTGTTCCGAAAGTTTCAATGAGCACAGTGGCCTCCATCATCTAAGTGGAAGATGTTTGAAACCACCAGGACTCTTCCTAGAGCTGGCCAGCCATCTAAGCTGAGTGATCGGGGGAGAAGGGCCTTAGTCAGGGAGGTGATCAATAACCCGATGGTCACTCTGTCTGAGCTCCAGCGTTCTTCTGTGGAGAGAGGAGAACCTTACAGAAGGACAACCATCTGTGCAGCAATCCACCGATCAGGCCTGTATGGTAGAGTGGCCAGACGGAAACCACTCCCTGCCTGGAATTTGCCAAAAGGCATCTGAAGGACACTCAGACCATAAGAAACTAATTTTTCTGGTCTGATGAGACATTACGTTCGGATAAAACCAGGCACCGCTCATCACCAGGCTAATACCATCCCTACATTGAAGCATGGTGGTGGCAGCATCATGCTGTGGGGATGTTTTTCAGCAGCAGGAACTGGAAGACTAGTCCGGATAGAGGGAAAGATGAATGCAGCAATGTACAGAGACATCCTGAATGAAAACCTGCTTCAGAGTGCTCTTGACTTCCGACTGGGGCGACGGTTCATCTTCTAGCTGGACAATGACCCAAAGCACACCACCAAAATATCAATGGAGTGGCTTTACAACTCTGTGAATGTCCTAGAGTGGCCCAGCCAGAGCCCAGAACTAAATCCTACTGAAAATGGCTGTACACCGTCGCTTCCCATCCAACCTGATAGAGCTTGAGAGGTACTGCAAAGAGGAATGGGCAAAATTTCCCAAAGACAGGTGTGCCAAGCTTGTGGCATCATATTTAAAAAGACTTGAGGCTGTAATTGCTGTCAAAGGTACATCAGCAAAGTATTGAGCAAAAGCTGTGAATACTGATGTACATGTGATTTTTCAGGTTTTTTATTTTTCATCAATTTGCAACAATTTTAAATTTTTATTTTATGAAAAACTAGGGGTTCTAATTTAAGCATAAACTAGCCTTTTTCATACTTCAGTGGGACAGTGGTAAAAATATGTAAGCAAAAAATATATAAAAATGAAAAATCTAAATTAAATGAGTGTTCCCTTTAAACAAGCAAAATAATGTGCCAAAGGAGAAAGAAAAATAATAGCTTTGCAATAATAACCTCATTGGCTTCTTTCAAGGAAAACTCACTTAATTTTGACTCATTATTTCAGAAAACAATTTTCCTTGTCTAGAAAATGCTTTATGATTTAAGAATTTGTAGCTATTTCCACTAGAAACAAGTCAAAAACTTTAAGTAAGAAAAGCATTGCAGTGAAAAAAAAAAAAAAAAAGAATGTCACTATGTTGCTTTAATTGTTTTGTTCTATCTGTTTTTATTAATTGATTTTTAGTTGGTTCTGGGGCCCTGTGGTGACGCTGCAGGATTGTCTGGCTGCCTTTTTTGCCAGAGATGAACTAAAAGGTCAGATTTGTTTTGAGTCCGATATGTCAAAAAAAAAAAAGTATTAGTATTTTTCTGCTCATTGACAATAATAAGCATATTAGTTTTACCCGTCTTACAAGGAATTTATTTATGTTTTAACAGGAGACAACATGTACAGCTGTGAAAAATGCAAGAAGTACGTACAAACTTGTTATTAACCTTCTGTAAGGTGATGATTGTAGAAATTAAATGGCTAATATCAACTCTGGTTGTTTCAGATTACGGAATGGGGTCAAATTCTGCAAAGTTCAGAGTTTGCCAGAGGTAAGCAGACAGAGGAGCTTTTATGGTTGTTATGAGGATTACAAAAATACAGAATTGTCATGGTTCAGTTTTCGGTTTTACGGTAACATTTTGGTATGGTATGGTATATGTTCACTAAAAAACGGGACATTCAAATAAAAATAAAGAGAAATTACATTTAGCAATATAGCAAAGATATGACTAGAGTACTTTTTTTTTTAAAGTTTTCATCTACCAGTAGTTTTCATTTACATAAACTGAATAATATAATCAAATATAACACTGCATACTGTATATAATCTTCACTGTATAAGGCCATACTCACACTATGTACAGTTGCCTTGAACTGGGCCAAAGCACGCTTGTCCCCCCGCCCCGTCTCCCCCGATGGCCCGCACTCACATTACATTCGGGCCTGGGAGCTCTTACGTCATCGATGATGCGCTGCTCAGTAAGTTCTCTCGCTCAGCACAGTGAAGATTTCTTTAGTTATATCGTTTAAGTCGTTTGATATGCGGTGACACGCAGTCAAATATTTCGCCGAACAGATCAGCCCCTTTTGAAGCTTATAAACAGTCCTCGTGCTGCAGGAATTAGGAAGTTTGCTGAAGGTGAAGCTTACGTGCAGTGAGGGATTTGCGTCTTTAATAATCTACGACAGTTTGTGTTCATTGAACAGTACGGATGATTAATTAATCCATATGAAACAGTTCCTTAAAAGTCACGTCTCGCTTTCAGTTCCGGGCTCAAAAGTGGAGCCCAAGTGAACCACGCTCAGGCCCACCACTTCCAACCGGGCCAGGGCCCCCCAAGTAAACCGTGCCTGAGCCCGATTCAGAGCGCTCACACTTCTCAAACAATCCGGGAAACGGGCCTGGGCATGGTTCGGATAACATAGTGTGAGCACGCCCCAAGTTAAATAAAGGTTAGCCATTATTGAGCTATATAGCTATTCAGTCAAGATCAGAGTGAGTGATTTCATTATCTTTTGTTGTTTGATTAATATTAGAAATTACAAATTAAAGGGGTCCTTTTATGCCCCTTTTTACAAGTTGTAAAAAAAAGCTCTGATGTCCATAAAGTGTGTATGAGAAGTTTCAGCTCAAAATATCACACAAATATTTTTTATAACTCTTTAAAGCTACCTTTTAGGCTTTGATACAAATTGTTCCATTTTGGTGACTGCCACTTTAAATTCAAATGAGATTGCCCTCTTATCAATAGAGGGTGGAGCTACGCAGCAGATACAGAACTCTCCTTCGCACCCAGGGCTGTTTTTGCTAATGAGGAAGAGATCTTCACTAATGGACTGGGCTTCCCCCTCTGATGAGATGTACAAAGGGAGAATGTCAATCAAAGTGTATCTGCAGACTGTTTTTATCAAGTCTGATTATAAAAAATATAATTAATAAATTTTTACCATTAAAGGCTGCTATATTTATAAAAAATGGACAAATTTGTAATTCATCCTCCACAAAAAAGATCGAGTCTCACTGATTCGCCTTCAGCAGCTAATACTAATGACCCAAGCATCCTGGACAAAGGTGAGAAAGCTCCAAATATTTTGGGTCCAGCATTAGCAATACTGGAAACACGAAATTCAGAAAATACCAAGATAATTAGCTGAACTATGGTTTTATTCCATTTTCTCGAAGCAAAGAGTCCCTGATCCAGCCACAGTGTATTATCTGCGGTAAAGTTCTTGCTAACGAATGCATGAGGCCGTCTAAATTAATAAGACATTTGCAGATGACTCATCCCCAATACCACGACAAGCCCAGAGCAGTTTTTAAGCACAAGGCAAAAGAATTGAGACATACTCAAAATGAGATGAGGGACGTCACCGCTACTGACAAGAAACTTTTAAAAAAATTGGCCACTAATATACGGCCAATTTAAAGGCCAAAGGCTTACGCTTTTCAGTTACAAATGGCCTTCTGATGTTTTGCTTTTATATTTTACATTAGGTTATTATTTGTGCATAAACGCATCTAGATATAGTAATAAACATACCATTTGTTTGAAAACAAATGGTATGCAAACTTGTACGAGCAATAATAACATTAAATGTTGAGGCAGGGCCTTACAATATTTTTTCCGGGGAAAAAGGGGGTCTCAGGCAAAAAAAGGTTGGGAACCACTGTTATATACCATGTAGATCAGAAAGGTGGATATGCGCATTGAGAAGCAGGGGTATTGATGATTCACACAAAATGTTCATAACAGAAATTTATTCACAAACGAATCGCTCCCTCCGTTAGAATGAGAAGTGAAAAAAGGAGAGGAGGTGTGGTTTAGGACATACCTGGATTAGATCAAATTTAACTAGGGGTTCGAAACGCACGTGACCCGCGGATTAATAATTTAATTTGAACTTGTCTTTTAATCCAACATTTTACCCATTGCAGAGAGATTGCCTCCCGCGTCATTCAAATCGTGTGCATTAAACAAGCATTTTGGCTTCTCTGTAAGATATGATGACAGGAAAAGTTGTGATGAGACCTACCAATGCTTTCTTTGTCTATTAATTTAATGTGTTTTTTATCACTGCTTGTTTAGCCTGCATTAATGCATTCAGTGTAAAGTTGCACCATTAAACATTAAAAGATCGTGATCTCAGTTCAAACCCGCGCAACATGAACGATAAATGATAGCGATTTGCATATGTTTATTAATCCTTCAAAGCGCTGCATTCAAATCTGCATTAAGAGAGATTTAGTTTTTACACTTTTTCAGTGAGTTACAAACAATTAAATAACACAGAAGTGCTGGGAGTACAGTTTATAGTTCAGATATAAACAAAGATTAAAATCACTGTTTAAGGAAACATGACACTGGTGAATTTTTGACACTGGTAAAAGCAATTACATTGTGTAACCAACAGATGGTGACAAACAACCATCAGAATTATGTTACTGAATAGGTTTTCAAAAATAATGCACCTACAGTATAATAAAACATGAAGTTGTATGTGTGAATTGTTGAATCATTAATTGAAGATAAATATGATCTGTTGTACAAGATGTTAGATTTCTATATTTAGCATTATCAGCAACAGTAGCAAAGATCATATTTTATATTGAATACTTTTCTTTCTTCAGCAGGTTCTTTCTTGATTGTTATTTTTATTAACATTACAGGTTCTAAGTTCTGTTTGTTAAAAGTAATGTTTTGCAGTAATATTTTTGTATAAATGGAAAGCAAATGACATTTGTCTCCTCACTTTTTTGCTGATTCGAAAAATGGTCCGATCCGTGACTAAACCATAGTGTGATTCGAACTGCAGATTTGTGATCCGTTACACCACTAAATTTAACAGGAATAGTGAATAATACATTTCTATGCACACAAACCTGTGTGGTCACTTATCTATCGATGTAGTTAAGTGATGTAAAATGATAATTCTCGTAATAAAAAAAAATGTGGATACTGACGGATAACTTCTGATCATAGATATATGTATAAATGTGTATATATATCTATGGCTCCGTATGGCAGTCTTCCTTTGCACCTTGGTTCCACATTAATTTAAAATGAGTGCTATAACAATAATAATTCCTTTTATAGCACTTTTCTAGACACTCAAAGCACTTTACACATTAGAGGGAATCTTCTCATCCACCACCAGTGTGCAGCATCCACCTGGATGACGCGACGGCATCCATATTGCGCCAGACCGCACACTACACACCAGCTGATTGGTGAAGAGGAGACAGAGTGATGAAGCCATTTATGATATTGGGATGGTTAAGAGGCCATAATGGACAGAGGCCAGTAGGCAAATTTAAACCCCTACTCTTTTTCAAAGGACATCCACGACAACAGAGAGTCAGGATCTCGATTTAACGTCTCATGAGAAAGACAGCACTCACTGAGCAGTATAGAGTCTCCTTCACTATACGGGAGCGTTAGGACCTACACAGGCTGCAGGTTGCGCGCCCCCTGCTGGTCTCACTAACACCACTTCCAGCAGCATCCAAGCTTTCCCATGTGGTCTCCCATCCAGGTACTGACCGGGCGCAGCCCTGCTTAGCTTTAGTGGGCGACCATGTGAGAGTTGCAGAGAGCTAGCTGCCGGTCAATGTACCAAATCAAAGTGCTACCCTGTACCAAAATGGTGGCTCTACTGACGCATTCCTTCCTATAGACAAAAATAGCTTAGGCGACATCTAATGTAAATATCTATGGGCAGAAACAAGATACACACTTATAGCCCCCCTACAAGCATTCCATTTGACCGCAAAGAAAAAAGTTTTTTTTGAGAGGGAGGGAAGGTTGTGGTATTTGATCAAAATGTATGAGGGCAAATTAATTTTTACAGATACATTGTTTGTACACTACTATATAGATATAAGAAAAATAAGAAGAGTCAACTTTGACAGTCACAAGTTTTTGTTGTTGGAAACGGAAAGGACATTTTTATTCCCCACTTTGTTCATATTCTGTCTTCTGTCTCCCTGACAGATTTTGTGCATTCATCTCAAGCGCTTCAGACATGAACTTATGTTCTCCACCAAAATCGGCACTCATGTGTCCTTCCCCCTGGAAGGTCTTGAAATGCAGCCTTTCTTGGCCAAGGACAGCTCTGCCCTGACCACCAGCTATGACCTGTTGTCAGTCATCTGCCACCATGGCACTGCCAGCAGTAAGTTTACTATAACTTTAGTATAACTTTTAATATGTTTTTAATCATTAGCCATGTTTTCATCCACATATTTTTTGTGCATTTTGGAATATTGCATAAAAAATGCTTGATTGAAACTGCAAGATGCGCATACATTTTAAAAACAAGCATTAAAAACGTATGCGCACGACTTAATAGGATAAACTTTCTGATAAAAATAGAAAAAATGTCATAAACTATGAAGGAGACACTGAATTTATACATTTTTAAGTGTGCACATTAAAAGTCAAGATATTTTTAAAGAGATTATGTGATAAAAATGGGTGCTATGGAATGGCATTAATCAAATTAAAACATGTTAAATCTTTTACAGTGTGGTCAGACATTCAACAAACCAGTGGTCCGACCACATTGTAAAACATCTGAAAGGTTGTTTTGGTCATTCTAAAATGCCTTAGGCAAAGTCTATGGGATTTAAAATTACAGTAATATTGGGAAATCATACTATGACTTAAAGTAACTATTTGAACATATATTTAAATGTTGTTTATTTCAAGAATGGAAAGGAGAAATCTGGAATTTTAGCAGCCATTACTCCAGTCCTCAGTGCAATCAGAAATCATTCTAGTATGCTGCTCATTAATTATGACCAAATCAGCATGATTATGATAGGGATTATATAAATTAGGGTTGGTAACTAGTAATACTGGTTTTGCTATATGATGTTTTTGCTGAACTTGTGTTTTTTTTTCAGGATTATCAAATGCATTTATCTAAAATAAAAATCTTTTGTAAATTATAAGATTATAAGTCATTTCAATCATAAGCAAGTTTATGCTTAACAATTAGTTGTCACATTGTTGCGGATATCCCATATGCCGATATAGTTTAACAAATTTCAACCAATATCTTATACCAATATTTAAGACTACATATAGACTTAAATGTGGTACTTGATGGAAAAAAAAGTTAAAAATCTTAAACTAGGGATGCATGATATCGAATTTTTGCCGATTTGACATATGCCAATATACACTCACCGGCCACTTTATTAGGTATTTATTATTTGGATCCCCATTTGCGTTCAGAACTGCCTTAATCCTTTGTGGCATAGATTCAACAAGGTACTGGAAATATTCCTCAGAGATGTTGGTCCATATTGACATGATAGCATCACACAGTTGCTGCAGATTTGTCATATTTGCACATCCATGATGCAAATCACTAGTTCTACCGCATCCCAAAGGTGCTCTATTGGATTGAGGTCTGGTGACTGTGGAGGCCATTTGAGTACTGTATAGGGAACTAATTGTCATGTTCAAGAAACCAGTCTGATGCTGTGTTTACACCAGATGCGGAAGAAGCATCAAGCGCGAGTAATTTGCATGGTAAGTCAATGCAAAGACGCGAATAGACATTTTGCGGCGTGAATGAAGCTGCACGAGTTGAGCGTTTTGCTCAATTGACGCGCTTAATGCACGTACCGAATGTTTCGCTCGAATTGCTTGAGTTTGAAAATCTGACTTCCAGTGAACATTCGCGCCATGTTAACCAATCAGGAGCTTGCTATTGTGGGGGCGTGATTATGACGTAGCACCTGTTGTTGGTGCCCTGGGGGAAAATCCTCCTGCCAACACGACAACAGTTCATCAAACTGGGCTCGCCTCAGTCAGAAGCACCGCTGAAGACTTCCATCATCCAGGTTAAGCTTCTGGAGGAGTTTATGAACTCACAGAGCTGGATGGACCTCTGAAAGGATCTAGTGGAGTCAGACTTGGCTCCAAATGAATCAACGCTGTTTTTCAGCCTTCATAGGGCACATAAACACAGTTATTTTCTCAATAAAATCCATGTTGGCTATTTAGCAACAAAGCTAGTGTCACCGGGCAGACAGAAGCCCTGCCCATCATGCGAATCTGCATCTGTTGTGAAGTGAATTTGACGTGCGAATGAAGCGGATTTAATGCGCAAATGAAGCGAGTAAACTCAAAATGTTCTATTTACGCGTGAATAGTGTGATTTATCTGTGCTTGCCACATCTGGTGTAAACACAGCATTAGAGGATTCACGCTTTATGACATGGTGCATTATCCTGCTGGAAGTAGCCATTAGAAGATGGGTACACTGTGGTCATAAAGGGATGGACATGGTCAGCAACAATACTCTTGTAGGCTGTGGCGTTGACACAATGCTCAATTGGTATTAAGGGACCCAAAGTGTGCCAAGAAAAATTTCACTTACACCATTACACCACCACCACCAGCCTGAATCGTTGATACAAGGCAGGATGGATCCATGCTTTCATGTTGTTGATGCCAAATTCTGACGCTACTATCCGAATGTCACAGCAGAAGTCGAGACTCATCAGACCAGGCAACGTTATTCCAGTCTTCTATTGTCCAATTTTGCTGAGCCTGTGTGAAATGTACCCTCAGTTTCCTGTTCTTAGCTGACACGAATGGCACCCGGTGTGGTCTTCTGCTGCTGTAGCCCATCTGCCTCAAGGTTCAACGTGTTGTGCATTCAGAGATGCTCTTCTGCATACCTCAGTTGTAACGAGTGGTGACCTCCTCTGGCATCAACAAGGCATTTGTGCCCACAGAACTGCCGTTCACTGGATACTTTCTCTTTTTCAGACCATTCTCTGTAAACTCTAAAGATGTTTGTGTGTGAAAATCTCAGTAGATTAGCAGTTTCTGAAAAATACTCAGACCAGCCCGTCTGGCACTAACAACCATGCCACATTCAAAGTCACTTAAATCACCTTTCTTCCCCATTCTGTTGCTCTGTTTGAACTGCAGCAGATCATCTTGACCATGTCTACATGCCTAAATGCATTGAGTTGCTGTCATGTGATTGGCTGATTAGAAATTTGAGTTAACAAGCAGTTGGACAGGTTTCCCTAATATAGTGGCCAGTGAGTGTATTTCAACTAACACTGGCCAATATCTGATACAAATATTTAAGTCTACATATATTTAATTTTATTGTAATCATTTTGACCTCTTTAAAGCAAATTCTGTTTTTGTTTTTGTTAGGCTATTGTTAATGTTTGTAATTATCAATGACAATTATGAATTTAAATGCTGAAATCGGTCGATTCTGATTACATGGCGATAATAATGCATCCTTACCTCAAACTTTACAATGCTGTAATCATTTCCACACACACACACACACACACACACACACAAAATAAGAAATAAAAATAAGAAACATTTTTAGCACCAATTCACTATTATATTTCTGAAAGATCACATGACCCTGAAGACTATAATTAATAGCTGTTAAAATGTTGTTTTACATCACATGGATACATTTCCTTTTGGTTTTGAGTGGTGAATGCTGTTTCTCTTTTCTTTTTTTGTGCTGCATATATTGATTCAAGAATAGTGAAACAGGGAATTAGAAGACCGGGCAATGGGAACAGAAAATGTCTGATGATGCATAAGTTTTGTGATCATGTGTGTTGAGGTCTAGGCTTAGATGAGGCTAATAGTTGAATGTTCTTTTCATTTTGTTTAAGGTGGCCACTATATCGCCTATTGTCGGAATGAGCTGAACCAGCTGTGGTACGAGTTTGACGACCAGAGTGTTACTGAAGTTTCGGAGTCCTGTGTTCAAAACGCTGAGGCATATGTGCTCTTTTACAAGTGAGAACACACACACATATAAACAAAATGCACTCATAAACTGTTCATTGTCAGGAAACTATGCTATTTGTGGTAAAAGTATTTAGTTGTACTTCCTTCCTCTGGCTCCTAATAATTTGATTAATAGAAAGCATTTTTTTCAATAAATTGTCTGCTTCTTACCACAGTCTTTACAATACTATTTCTGCAATATTATGTATTATACATACAAGAAAATATATTGATGTTTTTCATGTTTTGTAGACTATGGCATTCAACAATTGAAAACCACTGTTCTGTACAACCCATTGGTATTTCAATTGTTGAATGCCATTAATGAAGAATAAAAAATGAAGGTCAAACATTTTTTGTTAACATAAAACAAATGCCATACATTCTTTGTTAATGGGTTTGTGTTTTGTTTGAAAGACTTTAAAATAGTGTGGAAAAAAGTCAAACCTGCTAAGTTTAGCTTGTGGGGGCAAACAGGTTTCAATTATTGTTATTATATGCATGTATTATAGGATATATAGATATCAGAGTTAGTTTTATGTGTTTTAAAATTACATAGATTTAATCAATGATGCTTTCAAATAAATTTAGCTTCTGATAATTGATTTATCCAAGGATGTAATGATCAGTCAGTCAATAATAATAATAATAATAATAATAATAATAACAGTAACAAATATAAAAGCAGCCACATCATAAACAAGCAAGGCAACAAGCTACAGTGCAACAGGAAAACTTTTTGGCAGCATGGTCTGAGCCAAATGTGGTGGAAATTGGGCTAACAATCTATGTAGAGTTCAAAACAACAGATTTTCAATCTAATTCAAGATGGTGGAGAGGAAGTTGTGTCAATTAGGGAATAAAGTATATCAATGTTCTCTGTACGATACAAGGAATCTGCAAGACCAGTCTCATGACAATAGACAAAACTATTCAAAAGTAATTTGACAAATTGTGTGTGATTTTTATTAATAGAATTTTATTGTTTGTCAATTTAGAAGGTGGCAAAATCTGAGGTAGTTTGGTCAAAGTCAGCTCTAGATCACACTCTGGCAGCATTACATCAAGTTTGCACATATGATAAATGACAACAGTTTTGTCTATCAACATGAATTCCATAACCTGTGGTCACCATGGTTTGAAGGTGATCCGAGTCAAATTTGGTGAAGATTGGACCAACTGTTTAGGAGGAATGGTTTGAACAAAATCTAAATGGCGGACTGGAAGTTTGGCAGATTATGGCATAATTGTTGTCGGCATGACCCAAGGAATAATTTGACACCAATTCTATCAAAATAAGCATATGCAATCAAAAGTTATTACCAAACTTGTACGTTTCAGTAATAAATGTCTTATAACTCTTGACCCATAGGTGGCGCTGTCACCAAATTTTTATGGTGTGGTCAGTTGGTGTCATTATCTATAACTATCGCAGAGATACAGCCTCCGATGTAGTTTGACATCATACCATCATATTTGTCTGTGCAGTAAGCAAAATCCGTTACACCTATCGACACAAATTCCATAACTTTTTGTCAGCAAGATGATCTGGTCAAATGATTTGGTCTCATGATTTGGTCTGAAGATGATCTGAGTCAAATTTGGTGCAAATCAGCCAAACGATGTAGGAGGAGTTTGAAAAAGTAGGTTTTTGACCTCAGGCTAGATTGTGGACAGGAAGTTCAGTTAATTAAGGCATAACTGGTATCAATATTCTCAGGACAACCCAAGGAATATATCAAGACAAGTTTCATAACAATAGGCAAAATTAGTCAAAAGTTATTAGCATTTTTAAAAATATTGTTATAATGTTTAATCAAAAGGTGGCGCTGTGGCAACTTTTTGAGCACCTTTAGGGAATAGTCCCGAACACACATATCGAGTTTCATAACAGTTCGCCAATGCGTCCGTAAAATATTGGAGTTTTTGACATAATTCAAAATGGCCCTACGCCTTTAAGCTAAAGAGAATTGGGACAAGGGTAAGGGCTAAGGGGTAGAATTGGGATATGTTCTTTATTGGCCTATTTGTGACTTTTTCGATTGAGATAAATAGTTAAATGTTGTTTTACATGATTTACTAAAGAATATTACCTATTTATTTCCCCCCAGCATTGCGTACAAAGTAAAAACAATGATGCAGCTATTTAGTAAAAAAAGCTCAAGGTTGTTTTGAGCAGGGAAAATGGCCTTGAGTCTAGCTGTAAATCTCTGTGCTGTGAAGCATGCGCTCTGACAGTCACTAAGTGGAACTGATATAACTCATTTGTGCTTGTGTGTGTGTGTGTAACAGGAAGAGTAATGATGAGACTCAGAAGGAGAGGAGGAAGGTGACCAGTCTGTTCAACATGATGGAGCCAAGCCTCCTGCAGTTCTACATCTCCCGCCAGTGGCTGAACAAGTTCAAAACTTTCGCTGAGCCAGGACCCATTTCCAACCATGACTTCCTGTGTGCCCACGGAGGTGACGACTCCTCTTATTAAGTCTTTTAGCAGTTTTCTCATTGTGAAGTAATGTGATTGCTAAATCCAGCAATGTTACGGAGGTTAAGTGCTCCAACATCACTTTCAGTGATTATATCTGTTTTTTCCCTTGCTTTCTCTTGAATGTAACTTGAAAAGTCTGAGATCAGCGAATTTACGTCAGTGTCCACAGAAAGCATTTCAAAGGTCTTTTCCTTTGCTGCTTCTTATTTGTTTGAACTGATTCAAATGAATTTAACAGGAAAAAATGTGATTAATTTTAAGCCATCATGCTGTTATACTATTTAAACATATTATTATTGTTCCATCTATTGAGATAAACTCTTCTACTAGGGCAGGGGTAGGAAACCTATGGCTCGGGAGCCACATATGGCTCTTTGACCAAAAATATGTGGCTCTCCAGCTGTCTCTCTTCAATAATATTTTAAAGTTTTGAAAAATTATATACGAAAATACAATTACAATTTCATTTATATTGTATTTTCTACAGCAAAATGAATAAGAACTCAGTTTACATTAAAATGACTTTTTAAATAATGCGTATATGGGGCGCTGGGGTTTAACTTGAATCGCAACACCAATAAAGGGCAAGCAACTTACATTTCTATGGTAACCTCACACACATCAATTTAAACAACATTCATGAGTGGCGATGGTAAAAAGAAAAACTAAATCTACAAATTGTCCTTTCTTCAAATATTGTAATGCGTCATATTTGTTTATTTTTGAGTTGTGCATGGACATAAATAAAGGTTTTGTTTATAAATAAATAAAGGTTTTGTT
>CAIGQZ010032741.1:1679075-1695556 GCA_903798205.1 Danio tinwini | reverse complement strand
GCCTGAACTGTTGATACAAGGCAGGATAGATCCATGCTTTTATGTTGTTGACACCAAATTTTGACCCTACCATCTGAATGTTGCAGCAGAAATGGAGACTCATCAGACCAGGCAATGTTTTTCCAATCTTTTATTGTCCAATTTTGCTGAGCCTGTGTGAATTGTAGCCTTGGTTTCCTGTTCTTAGCTGACAGGAGTGGCACCCGGTGTGGTCTTCTGCTGCTGTAGCCCATTCGCCTCAAGGTTCGACGTGTTGTGCATTCAGAGATGCTTTTCTGCATAGCCCGGTTGTAACAAGTGGTTATTTGAGTTACTGTTGCCTTTCCATCAGCTGGAACCAGTCTGGCCATTCTCCTCTGGCATTAAGAAGGCATTTGCGTCCACAGAACTGTCGCTCACAGGATATTTTTATTTACATTTTCTGTAAACCCTAGAGATGGTTGTGCGTGAAAATTCCAGCAGTTTCTGAAATATTCAGACCAGCCCGTCTGGCACAAAAAACCATGCCATGTTCAAAGTCACATAAATCACCTTTCTTTCCTATTTGAACAGCAGCAGATCGTCTTGACCATGTCTACATTCAATTCAATTCGTCTTTATTTATATAGCGCTTATACAATGTAGATTGTGTCAAAGCAGCTTCACATGGAAGTTTATAGTGAATTAATAACCGTGTCAGTTCAGTTTTCAGAGATAAGTTCAGTTCAGTTTAGCTCAGTTCAGTGTGGGTTAATAATCACTACTGAGAGTCCAAACACTAAAGAGCAATTCCATCGATGCGCAGCTCTACAGATCCCAAACCATGCAAGCCAGTGGCGACAGCGGCGAGGAAAAAACTTCACCAGTTGGCGAAAGTGAAGAATTTAAAAAACCTTAAGAGAAACCAGGCTCAGTTGGGCACGACCATTTCTCCTATGGCCAAACGTCTTGTGCAGAGCTGCAGTCTAGGCGCAGGAAGGACCTCAGCGAAGACTCGTCTGTCCTTGGAGCATCACAGAAATCTACATGCCTAAGTGCATCGAGTTACTGCCATGTGATTGGCTAAATTGAAATTTGTGATAACGAGCAGTTAGACAGGTGTACCTAAAAAATGGCCAGTGAGTGTATATATATTCAGTTTTTATGTTAATTTCAGTAATATTATTAACTAATATGCAAATGTTTATGATTTTTTTTACAATGCAGTTTGTAAAGTAACATTTTCTGTCTTTTAGTTGATATATTATACGAGAGACTTACTTTGTTTACCCAACAATGGATCTAATTGGATTTGCATTGTACGCCTTTAATAAAAGTAAAAAAAAAGTCTTGTTTTATGTTGTTAGTTACTCATAAAATCATTCTGCATAAATATGCATTAGGGATGAACAATATATCGTTGAAGCATCAATATTGCAATGTGTATCTGCAATATTCACATAGCAGGATTGGAATATTTATTAAAGGTTAAAAGATAAAGATATTATTAAACAAATTTTTTTTAAATGATCTATGCAATAATGACCATGTTATTTTACATTTGATTGTTTAATTTCTGTACTCGAATACTGTCTGACTCCCCAGAAAACGTTTATTTAACTTTTATTTTTGCTCTGTCTTGTTTAAATGCTTTAATATTGACCATATTTTATATGTAAATGTACCGCATAGAAGACTTCAGCATCCCAGTCAATCTAAACAAATGAAAGCTTTTTTAAATAGAGCTATTCAAATCATCTGGTGAAATTATAACTATATCGCAATATATATCGTAACAAAAGAAAATATTGCAATGTTAGATTTTTCCAATATCGTGCAGTCCTAATCGGCATATTATTATTATTATTATTATTATTTATTATTATTTTCAATTTTTTTTACCAATTCTCCACAGAAATAACAGAAAATCTCTGCAGTTTCCACCTGGACTTAGCTATAACTAATAATTGATTTTCATTGGCTAATAGGCATTATAAACATTATCACTTTTGTTGGTATTAAAAATTAAGTTGTCACACCAAGCCAACTTTTCCTCTAACACATACTAGACTCAGAGCAATACATTTTTATTAGTTTATCAAATTTTTTATAGAAAAAAAAAATTTAAGCACGAAAATTAAAACCTCTATAAATGTGCTCTTGCAATAGTGTTCTTTTTTTCCTGCTTGGTCTCATGTGCTGTGTTCCCTTTCCCTCTTTCTGTCCTTCATGTAGCTCAATAAGGCTTTTCAGGAGGAGGAGTCTCCTGTGGTGATATACTGTATCAGCATGCAGTGGTTCCGAGAATGGGAAAGCTTTGTCAAAGGCAAGGACATTGGTAAGTCGTTTCTCATCGGATAGATTTCTGTGGTTATTAATTGATACAGAGTTGATAAACTGATCAAATGATTGTGTGATCAAGTAAACACTGCAGACAGAACGAATGCAAATAAATTCTGTATTAGTTCTTAAAGTTCTTTTTTAGATGTTAGCATCAGTGTGTTAATCTTAAGGTTATGTATAAACTAGTGTGCTCCAAAAACAGTGACATCATTTGCATTAAGATGATATGAATATCCTAACTCTGCGGCACGGTGGCTCAGTGGTTAGCACTGTCGCCTCACAACTAGAAGATCACTGGTTCGAGTCCCGACTGGGTCAGTTGGCATTCTTGTGTGGAGCATGTTCTCCCTGTGTTGCCGTGGGCTTCCTCCGGGTGCTCTGGTTTTCCTCACAGTTCAAGTCAATTGGGTAAACAATTTAGCCTTAGTGAATGAGTGCGTGTGAATGCGAGAGTGTATGGGTGTTTCCCAGTACTGAGTTGTGGCTGAAAGGGCATCCACTGCATAAAACATGCCGGAATAGGATTGTCACAATACTAGAATTCGTCTATTTCCCACTAACGTTTGAGCGCGTTCTTAAACAGAGCTGATTGGTCATTGTGTTCACTTGCTCAACAGAAATGGCTGTGATCAGGCCTGGATTGGCTAATCAGGAGGACCGGGATAATACCCGGTGGGCCGGTCTGTTTTTTTTGGCCGGGAGGGCCGGTGTCCCTAGCTGCTTGCACTCTCAGCAGTCGCACTTTTTCCATTTATTTATTTATTTATTTATTTGACCATAGCCTCACTCTTTTTATTCATTATTTTGCCGCAGCTCCGCTCTTTTTATTTATAATCTCTCAGCCCTGTGAGCAAAATGCAGCCTGCAGGTTAATGATGACGTAACTATCATTCGACCGCAAACAGCAGCACCTTAGTGAATATAAGAATTCGAATAATTAATATTAATGAATATTGCACCTGGTCAATAAAAATCTGATGATTCACTACATTAATAAATCTGACATAACTTGATCAGAAATTTAAAAATCGGAGAAAAAGATCGTCAATAGAAAGTAAATACTGTGGTCTTGCAAAAAACAGCCATTGTGGTCCATTTTATTTTTTACATTTTTATTGTTAAGACATAATACTGTTTGGGTTACTTATGTATGTGTACATATTTTATTTGTATTTTTTGTGTGACCACCATTACAAAAGACTGGATATCTATAAAAATTTTGCACAGAAAATATATTTAGGTATTGCAGGAAAGGACATTGTGATGTTTTAAAGAATGGTGTTGGAGATTTAGCCACCCTTTAATGTTCTCATATTTATGAAAAACATTTGAGGTTCTAAAGCAGCTGTTTCCTTGAAAAAGACATGATAGTGTCATTAGAAACTGAATTGGAAATGACGTTATTTTAATATAGTTAGTCGTGAACTGAGGTGGGCCGGTCTAAGGCTGCAGGCTGCTAAAACTGCAGGGCTGAAAAGGAGTCCCACTCCGGCATCGGTTGACTGAACTTACCGATATTTACTGCATGTAACCACAGATAAAGGGACACTGAAGCGTTTCAAAGTCACGTCGATCATCTGGTTTGTCTGTAAGCTGACATACGAGCGATCCGCTGATGAATTGAGCTTTAAAACGCTCCATTGTCTATGTATCTGTGGTCAAACGCAATAAAGAGCAGTGTGTTCGGTAAACCGATGACCTTCACCGCCAATCACAGCCCTTTCTTTTGAGCACGTGAACACAATGGCAATCAGCGCTGTTTAAGAACTTGCTCCACACCACTTAAATGTTCGCTGGAAATGGACTTATTAAAAATTTCAATACCAATTGATAACGAATTCTAGTATCGTGACAACCCTATGCCGGAAAGTAGGCAGTTCATACTGCTGTGGTCACCCCTGATAAATAAGTGACTAAGCTGAAGGAAAATGAATGGATACCCAAACCCATGCAGTTAGTCACTTCCTCCTAAATAGATTTTTCTTTATGTCACTTCATACTTAGTTTCCCATCAATCAAATGCTCTCTAGTATCTGACATGTCCCGCCCCCTTCACGACGCTCAACCACTCTCACATGCAGAGCTATGATTATAACTAAATGCTATTGGTTGTTTTTTGTAAAAGAGGGTGGAGCTACTTTTACCTGCCGTCTTTGTGTTTCAGTTCAAATTACGTCACATTGAAGAAAAAGTCACATTTCAAAGCACTTCATGGGATCTTTAATTTAAGATTATAGAATAAAAATCTACAACCTACAAAAACCTACACGTGTTTTTACTTGGAATTGTCTGGTATGCATACAATGATGGTTTAAGTACATATTAGTGTGGTGAAATAAAGTAAAATCTACTTTACTTTCTATTGTTCTCAGATTTTCCACTATTTTCCAGTTGTATTTACTCTGTTTAAATGGTGCTTTTGTTGTTAATGTAGTAACTTTCTGTTTAATGACATCTGGGGTAATTTTCTATTTAAAATGACCAATTAATTTCATTCATTTTCCTTCGGCTTAGTCCCCTTATTCATCAGGGGTCGCCACAGCGGAATGAACCGTCAACTTTTCCAACATATGCCCTTCCAGCCGCAACCCAGTATTGGGAAACACCCATACACTCTCACATGCACACACATACACTACGGCCAATTTAGTTTATTCAATTCATGGACTTGTGGAGGAAACTGGAGCACCTGCAAGAAACCCACGCCAACACAGGGAGAACATGCAAACTCCACACAGAAATGCCAACTGACCCAGCCGGGACTCGAACCAGCGACCTTCTTGCTGTGAGGCGACAGTGCTAACCACTGAACCACTGTGTCTCCCCAAACAACCAATTTATTCTCCGAAAATATTGTTACCGTCATTAAGGTCTGCGCTACATAAATACAATATGTAAACTATTATTTCTACAATAATGAAATCTATTGCGTTGTAGTGTTTTCAAAAGTTTCGACTTCAGTATCAATCGAGAATGACATTTTACAAATGTTCTCTGCCAATTTTTTACAATTGATTAAAACCAAGTGTCTTGCCAAAAAAGAAGTAAAGGCAATGCAGTCCAATTCACTTTTTTGACAAATTGTTATTTTCATATACAAAACAAAAGACGGCAGTTAAGGGATTTGCACAAACATCTTTACAAAATATTCTGGAGTAACATAAAAAAAATATTTGACTAAAATAAATATAATCTGGGACATAACCAAAACATATGGGCTAATGTACTGTAGCAGGGGACTACTTGCATCTTGTACAGATGAGGTAAACAGAGAAATACATCCTTGCCAGTTTGGCTTTGGAAAGATAAATGAAGTAAATTTGATGACTTTTCAGTGTTCTTGACTAATATTTGTTTTTTAGTTGTGTTTCATGTTTGGTTTTGATGCAGTAAATGCTGTGTTTTTCGATAATGGATGATCTTGTGTGTTTCAGACCCACCGGGGCCAATTGATAACTCCAAGATTGCTGTAAATAAAAATGGACACATCACATTAAAGACAGGTTTGTTTTTCTTTAACTTCAAGATGATGTAGCATTTGTGACCCTCTTTATTTTCTCAAAATAATCGATTTTTGAGTGAAAATGGAGAACCAATTATATTGTCATTTATTTACTGCCAAATGGTTCCAAATCCATTCTTTCTTCTATATTAGATTTGAACCTTAACAATCTTGTCATTTTTGAGCAAACTGTCCATTCAGTTAAATAAATAAACTCAATGTTTGCTTCGGGTTTTGATTAGTGCTCCATTATAATAGTTTAATATCTTAGGAATGTACATTTCGTCAATTTCTGTTGATAAATAAATACATTAATTATTTAATAAATGAGTCAAAATCAAGAGAATGAAAAGATGATTTATTTGACAATATCTACATTTTTTAATTCATAGTATGCTTTCTACATATCTTAAGAAGCTTCTCATATGCTAAAACTGTTCAATTCCCTTTATTTTTCTATTAAAATACACACAGAAAAAATAACTTGTCATTATGGCAGTACAATAATAGTAAGTGTTTTTGTCAGAAAGGCTTTCAGCAAACACAATCACACGCGACTTTATGCAGTAAAGCAGACTGGCTGTATTGCAGTACCGCAGTAGGGATCTCCAGCTTTAGTGTCAGAGTTTTCAGATCATCAGCACTTTTTTGCTGCGCAGAGAGTGTGTATGTATAAGAGAAAATGTTGAGGAGGAAAATGTATCACATTTACCTAAGTCACATAGTCATTTCCATTAGGAATTCACATGTTGGAGAGTTTTGCATAAGGGCAACAATTTGCACTTGCCGATTTTGTTTATGTTCAAAGTCATTTGACCAACACATTGACCAACAGAAAGCTTTAAGACAGATTAGTTGTATTTATGTATATTTGATGAAGACTATACACTGTCTAACAAAAGTCTTGTCGTCGATCCCAGTTGTAAGAGCAACAAATAATAGCTTAACTTCTAGTTGATCATTTGGAAAAGTGGCAGAAGGTAGTTTTTTCAGACGAATCATCTGTTGAACTGCATCTCAATCATCACAAATACTGCAGAAGTCCTATTGGAACCTGCATGTTCCAAGATTCTCACAGAAATCAGTCAATTTTGGTGAGGGAAAAATCATGGTTTGGTGTCACATTCAGTATGGGGGTGTACAAGAGATCTGCAAAGTGGATGGCAACATCAACAGCCTGAGGTATCAAGACATTTGTGCCTCCCATTACATTACAAACCACAGGAGAGGGAAAATTCTTCAGCAGGATAGCGCTCCTTCTCATACTTCAGCCACCACATTAAAGTTCCTGAAAGCAAAAAGGTCAAGGTGTTTCAGGATTGGCCAGCCCAGTCACCAGACATGGACATTATTGAGCATGTCTGGGTAAGATGGAGGAGGCATTGAAGATAATTTCCAAAGAATTTTGATGAACTCTGGGAGTCCTGTAAGAATGCTTTGCCATTCCAGATTACTTTATCAATAAGTTATTTGAGTCATTGCAGAGATGTATGGATGCAGTCCTCCAAGCTCATGGGAGTCATACACAATATTAATTCTTTTTCCACTGCACCATGACTTTATATTTTATACTGTACATTATTTCTGTTAAGTCACAAGACTTTTGTCTAAGCAAAGTCAGATCTTACTGTCCTAATTAAATAATTAAAAATCAAGGCATGATCATATTTTATTTTGGTAAAATAAGCGTAATCTAGAACCTTTTCAGAATCAGAATCAGTTTTATTGCCAAGTGTGCTTCACACACACAAGGAATTTGTTTTGGCAACAGAAGCTTTCAGTGTACATAAAGTGACGAGTGACAACACAAAATTAAATACAAGAAAAGAAAAGGCAATAAACATTAAACATTAAACAGAGATGCAGTTAGTCAAAAAGATCTGGATGTTGAATTGTATGTACAGATATGTTGTAAATATACAGGTTATAAGGTGCTGTGTACAAGTGCGTATGAGAAAGTATTGCACGTTTATTGCACAGTAGGGGAATATTTAACTTTTCCTGTGTCTGGCTGTTTTTGTGCTTGGTGCTCTGTAGTGCCGACCAGACGGTAACAGTTCGAACAGGTAATGTGCTGGGTGTGAGGCGTCCAGAGTGATTTTACGAGCCCTTTTACTCACTCTGGAAGAGTACAGTTCTTGAAGTGTAGGAAGTGTAGTGCCAGTGATTCGTTCAGCAGTCCGAACTATTCGCTGTAGTCTACGGAGGTTGGTTTTGGCAGCTGAGCTGAACCAGACGGTGATTGAAGTGCAGAGGATGGATTGGATGACAGCTGAGTAGAACTGTACGAGCAGCTCCTGTGGCAGGTTGAACTTCCTCAGCTGACGAAGAAAGTACAGTCTCTGCTGGGCTTTCTTTACAATGGAGTCTATGTGAATGTCCCACTTCAGATCCTGAGAGATGGTGGTGCCCAGGAACCTGAATGACTCTACTGCAGCCACAGTGCTGTTCATGATGGTGAGTGGGGGGAGTGCAGGGGGGTTTCTCCTAAAGTCCACTATCATCTCCACTGTTTTGAGCGTGTTCAGCTCCAGGTTGTTGTATCTGCACCATAAAGCCAGCCGCTCCACCTCCTGTCTGTATGCAGACTCGTCACCGTTCCGGATGAGGCCGATAACAGTAGTGTCATCCGCAAACTTCAAGAGCTTAATGGAGGGGTCTTTTGCAGTGCAGTCGTTTGTGTACAGGGAGAAGAGCAGTGGGGAGAGAACACATCCCTGGGGGGCACCAGTGCTGATGGTGCAGCTGTCGGATGGGATTTTGCCCATTCTGACTAGCTGTTGTCTATCTGTCAGAAAGCTGGTGATCCATTGACAGACAGAGCTAGGGACAGACAGCTGGGTCAGTTTGTTCTCGAGCAGTGATGGGACGATGGTGTTAAAGGCAGAACTGAAGTCCACAAACAGTATCCTTGCGTAGTTCCCTGGTTTGTCCAGATGTTCTAGGATATAATGCAGTCCCATGTTGACTGCATCATCCACAGACCGGTTTGCTCTATAGGCAAACTGCAGGGGGTCCAGCAAAGGACCAGTGATGTCCTTCAGATAACAGATGTTAAGGCAACAGGTCTGTAGTCATTGAGTCCTGTGATCTTTGGTTTCTTTGGTATTGGGATGATGGTGGAGCATTTGAAGCAGGATGGAACTTTGCGCTGTTCCAGTGATCTGTTGAAGATCTGTGTGAAAAGGGGAGCCAGTTGGTCCGCACAAGTTTTCAGACAGGCTGGTGAAACACCATCTGGACCTGGTGCTTTTCGTCTCCTCTGTTTACTGAAGATCTGACGCACATTATCTTCACTGATCTGAAGTGCCGGGGTGGAGAAGGAGATGGCTGGAGGTGTTGATGGCTGTTTACTGAGGATCTGATGCCCATTATCCTCACTGATCTGAAGTGCAGGGGGAGAGAGGGAGATGGCTGGAGGTGTTGATGGCTGTGTAGGGAGATGATCCGGGTGGGTGTGAGGTGTCTGGTCAGAGGTGTCAAATCTACAATAGAAGATATTCAGCTCGTTTGCAAGATTTTTGCTTTTTTTGATACCAAACGATCAACTAGAAGTTATTATTTGTTGTTCCTAAAACTTGAATAAGCGACAAGACTATAGTCAGGTACTGTACAGTGTACCTGAAAACTGCTTGAAAACCAAAAAAAAAAAATTAATTTGCTATACCGTTTTTAGAGCTTGTACTTGGATTATTTTATTTTCTGCAAATGGTGAAATTCTACTCTGTATCGGGATATGTATCTCAGTAAAATAAAGTATCTGCAATTGATTTTTACAATTAATTGATAATTGATTGCTATTTTACATATGAACACATTTTAGTTCAAATCAGTTCACAACAAATACTTAAAATTTTACAGAACAAATTAAAATATGCATGCATGTGTATGTTTGTGACATTATTTCCTTTTCAAATATGTCTCCATTGCCGTTTAACTGAGAGATTTTTTTCAACACATTTTTAAACAATAGTTTCAATATCTCATTTCTAATAACCATTTTCTTTTGTCTTCGCCATGATGACGCTACATAATATTTTACTAGTTGTTTTGAAACACTTGCAATTCAACTGCAGTTTACAGGCTTAAAGGTGCAGTTTGTAAGTTTTGACACCTTTTCTGTCGATTTTCGTCTGGTGCAAACAGCCCAATTGTTGTTAGGACATAGGGTTACAATGTAACCTGCTCACCTAATGTTTACAATAGTAATGTTTGTTATTTGCTAATTAATAAACACCTCATGTGGAACTCTGCATATCATTTCGGAGGCTGCTACTGTCCACTGGTGGTCGCATTTTCGGTCTCTGTCGTACACTTTGAGAGCCTTCCTGACTAAATGACTCAAATACTTTGCTTTCCACCAAGGCAACCCAGGGTACTGAGATATAATTGGCCAAACTGAGCGGGTTAAATGACTACAATAAAGACATATACTCTGGCATGTAGCTCAACATTTTCAAAGCAAAATATCTGCTTTTAGCATTGTTTCTCAGATAAACAATGTTCATTAGCATGTTTCTTAAATATCGTCAAACATATTATGTTTTTTTTATGCTTTAGAAGAGTCAAAAACTTACATACAGCACATTTCACTAAGTTAATCAGAGTCATTGGACAACAACAGTGTTGTGTTCTACAAAATATTAAAAGGGGGCTAAAAATATTGAATGCTAAATTATTTTTCAAACAGTTTTTACTCCAGTCAAACTAAAAGAAATTAAACTTTAAATGAAAATACTGTGAAATATACCTTGCTCTGTTAAACATCACTTGAGAAAATATTTGAAAAATAATTAATATCACATCAGGGCTAATAATTTAGCATATAATACAGTAATTGAAAGAAGCAGAAACTGATTAAAATACATACAGTTGAAGTCAGAATTATAAGCCCCCCTTTATTTATTTATTTTTATTATTTTATTTATTTTATTTAAATATTTCTTAAATGATGTTTAACAGAGCAAGGAAATTTTCACAGCCTGTCTGATAATATTTTTTCTTCTAAAAAAAGTATTTTTTGTTTTATTTTGGCTAGAATAAAAGCAGTTTTACATTTTTTTAAAAAAACATTTTAAGGTCAATATTATTAGCCCCTTTAAGCTATATATTATTTTGATAGTCTACAGAGCTAACCACTGTTATACAAGAACTTGCCTAATTATCCTAACCTGCCTAGTTAACCTAATTAACCTAGTTAAGCCTTTAAATGTCACTTTAAGCTGTATAGAAGTGTCTTGAAAAATATCTAGTCAAATATTATTTACTGTCATCACAGCAAAGATAAAATAAATCAGTTAAAGGGCACCTAGGTTACCACTTTTTCCAGATTTAATGCAAGTATTTTGTGTCTCCAGAATGTGTCTGTAAAGTTTCATCTCAAAACACCCATCAGATTTTTTATTATAGCTGTCATAAGTTGCTACTTTGTAGCATTTAGCATCAGCTAGCGTTTTTTGTGTACTGCGCCTTTAAGGCTAGTCCTTCACACCCACCGTTTCCACGTGCCTGGCAGCGGCTCCCTCGGCTGCGTCAGACAACAGACAAACACGAAGGAATAAGATCTTAGGTGACGTTTGTGAGGAAAAACTACAGTAAGAATCTTACCAATAAGTATTTGATGCATGTTGTGGAGTTGCAAGGATGAGTCACACACACACAGCGCTGACAGGCACACACAGACAGCGTGCGTTTAGCTTTGCACTGTTTTTGCACGCAAATGTGACAGGACACAGGTTAATATCCACTGCTGTATGGATATCTGTTATGTTAATGTACAAAATAAACCTGATTTAACGTCCACAAACTGGGATTGAAGCGTCTTTTATAATTGTTCTGACACGCGGATGTGGTGATGAAGTAAATCTGAAGTAAATGGCTGTAATTTATTACACACATGCACTGTTTTAAAACATTTTAAACTTGTAAAACTCACTCTTGATCACATTTGATGATGATTGATGATCCTAGCAAACTGAACAGACCTTTTATTTACGGTTGCTTAGTGTGCGCACGTCCTGGTCCTGTGTCTGGTTGTTATGATTATACACGTTACTACGGAGACATGTTAATACGCACCTGTCAATCAATATTGGTGGGCGGGGGGACCGCACTCCTACGTCAAGTTGCAGTCGGTCTGAAAACCGCTCCAATTGGTCCACCGTTTTTATGTTGTTAAATTGAAAAAAAAGGGCTGGGTGTGTTTATATCACCCCAATATAATGGTCTATACACCATACGTACACATATGTCTGTCCAAACAGCTTGAAAATGAGATTTTTCACCATAGGTGCCCTTTAATAGACATGAGTTATTAAAACTATGATGTTTAGAAATGTGCTGAAAAAATCTCGCCATTAAATAAAAATTGGGGAATAAAAATAAACAGGGGGGCTAATAGTTCTGACTTCAACTGTATAATTATTATTAACTGCATCAAGTAACTCTCAAAACTCACACTTTTCTTCTTTTTTTGGTCACCCAGGTGCTGATTCGGGTCAAATATCCGAAGAGACCTGGAACTTCCTCCATAACATCCATGGAGGAGGCCCTGTAGTGACCGTGCGGCCCAGCGTCAGCCATCAAGAGTCCGAGACTTCACAGTCCGAGGAGAAGATCGAAGTGGAGACGCGCACAGTGTAGTGTACCGAGAAGCTGCTGGACCGCCAAGGGGACCGACGAACACTTATCTCGCACTTTTGTTTTCCAACATTCAAGCAAAAGGACCTTACAGCTTCACTCAACATACGCACTCTGTACCCTTTATGACTGTTCTTTATTAGCTAACGGATGGATTGCGCTTGACGCTTGTATATATTGTGCATATCCACTGACCGTTTAGAATTGAGACCGGTTTTCAGTCTATTAACGAATTGAATTTGGGTCTTGAGCTGCGTTCTTGATGAATTTAGCTTCACCCGATCCAAATAGTCCCATGATTTCTTTTGTGAACCAGAATTCCACCGCATCTGTACATATTTCGCTGTCTCGATAAAGAACATAGTGGAGGAGAACGTCATGTTTTGGTTACGAAGGGATGCTAAATGCTACGTAGTCTCAGGAAAGAACTTTTGTTTTGCACCGTACTGTAGATTCAAAGCGTGCATGCTTCAGCTCTGATGTTCGATGTGTTTTTGAATGTACTAGTACTTAAACACCACGTTTCTGCACTAAATGTTATTTATTCCAGAGGGATATGATTATTCTGGCATTCATGGACGTCTTCTTTGTTCGTAAAAAAACGATTTGACAAGCTAAATCGAAGCCGAATGCACGCTAATAGGAATGACGTGGCACATTATGGTGGCAAGAAAATCGATTTCTCATTTTTATTTGTGCAGAATAGCTGTGCGACCGGAGATGCAAACAATAAGGCTCACAATTGAACACTTCAATGGCTGTCTTGTTTGAAAATGAGATGTGAAAGAGGGGGGGGGAAATGGATCAATTAAATCCTGCTGCCTCATGTGTATACATTCAAGGCATTATTTAATGTATAGAAAGATGTGATGTCAATATTAATTGTCCACAGAGAAGAAAGCTGTATCTGAGTGGTTTAAGATTAAACTTCAAAGTGATGCTGTCAGTATCTGTCATCGTTTGTATGATCTGAAGCTTGTGAATTGTAATATACTCATCACACTCTCAAAAAAAGATGATTTCTGCTGCTTGTTCGAATTACTTACTTAAAATGAGCTGAAACAACAATTCTTGAGATTTTTTTTTGGAGACAACTTAATTTTTTATGTTCAATCTACTTAAATTTGTTAAGTTAACTTAATCGATTTGTGTTGTGACAACATGAATAAATTGTTTGGAACTCTGCATTTTTTGTAGCGCACACAAATCTCTCACACACAAAGTCCAGGTAGTATTTCACCCCAAAATCTCTCTCACACACACATATTTTTTTAAATAATATATAAATATATATTTTCACGTATGTTTGCATTAATAAAACTGATGTAAAAGAATATTTCTTCAGTACGAGAACAAATAGATTTTTTTGTCAACTCATGTCTGTCGTATAACTTACAGTGGGGTGAAATATTTTAAATACCAGACTTCCTTAAGACGATCAATGTGAAATAAGGGATTCCCATTCTAAAATATTTCTATATATTTCTTAAAAATAAAACCATTTATAGAATTATAATGCTATATATCGGGAAATATTTAAGTTGTTTCTTTTTTTAATAAATAGTTTAAAGGGCTTATTTATTCATTTTGTTCTCTTATTTGTATTCTTAAACAGTTGCACTGTAAATACTATAATAAATCCCAGTTAATGAACCCCTTAAAAGCAGCTACTTAAAACACAGTAGTGTAGATGGTAACACATTCAAACGAAGCCATTAATTCAACAGCGAATTTGATTTATTGACCTTGGCCTGTCATAAAATTAAAGTAGTTTACTGAGCCCTGAATAGCAGCGGCGCAATCTAACCATTATCTCCTCTCTTAGACAAACTAATAGCACATAATAGTGAATTCTCCAAACAATATGCTTCTGATGTTGAAGGCTAAAATGTTCGGTCGGATCGGCGCTGACAGCAGAGCTCTTGAGAGCCGGTCATTATGAAAGCAGTGAGCGTGTGGGCCGCGGCTGCTGTCCTGTACAGTATCGCAGTGAGCGGGATTGTGGGATTCGCATTCACAGCAGCACCGACAGAGAAAAAAACATGGCGGCTGCCGAATGTGCAGCAAACGATTTGCGGAAGTGAGGTAAGTGTAATTCTGTAGCTTCATAAACCCTTTTACATTGAATTATCCGTCACTCAGGTCCAATTCCCCGACTTTATCTCGAAGTTAAAGCAGACTCTGGTTGAAGAACCGCTCCGATTGTAGCAGTTCGAGCGGATTTTATGGGCAAAGTTGTTGCGGCTGATCAGTTGTGAATGTGCACGCTGCCCCCGCTCCTCTGCAGTTACCCGCTAGCATATTAGCTTCCACGTTTAGGCCCTTTTATCTGCAAATGTAAAAGATCAGCTTTCGCTGATGTTTTCGTTAATTGGCACAAAGACGCAATGTGTTTTCCGTTCGCTAACAAGTGTTAACAATGTGCGTTAAATGGGTTTCGCCAAATTCATTAGCATTAACATGCTAAAGTGAGTCTCGATCATCTTCATTAGCGCTTTTAGCCAAAATGCTAATTAGTGTGTGAGTTGTGAAAGAAAATTAAACAACAGTTTTTTATTATCATTGCGTGGCCCTTTACTCAATTGTGTGTTATTATTTGTAGCAAAAATGAAAACGGAATTGCGCATCCTGTGAATGCAGGGGTTAGCCGGTGAGCTAATAAAACCTTGCGGATACAGTTGTTTTGCTCAATTCAACGGTTGGTTATGTATTTTAAGCATACTCTTGATAAAGAGTTTATTGACTGTATGAGCCATACGTGTTGCATTTGAGGCTAATGCACGAGTTCTCAGAAGTCTGCATGGCTGGAAAAACTTGCACGGGTGTTTAGGAGCAGCCGGGCTGGACATCAAGCCGAGCCTTGGATGCGGTTTACACAGGAGAGGCCCATTAAATGCAGTTGGAGAATATATATATATATATTTAAGAATTTTTTTTAAAGCTGTTCTATATAAATTACGCACAGATATTAATCTGCAACAGTGCTTAGGTCACTGTTGTTGGTGTCTCTTGTATATACACACTCCTTTCTAAAGAAAACATCTCATTGGAACTGTGTTTCAGACATACAGAGTTATGTATAAAAATACAGCGCAGAACATTTTAGGAAACATGCTGAGTTGACCACAGGGCGAGGATTTTTCTCTTTGCATGTTTCTTGAGAGTTTTTTTGGCGAGCACGTGTCAATTTAAAGTTCTTCGCCACGCGCGCGAGCTTTTTAAGAATATTCAGGAAGTTTCAGATTTTTGCAGAGTTTGAGCAGTATGACAACATATTTCACGCCCATGAAACAGTCTTAGTGACTTTGAAGGCATTTGGCTGTAATCACTGCTATGGGATGTTTCAAGCTCCTGTAAGTTTTTGCTTTCGTGTCTTTCATGGTTTATGCGTGATGTATGAAGGACTGCTGCAGCTGTCAGATCGTTTTATTAATCAGATGAATCCAATAAATAGCAAATGTAATCAAAATAACGAATCAAATGTTTCTAAAATATATTGTAAATGTATCTGTATTAGGCATAGGCTGGTATAAGATTCTATGATAACCCTGCATCCAAATCCTCGGTGTTGTGATATACTGCTTTAAAATATATTATTTTTAAATGTCTTTTTCCCCCTTCGAACACAACATACTTTGTTTTAAGAGACATTTAAAATATTTTGGAACAATAAACATGTCAGGCTAAATATTTCAAATGAATCATTGACTTCTGCTGTCTTCATTAGTTTAAAAAACACAGATTTCTTTACAACTTTTTCCCTAGAGATACTGTTGTCCTAAAAAAAGGTTAAAAAAAAAAAATCTTACACATACTTTAGGAACGGTACAGTAGAGCATTTTTGTGGTTTTAAAACCTTGACTTTTCCAAACCGCGGTAAACCTTGAAAACGGTTATCATTCCAGTCTAGGTATCTTCAGTCCATTTTATATCCGTTTTCAAGTAAAAAAAAAAAGGAAAACTAAGGGTGCTTTCACATCTGTAGTTCGCTTTATTTGGTCCGGGCCAAGGGCAATAAATGATTCATTGTAGCATTTTC
>CAIGQZ010032741.1:1668614-1678675 GCA_903798205.1 Danio tinwini | reverse complement strand
GCAAGATAAAGTCATTGTATGCAGAGCCATAGACCTTTATCTATAAAGCATAATTATGGAAACTGTGTTCATCTTAACTGAAAGCTACGTCGTGCTTGCTAGCCTCACACATCACGCACCTGTCAGTCAGACCATCAGAATGTCACCATAAAGAGTTAAACAATTAACACACAGCACTATACGATTACAGAAAAGTTTGCGCTGTTATAATTCTCTTACCTTTCAATACGTTTTGGTGCGATTATAACCCGCTATTAAAAAAAACAACAACGACTGAATGTTTTAAATGAGAAGCGGTAATGTAATCGTGTCAACACCTGATTCACTGCATCTACACACTCATAATGAAACCTGTCGGAAAGACAGCAGATGGAGTCATAGAGAAAAGACAACCACAAAAAAAAAAAAACTCACTACTTTAAATTAAATAACTTTTCTTTTGTATTAATGTTTTAATAAATGAAAGAAAAATACATAACACCCAGCAAAACATGAAATGACAACATTGTAAACAATCTTTTGTCTGCTCTTTTCTGTTTAAAAAGTTGTTCATTCACGATCATCAAGCTGCAAAATGGCAGCAAGATAGAAGTTACTGGCTTAAATTTCACTCGCATTTATGTTCACATTCAACCACCACTACTAATGTAATTAATATGTCATAAACAGAACAAGCAACTCAATACTAACAAAAATTTTTGCTCAGCAAGACTTGTGCTGTCTCAATTCACATACTTTGCCTTAAAAGTATGCACTTTTTTGTAAAGGAAAAGTATATACTGTTGAGTGTGTAACAGAAGAGTATGCAAGCTTTGGGACATACTACGTCCTCGTTAACAGACCGCTATGTTGCTTAGTTACATCCCCTGTCAATCATCTTGACACATCATCCACATTTCTGTCATATTTAATTTCCTACCTTATTGGAGAAGTGGCAGCAGGATAATCTGCCATTCTCGAGTTTTTCATGCAGAGAAATCTCCTCAGGTCTTTGCGTAATTATGCATTCAGAAGTATAATATATAATATATAGTGTAATATATCTTGATATAAGTTCACATTGATGTGGCAGATGAAATACAACACGAAAAATGCGGTTTAAATATGTTCCAGTTGGCTAGATATTCCAACTGGCTAGATAGTTGGCGGTTATTCAAAAAACTCTACCGAAGCCTCTCTACTTGACGGTTGTCCGCCATGTTTGTAGTTTGTTTACACTTTTCACCTGCTTTTGTTGTTGTAATCAATTTCACGCCCAACACGCAATGCATTGTGGGCAATATTAGCGGTTAGAGTAAGGGCGCTTCTACACTGCAAATTTTTACTGGAAATCGTAAACCATCCGGGAACCTTTGGCGTACTGTTTTCAACATACTATGGTTTGTGACATACTAATTCTATTTTCGAATACTAATTAGGATGGATAGTATGCGAATTGGAAAGTCCTTACCCCAGGTGGAGGAGTTCAAGTATCTTGGGGTTTTCTTCATGAGTGAGGGAAGAATGGAACGTGAGATTGTCAGGCGGATTGGTGAAGCGGCAGCAGTAATGTGGTCGATGTATCGGTCTGTTGTGGTAAAGAAGGAGCTGAGCCAAAAGGCAAAGCTCTTGATTTACCGGTCAATCTACATTTCTACTCTTCACCTATGGTCATGATCTTTGGGTCATGTCCAAAAGGACAAGATCTCAGATATAAGCGGTCGAAATGAGTTTCCTTCGCAGGGTGCACCCTTAAGGCTTGTACACACTGGAACGCTTTTCGTTTGCGTTTATCGTCAGCGTTTTCCAAGACGTTTTTCCGGATTCAAACCCAAGCGATTTTCACAGGCGTCGAGCAGAAGAGTATGCAAAATCACTCCTTGACGTTAGATGGTGCTACGCAACTTTACGCTTCTGACACCCGCTTGTAACACAGAGAAAGAAGACAAAGTTGACACGCTTGTTAATATGAATGGTTTAAGTAGCAGCTCCAGCTCTAGCGATGAAGAAATGATTATTGTTCACCAGTGCAATAAGCAGCTCCACGTTCATATCACCTCTGGGCATCTTCAATGTGTGCTCACATTGACAGTGTTGCGCTTGAGCGCCTCCAAGTGCTGTTTACTGTAACTTCAGCAGCTCCGTGCACGTTAACAAAAGTGCCAATCTGATTGGTGGAGAAGATTTTGACGCGGTGCATCAAAACAAAAAAACGAGCATGCAGCGTTTTTTTATTTTTTTAAATGACGCTTTTGTGTCCGGCGTTTTGCGCGTTGGTGTACACGATCACATTGACGCCTTTTATTTAGTCACAAGGGGTTAAACATGAGCAAAAAACATCTCAGTGTGCACGGGCCTTTAGAGATAGGGTGAGAAGCTCTGTCAACCGGTAGGAGCTGGGAGTAGAACCGCTGCTCCTCCGCATCGAGAGAAGTCAGCGGAGGTGGCTCGGGCATCTGTTTCAGATGCCTACCTAGTGAAGTGTTCCAGGCATGTCCCACCGGGAGGAGGCTTCGGGGAAGACCCAGGATATGCTGGAGGGGCTATGTCTCTCAGCCTCGGTCTCGGCCTGGAGGGGCTATGTCTAACGCCTCGGGATCCCCCCGGAGGAGCTGGAGGAAGTATCTAGGGGGAGAGGGAAGTCTGGGGTTCTCAACTAAGACTGCTGCCCCTGCAACACGGCCCTAGATAAGCAGACGAAAAAGAATGAATGAGTATGCGAATTGGGACGCAGCATTGGAATATAGTCCACAAATCATATAGACTAGGGCTGCACAATATATAGTTTCAGCATTGATATCGCAATGTTTGTGTCCGCAATGGTCACAACGCAGGATCTGCAATGTTAAATTATGTGTTTGTCAATTTTGTCCTTTCGGTAGGACTAGCAAGGAGACTATAAATGGCCATGTCTGGTTTCCTCTCGCAACTGCCTGTTCATGCTGTCTACATATTTGACAGAACATTTTATGTAATTTACGTTGAATTTTATTTGGGCAGAGTGAGAGTGCAAGACAGAGCTGAAAAGTATGTACAGGGCTCGAAATGAACTCTTTTACTTGGTAGCACTTTAAAAATTTAGGAGCACCAACCAAAAATGAATGAGCAACACTGCAAATTGTATAATAATGGATTAATTGTATTTAAAAACAACAATTAGGACTAACAAAAAAATCTAAAAACAACTATCGAAGTAATTCTGATGACTTATTTGCGCAATAATTCCGAAATGAATGTATAATCATTTTAAAATATTAACGATGATGTCAACAATATTAACAATAAATAACATTTCTCATGATCATGCTGCCCTAAATGTGCTTGAATGTGGGTTATCTGTAGGCCCACATCGAATCTGCGCAGAATTCCGCAGATTTTTAGCCCGTCATTAATTCTGCTTATTTAGTTGTGTAAATGTGTGTAAATTTATGTTTATTCAGTATTTTTATAAATTTTATTAATATTATTGAATAATATAAAAATATTCATATGATTTATTCATATTCATATGATTTATCAGTATTTTATTAAGTGTACCTTTTTTTGTTTTTATTCTTGCCATAATAAAAAATATATAATTGTAGAGCAAGCCAAGTTCTGTTGCCATTAATATTTAACTTAAATAGGTAGAACTGTTTGTTTTCCCAGAGATGGGTTGCGGCTGGAAGGGCATCCGCTGTGTAAAATCGTGCTGGATAAGTTGGCGGTTCATTCCGCTGTGGCGACCCCAGATTAATAAAGGGACTAAGCAGACAAGAAAATGAATGAATGAAGGTAGAACTGTCCGAGATATGAACAACAGCAAGTGATGCATCATTTAGATAAAAAAAATTGATTTAAAATCTTCAATGGTTATAAAATCTTTATAATAAATTATAAAAATAATAAAAAAACAATTATCTTGAATGATATTAATGATATGACCAGTTCCGGAAACTTTCTACTTCTCTGTTTATCCGTCTGATTTTACTGTCTGTTTCTTTTGACCGCCCCTGTCATTTAAAAGAGTATCTCAATGCGAACGTGTTAAGTATAAAAGCCTCGTCCGTTTCGTGAGGTGTGCGATGTGGCGCCAGGCGAACATATAAATCAGACTCAAGATGTTTGTTTGTTTGTTTTTTCTCTAGTTCAATTGTGCATCCAACCTGTCTTTAGTACTGTTCAATTTTAATACATTTATTTTACCACTAATTTTGTGATTTTGTGTTTTCTATTTATGTGTTTGCATGTTTTTGATTTTGTGATATAGGTCTTAAATGTAATACATAATGGTCTTAAAAAGGTCTTAAAAACATTAGGATATCTGCAGAAACCCTGACACAGGGGTGGTTTTGGATAATTGCAGGAAATAAGTTGTTTATGACCAACAAAGTTGATATGGTCGTTACCCTTTTTGTTTACCAGGATAATCTCTTTTTGTGAAAAGTAAATGCTATACAAAATCACAAGGAGCATTGCTGATATGTTTTGTGTCATAAAATAACCTTAGCATGCATAAAAAACAAAAAACGGTGAATAAGGTTGAATCAAAATATATAAAAAAAAAATGAATGAATGAGAAACGGCGTTCTTACAAGTCATTGGGTTTCTGGAAAGTTTGAATAATAAAAGTACTATACATTAAAAGATCAGGGAATTTCATGTTTTTTTTTTTCCAAGTCATTCAGGGATTTTTGTTTGTCATTTCAATTTTTACCTCCCATTTATCAAAATTGCAGATGGCACATAAGGAATCGTAAAAGTGTCCTTGCTGGCCAAAGGATATCTGCGACAATAGAGTATTTGCACAGCTAGTGTTTCTTCCTACTACTGGTGAACGCTTAATGTGACTTTTTTCAATGTTCTACAATTCCTTTTAAAGCATCGATGTTGTAATGTTATTAAAATACAATCAGTCAAATAGACTTCAGCATTTATTGGTTGTTGAAGCGTAAACCAAGATGGAAAGCTACGCATTTTACGCACGCACTGTCAGGATCAGCAGGCTAGCGCAGAAACATCATTGAAAATACTGGAGTAAAATGTTCATATTTTAAAGACATGGTGCAGGAAAATGTGATTTAATGCAGTGCTTCTTGTACATTCTGAGATCTACTTTGTCGTATATCAATTAAGCAGTGGAGATTATTGACTTTTAAAGAAAACAGACCTTAAATGTGCTGATTTTGTAACAGCATACAGTTCACCGAAAGCGCTTGACCCAGGTTACTGCAAAATTAAAAGTCATTCTGTATACTTCTGCATATACCCTATTATAAAACACAAGCTCCTAAATTTAAGTCAACTTTTTTCCCTGCTTAATTTTGCCTTAAATTCAGCGATCGCAAAATAGGCAGCAAAACAGCTGCCTGTTTTTTTTTCTTTTCATTTAATTATACAGTAGTCAAAATTTGCAGTGGATCAAAACATTTAATCTAAAGTTGTCTTAACTATCCCATAAACCCATTCATGTCTTAGGACAGTTTTATTAAACATTTTTGATCTACTTCAAATGTTGAGTACTGTAAGTCATGGAAATTCAGCTTTTAGTCAAAGGCAATTTGACATTTGGTTTAGAGTGGGATTAAACTGTGTTGACATTAAGGATGCTCATTTTGATTAATTTTCTTAACTGCCGCTTGTTAAACTAATATTAATCGTCAACCAGTCAGATTAATATAAAATAATTATTTAATAAAAAAAATGAATTGATGTGTCTATTTTGTCACCCATTAAATATTGCGTTTTAACATACTGATTTATTTTAACATGCGAACAACAACATACAGAACATATTAACAACATTTTACGTTATATTTCAATTAAATTACAAATTTAGATTATAAAACGAATCCTTTTTAAGAATCAGCTGTTTGGAATAGAAAAAGAATAGGCTGTTTTTTTTAAATCATTGCTTTTTCCGTCAAATAAAAATAGCAGGCTACCTTAAATCAATAGCTCCATGGAAAATATGCATTTAGTTAATGCTCCGCTGTAATTATTCTATCACAAACCTCTGTCAACATTTTTAATAGAAGTTTTTATTACAATAATTATTTTAAAGATTGTGTCTTGGGCATCTGATTTTACCTTAGAGCTTCTGGGGTTTCATTTTCTCCGTATCATTTTGTGGTTCATGTGCGCGCACTGTGTGTGATGAGAGATGACAAGACACATATGTTTTTTTTTTTTTTTTTAAGTAGCCTATAGGCTACTATAGCATATAATAATTTTGCTTTTTTACATAGTATTGCATTGATTTGCATTAGGGTTGAGTCTATAGACGATGCCATCAGCCATCGCCGTTGGCCAAAAGCCATCACGATGCTGAGCCAGCATCACGATTGTCTGCCCCACCCCCATTGCAGCAGCAACCCATTCACAAAAAATACACACGGCCCCGTTTACACTAATATGTCTTAGTTTTAAAAAGCCATTTTAGGATGAAAACGATCCATGTCCACACTGGCAGTTCACCTATAGCATTTCTGAAAAGCCCTCCTTCCATACTATACCAATGAAAACGCACATCACAGGACCACACACACACACAAACAACAAACAAACATTCTGTCATGCGCTGCAGCGTCTGAGCTCCAACAGTCAGCCCAGAGAGTAGTGCACGTTGGACAGTTTTTCAAGGATGTACTGCTAAATTGCGTCTCACTATAATTGTTAAACATGATATTTAATTCATCTTGTCTCTATCTGATGACTCTTAGTTTTTTTTATCTATCAGGTAACATGGCACAGCATCACTTTTGTTTTTGTGCTTGTACTTGGCCATTTTAGCAAAAAAAAAAAAAAAAAGTGCACCTTTTTTTACCAACCAAGTTTTTCGATACCATTATAACGACACAGATCACTCTGCCTATTCATGCCAGAGTCTGGCGGAAAAAGTGATTGACAGGTGGTAATTTGTGTGTAACTTATTTTTATTTATTTATGATTTGGTTATGGGTAAAACAAAGACCATGCGGGTCAGGTAGTTGAAATGGTAGGCTACAATTAATTAATTCACTCTGAATTAATTAATTATTCATAAATTATTAATTCACCGCCACCTACGACGACGATGCCATCGTCCATTGCAATGTTCCACATTAGACATTGTACGATGCCAAATTGGTCGACATTGCCCAACCCTAATTTGCATACATGTTTTATTGTTTATATAGCTAAAAAAAAAGAAAGCTTCAATTTGGTGCGGAGTTATCATTATGCATAAATCAAGTAAATCATTGGGTTTGTATAATTCGTGGATTAGGCTATGTAGGCTATTTTAAAAATGGATCTTTTATAAGAACTAATAATAACTAATAAGTTTTCAACTGGAAAAAGGTTTGTTTGTTGGTTGTACTCTAAATCATCAAAACTATATCTGTTGTATTTGTGAGCGGCGCTCTGAAGGAGAGAAAACCCTGACGCTCTAACTTGTTTGCAAAGCAAAGAACATTTCAGAAAGTTTTGCTTTTGCGGCTTCTTTCTCCACTTGTGCAAAGACCATCAGCGCTGGTTTAGCATCATCTCGTCTGCCAAACTGTGAGCAGCAATATTCTTCTTTCATATCCAGCAAAATAGGCTACATCTGTAATTGCACATGTTATCGCCCCACTAGTAACAATATGTGTTGCACTTTTCTGCAGCAAAACCTAAAAAATAACTGATAGCATTAATTGGTTGAAAATGCATCCTTTCGGTTAACGGTTAATCAGTTAACCTGAACATCCCTAGTTGACATTTAACATAATTAATCACTTGGAATTCAAGAACACTAAAGATTGTGAATTGTTATATGTGCCAGCTATTATAAGGAACATTGTATTTAAATACATTACAACATCTGTGTATTTGAGGTCCCCCAGCGGGCCCCTGGTTCTGAACCACTACCTTAATAGTTGATTTTCTAAGGATCATGCAATCAAATGCTCTGTTACATCACCCATCATATTCTGTTATTTAGAATTTTACTCCATTATTAGGCATATCTGGAACAGCAGCATAAACTCATATTTGAGTTTCCAGATAACCTCATTCCGCACAAATGAGTCATGTCAGAGTTGTAGTAGTGTGTGTGTGTGATGACATTAGTGGTGACTCTGCCATGAGCAAGAGTTTTTCCCTCTCCTTTTATGAACTCCATGGCTATTTGTCCTTCAGATATTTTTTAGATAGATTGTGAGACGAGAGAACTGAGGTTTTCTTTATGTTTGTGTTTGTGCCAGCTAAAACCTCAGGACTGTGCTTTTGAATTCTTTCTAGAGAGAAGAAAGTAGAATCTAGCAGTTAAAGTGATATCGTTAGTAATGGAAAATTGTCTGCTTTCAGTATTCAGGCCCGACACCACCCCTTCTGTCTGTTTTCGGTCTCGTCTTTTATATGCATGGCCAAATCACATTAGACACTCACCAGGAGGCTTCAGTCAAGTGTGAATAAGGGATGCGTGTAAGACTCTCCTCAGGTGCCTCTTATTTCTCAAGCAAGACTAATGTCAGAAGTGCAAAGTCTTATTTAAAGCCTTTCATCATTCAGATCGCACTAACGTTACATGACAGGGATTGTGTGGTCTGGAGGAGCTCAAGCGGTCTTCAATCTTTTTAGTCTGAAATGTTTAAAAGAAATCAATGATTATTGGAGTGTAGTACAAACAAATCTTGCAGCCTGAAATTGGTTAGTTAAATCAAATGAAATGGAAATGGAAAAGTCAAACTGCAGGGCTCGACAATAAGGACTGCCCGATGGCCCAGGGCCAGCGTGCAAGACGCTCGGGCCAGTGTACAGAATGGTTATTGGCCCGATCAGGCTAGTGCTGCCTTGTCACTAAAGTTTGGCTGCGACTGTCTGTCAATTGCGTGCAAATGCAATCTTAGGGTGCTATCACACATAGACGTTTGTAACCTGTCTCGTTAGCGCAGTTTGTCTGGCATATGTGAATCATTACATATGTGAAGCAATCACGCTCGGATCCGCGTCAAATCAGTCAGTCCGAGATCGCCTAAATGAGGTGGTTTCTGCTCGATTGAGTGGATCGATTGTAGTGAGAAAACAAAACAATCCAATGAACTAACGACCCAGACTATATCACAGTGTGTTATGATTGTGTAATAGCCATATATACGGCTATACGAAGAGAGAATGAATAAGGCGATGTCATGAGTAAGGCATTTCAGGCAAGCGGCAACCTCCTGCTCTCCCTTGGGAAGCCAATACGGAAGTAACTAAAACGCCTTGGGGGGCTGGCTCCAAGAAATCCAAGTGCTTTCTGATTGCATTGGTAAATTAGCCATTTTTACAGCTGATAAAAACATGTTTACAGCCTGGTACAAACGATGGCTTTGGTGCATATAGCTATGATTACCCTTCATGACAACTGTGAGCGGGGTGAATATTTTTATAACTCATCCGTTTCGTTTTTATTAAGTTATATTAAGTCTGCATAATTAAGGGCGTGGCCACTTGAGTGACAGTCTAGCCTCACTGTCTCGTCACCTCAGCTGATTCTGGCTAATTAGCCGCTGAGCTCAGCATATACATCATATTTTTGTTTTGGTTAATGTTGCTTTACACAGTCATTTGCCTTTTGGAATTATTTCTTGCAAGTATCAGATACTATAGCATGCTGTGTGGACTTAATTGTGTTCACAAATCGTTCAAGTTGCTTCCATTTCCAAGGTGAGTGAAATGATATACTTTTATACCATCTCTATAAATGTATTTGTTTTATTTAAGATAATTTATCATTTATAATTCTCTTTAGACCTGTAATGCAGTCCAGAATCTGTTTTATAGCCTACAGCTAATCAATCTGTCAGTCATCTGAAGCGTTGTCATACAGTGTTATGCCTGGATTTTATAAACAGCCTTGCATTTACTAACACAGACTATATCTGAAGTGTTTGATAGTAATTCGCGTTTTCCTCCTGTAGAGAAACGTCATAAGAAAATTGTTTAGTGGCTCAATGTGTTACAACAGTGTTTTTAAAAGTGTAAACGCTTTATTGATGTAGTCTACAACCAAGCATGTGTGGTCAGAACACAATCGAGTCACAGGTAATAAAGTATTAAGCGTTCTCCCAAAGTAAAAAGTCTGTCTAAGCCAGGTC
>CAIGQZ010032741.1:1629349-1668214 GCA_903798205.1 Danio tinwini | reverse complement strand
TATATATATATATATATATATATATATATATGTGTGTATATATATGTGTATGTATATATATATGTGTATGTATATATATATGTGTATGTATATATATATATATGTGTAATACTGAATAAAAAGGGTAGGTATTACAAATATGTTTGTCTTTTGAAACATTATTTAAAATACTGTATGTGGCTAAGAAATTGCTTTTTGCTTTCTTTTTTTTGGTGGGGCCAGTGAAAAGTTTGGCAGGGCAAGTAAAAATCTCGATCGGGCCCGTGGAAAAAATCCTTAGCGTTGAACCCTGTAAACTGGCTAAAAATATTATCCTTGTGTAACTAAAATGTGTTGTACTTGATTAAGTTAAAGTAACATAAAAAAACATTTGCTGTCATGACTTTTTGTCATATGTTTGAGTGTAGATTCCAAACAAACAACATTTCAACCTTTTTACTTCTAAATCGATGCTTTTTCTTTGTAATTCAATAGACCAGCAATTTGAGAGTGGAAATTGTTTCCGAGTAAATCTGTTTTCTTCAGCGTGGAGCCACTGTTTAGCAGAAAAACAAAGCATTTATTTCCCTTTCAAGACAATGTTTTGGAAGTGTTCTGGCTGTAGTAAAACTTAAAATTGGGTCTTTTTCCCTCGCATACATTCTGGCCTCTTATACTGCATCGGGAGAATGGAGACGGTTGAGAAATTTGAAGCGGTTTAATCTAATTTGTCACACTTCAAGCTTCTGTTTGACTTTAGTACCTCACTAATTATTGAGTAATGCAGATGACAGCACCAGCCAGTGCTCCCTTCAGTCTTTTGTGAAGCCCCGAGCTGAAGTGGTGTCTGTTTTTGTGCATTGCAGAAGCAGCTCTTAATTTCACTGTTCCCATATCAAAGTACTGTCATCTGTAAGTGCTGGACTGTCTGTGTAACACCATTTCCTTACTACACATGACAATATTTCAGCGATAAGTAGGCCCACATGGAATCTGCGCATTATTTAGTCTATTTATTTACGTGTGTGTAAATTTATATTTATTCAGTTTTTAAATTAATTTCAGTAATATTATTGACTAAAATAAAAATGTTTAATTGATTTATTTACAGTACAGTTTGTAAAGTAATACTTTCTCTATATTAGATGAGAGACTTTGTTTGCCAAATAAGTTAATTTGTATTGTAAACATTATGTAAAAGTAAAAAATTTATGATTTTTTAAATTTCATATATTAAGTTTTTAGTTACGATGCTCCAAAAAAAAAAAAAACAGTGATGTCAGGTAATTTGTCACGGAATTTAACTTGCTCATGCATTACCTTTTACTTGAGGGTGCAAAGCTGGATGGTGATCCCGCAGGTGTTGCATCAAATTAGTTGTGTTTGATCCTTTTGCAGCAATCTTTTTATGGCATGAAAAATGCTTTCAACTTAGTGTGCACGAAAAACGCGAGCGCGTTGTGCTTCCAACATGCACATGCAAGCCACGTTCCTCCTTCGGAAGTAACAAATTTGTGCACGCAAAAGACACAATATGTGAATGGCCCTTTAAGGCTGGTTTATACTTCTGCGTCAAGTGATCGCCATGACCTATGGCGCATGCCCTGCACATAGTCGTGCATTTATTCTTCTGCATGCTGTTTGTGTTGCTCTGCAATAACACTTCCGAAATGCTAGCTGGCAGTAGGTTATATTATGTTCCTCTGTATCGAGTTTCTTCGTGCGTTTAGTTTTTTTAAAACTCTACCTTAATGTACAAGTAGCTAAAACTCATTCAGAGGCAGGAACTGGTGGACGTGCAACAACTTTAATCATAAGGTAAACACAAAATATCTTTAGCTACTTCACGGGACTCCACAGTTGTAAACACTCGCTCTATCGGCTTTCAGCACCGCCCACACTCTGCACAGTTACCAAGCCGACCAATCACAGAGCTTGCACTACACCATTTTGTGAGATGTTCTATTTTTTTGAGAGGTGTGCGGCGGCATCAGCGTCGGCGTCAGCGATGACGAAGGTTATGAGTCCATGCTATGGCTGCGCCAGACTATATGCGTGTATTTGACACAGAAGTATGAATCAACCTTCACACGGCTAGCCTCAGCAATAGCCAATCCAGTGGTAATCCAGAATCGCAGTGTTGAAAAGCCTTTACAATTAATTTATCATAATCAATTAAAGCATGGTGAATAGTGAAATTGGTTAATCGTGGCATCCCTGCACTAGAAACACATGAGATTTCATGGCCTGTACCATGAAACCAGATTAGCTGGCTGCTAGCTAGTTAAGTTTCAGTTTTTTGCAACAATTCTGGGTTTTAGGTACAACAAAAGCAGCTTTTCAATAATACAGTGGCAACAAAGATTGAGCAAAGTCAAGCTGCCTTCATGTTACTTGAAAACCAAAGATTGGTTCAAACTTAACTTAAATGGCTATCCAGCTAATCCAGCTTCATACAGTCCCCAGATAATGAACAATGTGAAACTGTAACAGTACAGATTAGACTTTAGTGGGCTGTAATATCATAACAGTAGCAAGTTATCTACTCTAGAGCAGCTCTTTTGCCTGTTGAACCCAGCGGAGACAGAGCCAGTTATGATAAGGGGTGTGTGATCTATTACAACACTGGTGCAATATAACTTTAAGAAATGCTTTTTTGAGTCTTAACCCTTGTGCGCCATTGGGGATGTTTTCTTCCACGGGGTAATTTTGAGTCTTAATTTGGCTGCAATTATCTCTGTGTTTCAGCAAATGGAATGCTTTTTGGTGACAAATCTTATTTTGACGTGTATATTTATTAAATCCACAATACACTAAATTTACTACCCCAGTGGTGGGCAAACTTTTTAGACCCGAGGGCCACATCAAGTTTTGCAAACCAAGTGAAGGGCCACATGTCAAATCTTTAAAAAATATATATATATTTTTTATAGTGGCAGTATGCATTGAATAATATGTAATATCGGACAGTCACATTAACACAAAACAGATTTTTTTAATAGTTTTCTATTGAGTCAAATTTACAAGTCAAATTAATTTGCACTGCTATTCATATTTACTTATTAATCATCATAAAACAATAAAGTATAATAATACTATCAATAATAATAATAATAATAATGTAATCATTTTTACAGTGGAGAATAGAAAATATATTGTCTGATAGAAAAAATCCTACAAACACATAAAAAATAATTCTTAAAGTTTACTATTCAGTCAAATGTACATTAATCTAATTTGCACTGCTTTTAGAATATACAGATCAATCATCATAAAACTTGATGAAACCACAAATCTTTGATAAAAGAACTTTTTAAAGTGGATGTATGCATGGAAAATATATTCTATGACAAAAATTAACACATTTAACCAGCAATTATTATATCATTTCAAATTCACAACAATCTCATTTGAGCTTGTATTAATATGCTCATATCAATCATAAAACTATGAGATAAACGGAAGAAGAATCTGAGGGCGTACTCACACTATGTACAGTTGCCTTGAACTGGGCCTAGGCACACTTGTCCCCCTTCCCGTTTCCCCCGACATCATTGATTATGCACTGTTCAGTTTAAGAAGCGCTCTTGCAAAAAAAAAAAAATAAGAAAAGCAGATTTTGCGCGAAAGTGCATTTTAATATCCGAGAGTGTGTTCTAATTCTACTGGTTGCGCTAACTGTACCGCGTGCAATACTGCCATCAAATGGCGTTCACTTGTGTTGCATCATTAATTTACTAATTCTGAATCCAACTCAGAAGCAGCATTTTAAAAACTCCCTCGCAAGCCGGATGACAGAGTTCAGCGTGCCGCATATGTCCCACGGGCCATAGTTTGCTCACCTCTGTACTACCCTTTCGTTATGTTTGTGGCTGTTTTTGCCTCATTGACTTCCATTAAAATGGTATTTTTCATTGTAAAGCCTTGACACCATATAATCATGGATTGTTGATGGTTTTTCCTTTTGGGAAGAGGTTTTACTGTTGCCTTCTATATGGAGTATGTGTGTGTGTCTAAGAAAGAGTAAGTGTATTTCTACGCACTTATTGTAATCTGCTGTTTTACTCAATAGAACTCCGTATAAGAGCCAGAAACGTTTTGCACAGGCCTATCTAAAGGGTTAATGCAGCCAACTGGTGATCAACAGTAACAATTACACATTTTATCTCTTTCCAACAGGGGAAACCACCAACAATCAAGAATGCCTAATTATATGGTGTCAAGGTATTGCAATCAAAAAATGGTATTATAAGTCAATGGGGTAAAAACAGCCACGAACTTAAGGGTAGTAAATTTGAACAGCACACAAGGGTTAAATTATGTCATGAATCCCATAGAAATAGAAAAAAACTGTAATAATAATTTTAAAATATGAAAAATAATATTAGTAACAAAAAACATAGTTCACACCATTTTATTTCAAATGTTTCACTGAATGCTTTTAGCAAATTGAGACGGTTTGTAATGCCAATGAAAGATTGGCACTGGCTCAATCTGTGTAATGTGTAATGCAGGAAATGTGGATATTTTTGAAACAATATGGGAAGACCGTCAAAACCTGTCATAACTGTAAAGGTTGCCAGGCCCTGCTGAAATATTTGGAAAGTACGATAGTCCATCTGAAAAGAGAAACATAAGGTGCGTCCCAAATCGCATACTTGTGCACAATTTTATGCCATTTTGTAGCATAGTTTAAGTAGTGCGTTCACACTGAAAACTCTAATAATAATAAGTGCACTTTAAATACCCGGATTATTCAACCGTGAAAAAAATTATGGAACGTTGGACACTTCACATACTCAATGGCTGCTGCTTTGCTTACGTAGTGGAAAGGCTGGAGCTTTCGAGCACTGATGTTGGATTACTTGTGAAAGCTTGTGATGTTGGATTGATTGTGAAAGCAATGTTCTCCTACGAGAGTGATCATAGCGCCTCTTGATGGTGAATGACGTTATACACTTGACAGGTGTTATTTGGTAGTTTGGTCATTTATTTCACTAATTTGGCAACCGTCAAATGTAATCAGGGAAATGGTTTGAATTTCCACTTAGTTAAAAACAATGTGTTAGTCTTCCAGTTAGACACTACATACATATACTATGCTGTTGAGTGTGTAGGTGCATAAATACGTATATAAGTGCATAGTGTATAGTGTGCCATTTGGCAGACCCCCTATTTTTTTTTTTTTGCGATTTTGCGATCGCTGAATCTAATGCTAAATCAACAAAGTCACACATTTTTGCGATCCTGCGAAAATTTTAATTAAACGCAAAATATTCACAAAAAATTAAATTATCTCATTAAACATCAAAATCCAAACCATATAACTTAAGCGCATGTGATATTTCTCTCAAAAAATGAAAAACATTATTTTAATTGGCTAGTAAGATTGTCCCACACAGCCAGCAGTCACACATTTGCTCTGTGAGGGGGAAATTAGATAACACTAATACATTTCTTATTGCAGCCTCTTGCGATTAACTAATTGCAACGTTTCAAATTACCATTCGATTTCGATTAATCACACAGCCCTAATAGCTGGTATTATGATTTGCATAAAATCGATAAATGTTTTCGTTTGACTTTTTTTCTGGAGTTAACAAGAGAAAACACTTCACTGCCTGCCATTGACTAGTTTTACGGCAATCCGTGTTTTAGGTGTATTATGGTATGTGGGGGTCCTAACGCATGTCCTGAGTGAGGTACATGTCAGATGCTCCGGAGTGTGAAATCTGAGAGAAAATAAGATCATGGATAAAAATAAGAGTTATACAACCTTCCTTTGGCTTTAACCCTACCGTTTTAGATCTTTTGTAGATCTTGTCTTGACGAGACCAAAATAAAGAAGCTTTATTTTTATGATTTGTGTTATTGTCATTGTGTCATATTGCACACCTAACATAGTAGGCTACCCAATATGGTAAATACTATTTATTACTTATTTATTATTACTTACACACATATATATATATATATATATATATATATATATATATATATATATATATATATATATATATATATAAATATATTTTGTTTTGTTTTATTTTTTTATCGCAAAATTGTCTGCAAATTTCTGGGAATTACCACCACAAAATCAAACTAGGGGGTCTGATTTGGGACGCAGCTATAGAGATAACAATAATACTTTTTGATTAATTTAATAGTTTTGTATTTGGGTTTTTATTTATAAATTTTCTTTTTCTTAGTAATTTACAACTGCAGAATATAATTAGTTTAGTCCCCTAATGAGGATTTGCAGCTTTTTATTTTGTTTTATCCTGATGAGGAAATTCTAAAAATCGTATTTAACGTGTGTATTCATTTGTTTGTTGTTCTTAATTGTTTATTTATTATTGAAATGTTCTTGCTATGAAAATAGCCTTGGTTGCTGACATGGCAAAAACAAAAAAAAATACATACATATATTCCTGATGAGGATGAGGATTTGCAGATTTTCATGTTGTTTTTAGGGGCCGAGCACCTACAGTGCATAGGCCCTATTGGAATTGCTCTGTTTATTATCATTGTTATTATTAGGGACCGGGCACCTACAGTGCGTAGGCCCTATTGGAATTGTTCTGTTTCTTCTTCTTCTCTAGAATGAATCACATTTTTGAGAGTCTAAACATGCTCAAACTCACAAAAATGTGCACCTAGACCAGAAGTGGCGAAAATTTACGTTTGTTATAGGTTTCGAAAGTAGGTGTGGCAAAATGGCTCAACAGCGTCACCTATGCACCTTTGACGAAATGGCCCCGGAGCTACATTTTATGCACACGTACAAAATTTTGCACACGCATCAAACATTCCAATACCTACACAAAAGTCTCTTGAAGCAAAATCTCAAACCCAACAGGAGGTCAACTATTCTCTGTCATGCAAAGGCCACCGGGAGGCGGTGAGCCCTACGGGGCAGTTTTTTTTTTCTTTTCTTTTGTACCTCGTTTTTTACATGCATATGTATTTTTAGGCCTGCACAACTGGCTATAAAGATGTGTGAGAATGTTAAAAGCCTCAAGTCTTTTCTTCTCACCTCTCGCTTCATCTCACCTGAGCTGGTTATAAATACTCAGTGACGTTTCACATGAGACTACCACGATACAGCCTTGTTAAGTTGTGTGCAACATTTGTTTAAAATAGTCCTACAATGGGTGTTTTGGACTGTTAAGATAAGATATGAGATTCTGATAGTAGGGATGTAACGATTTACCTGACTCAGGATTTGATACGATTCATAATGCGATTGAGGGCGTACTCACACTATGCTATTCGAACCGTGCCCAGGCCTGTTTCCCGGATCGTTTGAGAAGTGAGAGTGCTCTGAATCGGGCTCAGGCAAGGTTCATTTGGGCGGCCCTGGCCCGGTTGGAAGAGGCCTGAGCGCAGTTCACTTGGGCGGAAAATGAAAGCGAGACGTGACTTTTAAGTGACTGTTTCATATGGATTAATTAATCATTCGTACTGTTCAACGAACACAATGAATGTCGTAGTTTATTAAAGACACAAACTCCTCACTGCACGACAGCTGCGCCTTCAGCAAACCTCCTAATTCCTGCAGCACGGGGACTTTATGATTGTTTATGAGCATCAAAAGTGGCTCATCTGTTCGACAAAATATTTGACTGCGTGTCACCGCATCCCAAACAACTTAAATGATATAACTAAAGAAGCCACTACTGTGCAGAGCGAGAGCACTTACTGAACAGCACATCATCGATGACTTAAGCGTGCACAGGCCCGAATGTAATGTGAGTGCAGGCCGTCGGGGAGACAAGCATGCTTTGGCCCGGTTCAAGGCAACGGTACATAGTAAATTGCTATTTTAAAAACTAATTCCAAGAAAAAAAACTAAAGAAGACTCATTAATATAAACAAACTAAAACGGTGACTGTGCTGAGTTTTTACATTTTTTAAAAAGAAATATCAGCATATCTATGTTTTCTGGCATAAGCTGAGGTCTTTGCACATTTACAATGTCCGCTGCTAATAAAAAAACTCTTTCACTGGGGACTGAGATGGCTGATGTGGAGAGAAGAAAACCAGAGAGCAATGTGTACAGAGGTGGTCAACAGGCTCTCTGCTCCAGGGGACTGGCCTCTGGCATAAAATACTGATTATAAAATTACCAATTATAAAGTAGGACAGGAGTTGAACATGATTATGAAGGTGAAGAATTAATATTACTTGTATAATTAGTATAAGTATCAATGTGATAATGCTTAAGAAGAGATAATCTTGCACATTTTTAATATTCAATAGTAATAAGCAAATTAATAAAATATGCAGAATATTATTTGAAAAGGAGAGGGTAAAAATAATCCAATACCTGCTTCTGTACCAGAACAACTTTCTATTTCAGTCTAAAAAACATCTTCACACTTTCGCTATGAAACATTGAAGGCTGTTTTATACTCAACACGTCTATTAGTTCGATTGAGTGTGCACGGTGAATGTGACGTCATTGCGGTGTTTGCAGAGGTTCGCTTTGGGTGTACATGAGTCATGACATGCCTTCAGCTGGTGGATTGCACAATTTTTTGAAACTCGAGCGAACAGTTTGCATGGAGTCGTGTTTCATTTGAGTTGAATATGAATCACTTTGAAGAGATTTTGGTACGACTGTACAGATATAATGATTCATCCATGCGTGATCATAGGGATAACCAGATGGCCAATAATTCTTGGCTAGAAAATGCAAGTTTTTGTAAAAAAAAATTAGAAAAACTTTAGGGATAAGTTTGTTAAAGCCAAAAAGAGAGGCCATGGCAAAAGTGGAGACCCAGGGGGTTTCAATACACAATTACAGAATATGTTTTTCCACCATTCATAGATTTTACACTGTATATATTACAATTTTGAATTTTAAACAATTTAATAGCTACAAAACTGAAATGAATTAACAAATTACTTCTTTTATAACTGGAAAAGTATATTTGAACCTATCTGTTTACAATTGAATGCCTTGTTTTTCTAGGCTTTATTGCTGTAATGGTCAGGAATGTTGGACCATTATTGCCTTTTAGCATAAAAGTAGAGGACACAAACTAGCCAGACAGTAATGTGTGAATTGTGGAGTGGGCTAAAAAAAAAAAAAAAAAAAACGTCAGTGTTTTTTAGTAAGTGTACTTTTTTTTGCTTTTATTCTTGCCATAATAAAAAAATATATTTGAAGGGCAGCCCATGTTCTGTCGTCACTCATATTTTAATACACTTTAATAGGTAGAACTGCTATAAACAAAAGCAAGTTGTGCATCAAAGATTAAAAAAGTCTTGAATAGTTATAAATCATTAAATAGTTTATAATCATTAAAATAAATAGTTTATAATCATTAAAATAATTTATAAAAAAAACTTATGTAAGTTTGACACCCAGTGGTTGAACTAGGTATTGCTTCCTGGATTAAAACAAAAGCAAGCGCGGGTTGCCAGATTGAGTACAGGAGCGAGTGATTTAAACTGTTCTAAATAAAAGCAACGACACGCGACAGAAGGAATATTTTCCATATTAAAAGAAGTTTTGTTTCTAACCAACACCACAAATTGATATATTAGAAACGGCTTCTATTTCTCACAGCTGAACATGTGAAACCTATGACAGTGATCACCTCAGGAAAACCTTGTGTGCTTTATTCAGTGCTAAATGCTAACAATGTGAGTTTGAATGCCATTTTACATGACATTTATTGCCATTTACTGAAAGCAGCAGCATAGTTCACCCCAGATCTTGAAAATACAATAAACCGTTTGAAACACATATGAGTGATTCAGCATCTACATTTAATGATGTTAAAGAGGGTTAACATGTATTAAACAGATTATAAACCTTACCGTTTCGTGAGTGAGTGCATATTCTGTGCTTCTGAATGGCTGTATTTAAATTTCTGTCGTGTTTGGTCTGGTGCAAACAGCCAAATTGATCATCACTGCATATCTCGTCACAAAGCGTGTTGTTAGGACACGCGGTTACAATGTAACCTGCTCACCTATTGTTTACGTTTGAAATATTTATATAATTTGCTAATTAATAACCTCAGGTGGAACGGAATCTGTCTCATTTCATCGTCTGTCCACCGGAGGTTGCATTTTCGGTCACGTACACATGCTTTCAGTGTCTTTCTGAATGAATGAATGAAATACGCTGTTTTCCAACAAGGTAACCCGGGGTGCTGAATTATAATTGTCTAAACTGGCATTGTGCAGGTTAAATTTACCTAAACAAAGACAGCGCTCCGGCACGGGAAAAACATTTTAAAAGCAGAATATCTGACTTCAGCATTGTTTTTCAGTTAAACAAATATGTTCACTTCGGATGTTTCTTAAATATCTGCACACATATTATAGTATTTGTATGCTTTAGAAGAGTCAAAAACTTACATACAGCACCTTTAATAATATGACGTAGTTCCTGAAACTTCCTGCTTTTATGTTTATCTGTCTGATTTTACGGTTGATTTCTTTTGACTGTGCCCTGTCATTTAAAAAAAAAGAAGATCTCAATGGTGAACACGTCAAGTATAACAGCCTTGTCCGTTTCGCGAGGTGCATGCGCAAGGAGCTAATCAGCCTTGTTGCACCGTGTGATCTCCGTAGCATTCGTTGGAACAAGAGGAGCTACAAATCATCCGGTCCACGTGGTTTGGCTTATTAATCTTTTTGCGTATAGACGTCGGTGACAGTCGTTTTTCACTGTTCTGATAGTTTATGTGCATCATATTCGTTGTTCTGTTAGTGTAAGTAAACGTCTTTTTGCAGTATTTGCACACAGTTTGTGTTTTGTCTGTCATTTAATTCTGCTGCCCCACCTCTTGCTTGCCACTGATGTGCAGGTAAAGCGAGTTTGTGACTGGAAAGCACCCCCTTTTTTAAAAAAATGTATCGCGATTCCTTCAACATTTCTACTGGTTTGAATCATCACATATTTGAATACATTTTCAACCGGCTCACGGTGAATCGTTACATCCCTATCTGATAGTATTATAACCTTGGATAAAGTGGTTTCATGCTAGTATTGTGATTTCAGCTTTAAAATAAGTTCTTTTTAAATGTCTGGGTAAAAAACTACTTGTTCCCCATTGAACCCAACATATTTTATTTTAAGAAACATTTCAAATGTTTTAAAATGCTAAAGTGAACAGGCTGAATAATTTAAATAAATCATTGACTTCTGTTGTCTTCATTAGTTTCAAAAACAGATTTCTTTACAAATTGCAAAAGCATTTTTGGATACCTTTCTTTTAGTTGGGTGTAAAGTAAAGCCACTGCAATATTCAGGTCTATAGCATACTTGGATGTTGGTTTATCAGTGATTTTTTTTTCCAAATGTTTCCTGAATCATAGGCTGATTAGTAGCTTTTAATGTGGATGCTTCTTTTCTGCTTGAGATACTGTTGCTCTAAAAAACTTAATCAAATAGTTGTAATAGATTAAAACGTACATATACCGTAGGAAAGGTATAGAAAATGTTTAAAGTTTTAAAACCTTGACTTTTCCAAACTGTGGTAAACCTTGAAACCTATTATCTTCCCATGCCTAGTGAGATTGGTGTCTCATGCAGCAAATCCAATGTTGTAGATAGTAATGATTCTCTTTGGCTGGTCAATATCTGCAGCGTCTACACATGATATTTTGGTAAGGGTATGGTTTGCTTGAAACTAGATACTCCACACAGTGGAAAATCACCAAAAGCCTTACTGGACTGTGATGTACCATACCATGCTGCAGAAAAGCTCCATCAAAGACAAATATGATTAGTCTGATAAGACTGAATGTTTGTGTTGTAGTGAGTGATCATCGTTGGAAAAGACTTTTATAGCTCTGATAAAAGACTGCTTAAATACAGCCAAATGCACTAGGGATTGCTTAGCCATAGCGTTGTGGGAGGCTCTTAAGTAAGTTCTGAATATCAAAGATCTACAGACGTAGACAAAGTTGTTGGTTCCCTTTTATTGAAGAAAGAAAAACTATAGTGGACACTGAAAAAGTAATGATTAATCAAACATTTCTAAAAAATAAACTAATGAAAATCACATTGGTTTTAAATTGTGGTTCAACAGAAGCATTAAAAAGACAAACTAATCAAACTGGCCTGGACAAAAATTGATGAGTTCCTAGGGCTGGACGATATTGCAGAAATGTTTTTATCACGATATCATGTTTCATATCATTCGATATCAAGAATTATTCAATAACAATCCATTTTTTAACAATCCATTTAGGAATATTAGGATTTTTTTATTTAACCACTTAATTTTAATTTACCAAGATTACAAAGGCAAATAGTTTAAGTCAAAACCAAAAATATTTAAACAAAATATCTGATCGCTTTATAATAAAATAAACATAAGTGTTAAAGAGATTCTTAAAGTTGATGAATTAAATGTTACAAAGTGTGTGCAATGGTAAAGCGTAAACACTGAACAATCAAAGCAAACTTTAAGGTGTCAATAATAATGATGCAGTAAACCTCAAAGTCTGTAAACAAAACAAATTATGATAATCAAATCTGAGCTTTCACAAAAAGGGACTAACCATCATCATTCAAATATTACAACATTACAAATTGTGAAGTTGAATGACTATATTACCCTCTATGCTAAACAATCTTTCAGATGGGGAGCTAGTGGCTGGGATGCACAAGAAAAGAAACCAAAAAGCCACTCTGACGACATCCTTTTTTATTTACAATCTCCTCACTGCTGTTAGCCACCGCACTCATTTTCGCATGTGTTGTTATTCTGACCTTTAGTAATAAGTGCGCACACGTGGTTTCCTTGACCATTTACAGTGGGCTTTGTGCTCACTCTCCCCTGGCATCTCTCAAAACTAGGTGACCATCAAGCATTTCTTTAGAGGATGACAAACAGACAAACCAGTGCTGCCGTTCTAATGCAAGTTTATGGAGAAAAGTAAAAAGCGCTGCAGTGTTTGAGTGCGCTGTGTTTGTCTGAGGTAATTCTGTGTATATTACATACAAAGTGTGAAGCAGATTGTTTAGATCTACTTGCATGAATCGTGGTGCTCTTGTGGCATTCAGAAAAGTTGAGATGTTTTCAACTAGGTGCGGCTGGAAAATGTGCGCCTGTGCGCAGCTTGCGCAACATGACTCTACCATATGCGCGTTGTGCAAGTTGTGCGCCTCCATTAGAAATGACCATAGACTGTAAAAGATATGGACGTAGTATCCGTGACGTCACCCATAGATTTCTGAACACTGCAAAAGAAGCTACAAGTAGGCGCGACCAACCGTTGCCATTTTGTTAGCATGTCATCGCACCAAACGCGGGATACCAAAAAAGGGCAAAGAGGCGGAGAGTGAGCGGAGCTACAGACGTATGCTGGATTCTCCGAATTTTGCTTAGACCTGGCTTAGACAGACTTTTTACTTTGGGTGTACGTTTAATACTTCATTACCCAAGACTCGATTGTGTTCTGACCACACGTGCTTGGTTGTAGACTACATCAATAAAGTGTTTAGACTTTTAAAAGCACTGTTGTAACACATTGAGCCACTAAACATTGCTCTTATGACGTTTTTCGACAGGAGGAAAACGCAAATTACTTCCAAACACTTAAAAATATAGTCTGTGTTAGTAAATGCAAGGCTGTCTATAAAAATCCAGCACTAACACTGTATGATAACGCTTTAGATGTGTCAGATTCTGGAGTGCAATACTGGTCTAAAGAACATTTAAATAATAAATGATCTTAAATAAAACAAATACATTAATAGATATGGTATATAAGTATATAATTTCACTCACCTAGGAAATAGAGGCAACTTGAACGGTTTGTTAGCACAATTAAGTCCACACAGCATGCCATATCATCTGATAATTGCAGGAAATAATTCCAAAAGGCAAATGACTGTGTAAAGAAACATTAACCAAAACAAACATACGATATATATGCTGAGCTCAGCGGCTAATTAGCCAGAATCAGCTGAGGTGACGAGACAGCGACCAGCGAGGGCTAGCTGACCACGCTCTTAATTATGCAAACTTAATATAACTTAATAAAAACAAAACGGATGAGTTATAAAAAAAAAATTCACTCCCCTCACAGTTGTGATGAAAGGTAATCTTAGCTATACGTACCAAAGCCATCGATTGTACCAGGCTGTAAACATGTTTTTATCAGCTGTAAAATGGCCAATTTACCAATCCAGAAAAAAGCACTTGGACTTCCTGGAGCCAGCCCCCCAAGGAGAGTCGATGAATTGCAGTTTTAGTTACTTACGTATTGGCTTCACAAGGGAGAGCGGGAGGTTGCCACTTGGAAATGACAGACTTACACCTTAAGCTTATTGGCATTCCTTCCAAGGTGCACGCGTAGCAGCCACATTTTAATAAAACTATAGCGCTTCATACCAAACATTTTTATTGTCGATATTGACAATGATGTTTGGTCAATAAATATCGATACAGATTTTATCGCCCAGACCTACGAGTTCCAATAATTTTGTCCACATCTTTATATTGAAAATTGAACAGCAGCAGATTATGGATTACCCATAGGTTATTGTTTTTCCTTTAGGTTTTTGTTTAACTCAACTCAACTAACTGTTTTATCAAATCCAAAGACTAAGAAGAAAGACATAAGAGAATAAGAGGTGCTCCTCTAAAATTGCTTAAAGTAATGATTAGAGTTGCACTAATTAATCAGCCAGGGACCAAAAATTTATGATTTTTTTTTTTTTGCAGGACCGGCCTGACCGGTGACTGGAGTTTCTGGAGCTTATTCATTCTGTTAGCTGCACCACACATACTGTGTTGTCATAGTGAAGTTTGCAGCAACAAACTTAATCATAACTGTTAAGTTACCTCCACCTAAATTCACAATTCAGACTTGAAGTAGCATTCGGTGGTACGTTTCTGATCACGCAAAACCCCAAGTTGTTTAATCTCAAGCCCTGTCACAAATACGCAGCTTGTTGAATGCCAACTCAGTGCATGAAGAATTCCTGATGGAAAATGTTTGGGCTGATATCTGTCTTTCCTCTCCAATCTACTGAAGTCTAGAGTGTCTTTACTGAAAAAGTTTTCAAAATCATTCAAGTAGCCATATCTGCCTGTCCAGAGATGACACATCGGTTTCTCATTATTATTCATAGCTGAGTTTTCTTATCCTATGAGAAGACTCTGCTTCTTAATTATTCATGAGAGCACGTGCTTTCCAAGGGCATCTGTGAGACCCAATGACTGGGCGAGACTGTGTCTGCTCACATCACGGGTCCATGATCCACGGGGTTATTTTTTTGCGTCTGCAATGCTGTCAGGGCTGATACAGCAAAGCTGTTGGTCTGCAGCAAGCATTTTTGTCGGGAGAGCTGTACGAAAATTGGAAAATGGCGGACTTTGTCTTTTATCAGTTGAGTTCATTACAGTCTATGGTTTGTTACCATTCAGACACATCGCCTTTATCAGTGCTGTTCTGTTCACACGTTTAAAATTATCCAAATTACAGACAGCTAATGGTTGAAATAGATAGGGAGGAGACCTGCTGCACTGCTCCACTGTGTCTGAGAAGTTCTCCTAATTCATAGGGCTCTATTTTGAAGATCTAGGCGCAAAGTCTAAAGTGCAGGGCGCAAAAGTATTAAAGGCGTGTCTGAATCCACTTTTGCTATTTTAAGGACAAAAAAAAATCTGCTTTGCGCCACAGCGCATGGTCTAACAGAGTTGAGCTTATTGTCTTACTGAATTATGGGTGTGTTTTGAGAATAAACCAATCAGAGTCCCATTTCCTTTAAGGGTCAGTTGCATCGCGCCATAGTACATTTGCTATTTACATGGTGGACTTTGTAAGTGGAAAAAACTGAGTGCTTCTAGCGAAAAGAGAGTTACACAGACCATCTGCAGCGTGAGAATGAGAGAATGAGCCTCCTCATTCTTTACTTTCACTTTCACTCTCTTCCGTGGATAAGGAAACGTGTTGTACGCACAGCCATCCATTAGCCTACATAATTAATGTTGTTTTGTTTTGTCACCTGGAAAAAAATGTTTGTTTTGTCTCCTGGAAAACTCCTGGAATTCCACCGCCGCCGCAATGGATTCGTAAAGTCTCAGATTAGATGCAGAATCATTTCTCGATTAAATGTATCGCCCCAGTTATAAAAACAGGTGTGTGTCTGTAAATATCAAAGCGCAAAGAGACTGCTATAAAAATAATTAGCTTGTTTCTGTATGTGTTTTATTTATTGAAGTATTTGTAACCTTAGCCTTGTTCAGTTTAAGCAATGCACAATAGTACAGTTCTAAACTGAAAGCATCTGTCAGCTATGTGGTAAACAACACAGAACCCTTTTAGATGATTTTCTTTTACTTTCAAAGTTATCAAGCAGACTTTTACATCCCATACACCCTATAAAGTAACATATTATTACATATCTAAGGTTAGGGCACTACTTAATTTTTTAGTTTATAACCACAATAACAAAAATATGTAATCATTTTTTATTATTATTTAAAAGTACCTTTTTAGTGCTTAGTAGACAATACAAGACCCAAGTAGAGCCATATCCCTATGCTTTACTCAGTCCAGTGTGCAGAGCCCTTGAATGGAGACTTAAGTGTTACCATGACAAAGCAAAGCAGCAACATCAGTAATGGATTATTGTTAATTTTTTTTGCAATTAAATTGAAGTTTTATAATTATGTTTTTAAAATATGCTTTGTCAATTCCAATCTCTTCTACTATTGAACACATCTATTACCTATGAAATGCAGAAATAGTGTTGGTGGTATTTCAAGAATGTAATTGAGAATTTCAGGAATTTAATTTATTGTAATAGAGGTTATAAGAACTTGTATTCTCTGCAATCTGTTTGTAATTAATTTGCATGATTATTGACGGAATATATATATATATATATTGAAGTTAACATAAATCTTTAATCAAGATTGCGATCTATTACGAACTATTAGTTTTGCCGCTTTATAAGAAATATTAGTATTTTTTACTTAATTTAACTTCTTATCAACTTGTTTTATATGAATCCACTACATTTAAGAAAGTACTAACCTCTGTTTAAACTTGGGAACATTTCAGTGCTATGCAGCAACTTGGATTAAACCTGAGCACATTTGCATGCATTCTCAAATATGAATGTTTTTCAGGAACAGAAACCGATCACATCTTTTGTTTCTATTTTTGTTATACACTTAATCCTGTGCAATTTAGAATCTGAACAGGCAGTAATTAGTCTCTCATTGTGTCACTCAGGTGCCCACATTCTGCTGCTGAGGAGAGAGCACCACGATGAGGAGACAGTAGGCACCCACCATAGTATGGCCGCGTCCCGCTCTTCGCGCGTCACAAGATCATCAGTGGGGATAAATGGATTGGATGAGAACTTTTGTGGCCGAACCCTCAGGAACCGCAGCATCGCCCAGCCGGAAGAGAGCTCTCCGCCTCCCGTGCCCAGAGCTCGCTCGCCCAAGAAGAAGCAGGACTGTCAGCAGCACCAGCAGACCGGAGCACAGGTTGGAAAGGTAACTGAAAGCAAAGCGGAGGGCGAACCCGTGCCTGCCTATGGAAAACGTGGTTTGCCAAGCTCCGAGAAGGAAGAGCCGGACAAATTTGATAATTGTGAGCGTCAAAGGTCCGGGTGTGGGCCTGAAGCATCACCTGCCCTGAAGAGGGCCAAACGCTGTCCTCGCTCAGGTGAATCACGGGGGTCAGAGGAAGAGCCTTCTCTCAAACCCGAGAGCCCCGATCCTGCTGTATTGAAGGAAAATGATGACTGCACCAAAACAAATGTCACCTCGGCCTCAGACAAAGAGGCTGATCAGAAAAAGGATGGCCCAACAGAAGAGATCGCCTCTCAACCAGAGGTCAGCGAGAATGTCAAAGCAACCAATGGCCTCGCTGAACTCTATAGGGAGGACTCAGAAGTTGCGGCCTTACCTGCGGAGCCCTGTGCCTCCCTTGCCACGCTCAACAGCAGTCCTTCACTGTTAAATGGCAGCCAGGCTGTGCCCTCATCCCCCGACCCTATTGTGCCTTGTAGATCCCCTCATCCCAAGCAAACCAATGAGCCCGACAGCCCTCAAATTGACTGTGAGAGGAACTGCGCACCTGAGGAAGCCGCTGAGGCTGTGCTGTCTCGGGAACCCGAGATGGAGGTAGAGGTTGATGTTGTGGGAGAGGCTGGCCAGGCTCAGGATGAATTCATGAGAGAGGAGAGCACCAACGGTGACTTTCAAGCTGAACCACAGGACCCTTCTGACAACTGCTCGAATATCTCAGGAGAAACACTGTTGGCTGCTTCTCAGCTGCCCGCCGAGCCCCTCTCCTTCACAGAGCCTCAAGAGCACCGATACACCCTGAGGACTTCACCGCGCCGCGCCACCTTTGGTAGCGGGCTCAAAGCCAGCTCCCCCAAACCCACTTCCCCACACATAGACAATGGTTCACTGAAGGAAGAGGCCACAATGGTTCCTTTTTTCTCAGAGGACACCAGCCATAAAGACCCTCCCCATGATGCACTGGGACTTTCTTGCGAGGCAGACAGTGAACTTTTTGAGGAAGAGGTTGTCAGCGGAGAGGTCGGAGTGTCTGATAGTAGAGAGTCGAGATCCACCAAAGAGCTGCTGGCTGCTCAGGCTGAGGAAGATGAGGAGGAAGAAGAGGATCCAGATGTCTACTATTTTGAGTCTGATCACTTGGCTCTCAAACACAACAAAGAGTATGTTTAGGTTTACGTTCTTCCATTTGAATCACTTTCATAATTGTGGTGAATCAAGATTATTGATTTGTAATTTGCTCTGGCAAGCATGGTTGTTACTGTTCCTTGTATTAAAGCTATGCGAATTGAATACACCCCAAAGCCAACATTTAAACCCAACAACCCAGCATTGAATGTATTTTTACAATGGACATGAATCATGTAGCTTGATGAGAAGAATTCGTCTTCCAGCCAGAAATACTGTAGGTTAAGAAGAATGCTTTGCTTGACTTTATATCTGTCACCAGTTTGAACCTGGTAAAAAATCTACATGGGGAAAATCTTTGACCCATATTTAGATTTTCAGATCACCTACATTTCTATTTAAAGGACTGGACTTTGTTGGTGATCGGTAAATGTGACTGCAACTTTAGTTTGGACAGGCAAGAGCAATGTTTAAAAACTATAATATCGTACATCTGTTGCTTTAAGGAATCTTATAATGGCCTGTTTCCACTAAGTGGTACAGTGCGGTACGGTATGGGGATGGGTCACCTTTATCAGGCTTGCGTTTCCACTGCAAAGGGTACCAATTGTGGGCATGGTGTACGACAGAACGTTTCAGTCAACGTCTTTCTCGCTCTAGGAAATGTTAAAGTAAAGCTGTACAGTCAGTGCAAACCTCTCATCTGTATCTTTAATCTTCACCAGCACATGTAACCTCTGTTAGAAACGAATTCCCTCATTCCGAGTTTATAACAGTCCAAAAGATGATGATAATAGTTAAACATGGCAGTTTGTTCATGGTTTAGGTTACTGAAAGAATCATTTGCTCCTTTTTTTTTCTTTCTTTTTTTCTCTTTAGTTTTTTCGCACTTCACTCTTGCTTTTGTCTATTTCTGAAAGGATCGAATGTCAGAAGCACTTCAATAATTACACGCATGTTATTGTCATCAGCTCAAAAAGTTTGTTATTTTAAATATAGATGCTCACGAGAAAGCAAAACTGCTCGCACTTTGAAACAACTACAGGCCACAGGGTAGATTCTGCTCTTCTTCTTGGCTTTGTGGCTGTTCATCAAGACGACGACCAGATTTGTTTGAGCTTGGGTCCACCATGGATCGTTATTATATGTATATATTATTATGGTGTAATATCTCATCTTTGTATTTAAAAATACAGTTTCCTTTTCATTCTCCTGCTTGTGCACACGTTGCTAACCCATCTCTGTAAACCAATAGCGTTCAGTTGCATGTCTTGCTCCGCCTTTTGGTATCCTTTTGTTTTGCTAGGTACCCTTTGGAAAGGGTACCCAAAAAGTCGTACGGTTTGCTTTTAGGTACCTGTTCACAGTAGAAACGGCCATAAAAGCGCACCGTACCATACCACTCAGTGGAAACGGGCCATAAAACACCCTAGAAAATGCATAGCAAACCACCAAAGCCAATCAGAAAGCTTGCATAGAAATACCCTTTAATCCATTCAGATATAGTTCTGTAACTTTAGAATTTAAAATAGTTTAGGTTGGTTTTTCTTGGAAGTAGAACTGAACTGCAATGCTTTAGCTTGTATGGTTGCCAAAACTGAGCTGTTCAACTTTTGATTTGTCTGCCTTTGCTCTTTTTATTTTTTCTTCAGTGTTTGAGCCTTGTAATTCGAAAACCTTGGTTATGCATACTGGTTTTCTGTAGCATAAAATGAGCAACAGCTGCTGTAATCTCCAGGACAGTGGTAGGTAATAAGCGGAGGGAGGCCTGCTGCTGGTGGACAGGTTGTCCTGGGTCGTGCTCATTCAGCATGTGCCAGTTTCCCAGTGGGAGTGCAGGGATCGGGAGCAGCCAGCTGGATCAGCTTGTGGGTCAGTAGAAATGAAAGGAGAGTGCAGCCACATCAGTTTATGAGACTAGTCTGAATTGTTGATGGTGTTGTTATATTAAATTGTTCTCATTTCTTATATGGGACAGTTTTGCAATTTATTTTGGAATTCTGATTTAATTCCTAAAGCATTGCTGGTTGGTTATTAGGATGTTCATATACTGTAGTGTATTAGATTGTTGATTGGTGTAAGTGAATGATAGCTTTTATGTGACCCAGGTCGACAGAACTAGTCATAAGTGGAATTTTTTTTTACAAACTGAGATTTATACATTTTTAAAAGCTCAATATGCGTTTCAGATAGGACAATATTTGGTTGAGAAATTACAATTTGAACATCTTGAGTCTGAAAAAAATCACCTTTAAAGTGCATATTAAAGGCTGATTTATACTTCTGCGCCGAGTGATCAGTATTACCCACGCGCCTGCCTTGCATTTATACTTCTGCATTCTGTTTGTGCTGCTCTGCAATAACACTTTCAAAACGCTAGCTGGCAGTATGTTTTTATGGTCCTCTGTGTACAGTTTCTTCACGGGTGTTTAGTGTTTTCAGAACGTAGCTCAAACTTGCCTATCTGAGGCAGGAACCGGCAGACATGCAGCAACTTTAATCATAAAGGTAGACACAAAACAATAGTCCCCATTTGGTGCTTCTTCACGCGACTCAATACTTGTAAACACTCGCTCCGTCGGGCTCGCAGCTCTCAGCACTGCTAACACTCGTCACAGCTGCCAAGCTGACCAATCACAGAGCTTGCACCCCGCGTCGTTACGACATGTATTTACATTTTTTGAGAGGTGCATGGCAGCCACAGCAAGAGCTATGCAACTGTGCGAAGGTTGCGTCAGACCATACGCATACACTTGACGCAGACATGTAAGGCATAAATCGTTTTATACATTTAATTTGAGAAATTAACGCAATGTGTTCAGGAAACATAATCTTTACCTAATAGTAAAATAATATTTGGCATAAAATAGCTTTACAATGTATTGACCTTTTGACCCTATTTGACACTATTCGTACAAATATGTCTGTGCAACGCAAGACCGGTTTTGTGGTCTATATACTTTAAATACCCCTTTGAAAATGAATATATCCATTACTCAGACAATATAAACAATATATTTTGGTGCATATTTCTTAAAATAAGAGTTTGGTCACCGAATATCATTAGGAATATAAAGATACCTATAATTTATGTACATTTAAATGAGGTATTGCAAAAGAAACTAAAGTTCAATTAAATTTAATATTTTGATAATTTTTTAGATTTTTCTTTTTATTAAAATATTTAGTATTTTCCCCTGAAATATTAATTGGGGTGTACAGATAGTACATTGTGGTCCTAAGTTTTATTCTTAAGGCTTATTTATACTTATGCGTCAAGCGCATGTGTATGGTCCGGCGTAGCCTTCGTGCTGTTGCATAGCCCTCGTTGTGGCTGACGCCGACGCCGACGCACACCTTTCAAAAATGTAACTACACGTCACAACGATGCATAGTGCAAGCTCTGTGATTGGTCGGCTTGGTAGCTGTGCCGAACATGGGCAGTGCTTAGACCCGCTAGCGCGATGGAGCGAGTGTTTACAAGTGTCGAGTCCCATGAAGTAGCTCTAGATGTTTTGTGTTTATCTTATGATTAAAGTTAATGCACGTCTGATGGTTCCTGCCTCTAATTGAGCGAGTTTTAGATACTTGTACATTTAAGGTAGCGTTCAGAAATAACAAAACACCCGTGAAGAAACTCTATACAGAGGAACATAACATAACCTGCTGCCAGCTATCGTTTTTAAAAGGGTTACTGCAGAGCAACACAAACAGCACGCAGAAGTATAAATGCACGGCTACGCGCAAGGTATGCTCTCTCGCAGAAGTATAAACCAGCCTTTATTTGGTCAAAATATAACAAAATATCTTAATTTGTTAAATTACTTCCAGTTTTGGCTTTGGTACTGACTAATCGATTGTGTATGTACACAAAAATATTTTATGGTATGGAAAAATACATTTATTCTGTGCACTGTATGTGAAAGTAGTACTCTACAACAAGGTTTATCTGGAGTTGTGGGTTAAAATGTGCGTTGATATCTGTAAACCTAGGTATCATAATGACCCCAAAAAAAAATGTACTCACTATTTAGGGCCGATTTATACTTCTGCGTCAAGCGCACGCATATGCTGCGGCACAGCCTACACGTAGACGCATAGCCCCTTGCCGTGGCCGTCGGCGACGTTGATGTGCACCTCTCAAAAAATGTAACACGTATGCGAAGCGCAAGCTCTGTGATTGGTTGACTTGGTAGCACTGACGAGTGTGAGCGGGGGTAAGAGCAATGCGCCCGATGCAGCGAGTGTTTACAAATGTGGAGTTTCCTGAAGGAGCTCCGGATGGAGACTGTTGTTTTGTGTTTACCTTATGAATAAAGTTGTTGCACGTCCGCCGGTTCCCTCCTCAAAATGAGCGAATTTGAGCCACTTGTACATTTAAGGAAGTGTTCAGAAAAAACAAAACACCAGCGAAAAAACTCTACACAGAGAAACATAAACACCTACTGCCAGCTAGCTTTTCAGAAGTGTATTGCAGAGAAACAGAAACAGCGCGCAGAAGTATAAATGCACGGCTACTCGCGAAGCTTGCACCGTGGGTTACTTGATGCAGAAGTATAAACCAGGCTTTACTCACCCTCAAGTGATTGTAAACCTTTATGAGTATCTTTCTTCTGTTGTACACATTAAAAATATATTTTGAAGAAAACTCGTAACCATTGACTTCCATAGTATTTGTTTTTCCTACTATGGAAGTCAATGGTTACAAGTTTTAGCAAAATATCTTGATTATGTTTTACAGAAGAAAGAAACTCTGTTTTGAACAAGTGAAGTGTAAGTTAATGATGACAGAATTTATTTTTACTTTTTTTTTTGTTAAACTGTCATTTTAACATGCAAAGTTCCACACAATAAGCTCTAATGTGTCTGATTTGCCTACTAAATTATAAAAAAAAACTGTGTGAAGGTTTTAATCCAGAATTTCTTTTTGTGTGGAATTCAGTGCAGGTTAATTGGCAAAGTACTGATTAATATGCCCGTTTCACTATACTTCTATTTATTCAGCTTTGTTTTTATTATTGATCTAGGCTGCTTTTCATGTGGTTGACCCATAGGCGGCAGTGCGTTGCCAGCCATATATCAGATTTGGGCTCTTTGCTATTGTTGGCTGCTTTCCCCATCCTGCAGTGCTACATGTCTATCTTCATTGTGCATCTGAATCGAGAGGCTGTTAACAGCTCCTCTGTGGTCGAAGTTATTAGTCGGCATGGAAATTGAAGGAAAAACTAGCCAGTTGCCCTCAAGGATGGCAAATCAGATGAAACCAGTCCTCTTAATGAATTCTTGTTGAGAGCGAATGCTTGCTGTCATCAGTTGGTTTTTGTTCATGCCGAATTAGGCCTGATTGATTTATACAAGGTTTATTGAGCTGAATGAGATTTCTTCTGAGCAGTAGGCTGAATCTCTCCCACTTAAAAAAAGACATTGTTGTATAATTCATTTCTCCCCCATCTTTCCCTGTTTTTTTCATGTTCCTATTTGTGGATCCTATTTTCCTGAGGGTGCGCATGGAAAAGGTCAAAGCTCTGTAGTGCTCAGACGTCATATCTGCTTGACTAACAAGATAAATGTAGAGAAAACCCTAAGAAACATTTGGTTTTATTTAGAGCAGTGACTAAGATAGCTTGTGAAATTGTAATTCTGTTTAAAATATTTCCTAAGTGATGTCTAATGTTTTTTTTTCAGCACATTTTAAACAAAATAGTTTATTTTTCGTTTTCCTTCAGCTTAGTCCCTTATTTATAAGGGGTCATCACAGCAGAATGAACCGCCAACTATTCCAGCATGTTTTATGCAGCAGATGCTCTTCCAGCTGCAACCAAGTGCTGGGAAACACCCATACACACTCAGTCACACACACACTTTGGACAATTGACCCTTCGCTAAGCAACACCCAAAAACCGCCCACACCAATCGTGGCTTAGCAATCGTAGCTACGCACAGGAGCTCTGTCAAGCTTTCAAGCGAGGGAAACAACCCAAAGCGTTGTGCATATGGATTGTGCAAATCTGATACTGCTATCTTAAAAGTTTGTATGGGATGGTGGAATTTTTTTCCTTTTTCAAAACCTAAAACTCAAGCGGAGAAATGCCAGCGTGGATCAAGCTCTGTGAGGGGCGCTAAAGGAGTGGAGTCAAATTGGTTTTGTTTTCGATATTCTTGACACATTCAGTGATAGACAGCAATAACTCACACACCTCTTAACCTAAAAAGATCTAAACTGTGTTTCCTACAAAAACACAAAGCAGGTTATGTTTCACAGCTGTCTTTTTGTTTGTTTTTTCGCTCGATATTATGAGCACTGCTCCGTTTAAGCCCTCGCCATATTAGTCATACTAATAGCAATCATATTTCCATCTGTTTTAAGCTACGAATATTTAAAAATTACATATTAACAGAACAAAACCGAGATGTGAGCACTTGGGATCAATATACTTCACCCGCAGCTGTTTTTCAGTCATTTATAACCCTCATGCCCATGTCAGAGCTACAATTCACAGATATTTTCGTTTGTCTTTTGGAGATTTAGTCATTGGTGACGATGTTATAGCGGGTTAGTGTCTGCTTTTATATTTGGTGTCGGATTAATATTTGCTGGTAGGAAAAATCTATTTGTTCACTTCTGCTATTTATACTTTGATTTGCATTTTAATTTATTTATTCCATTTAACTGCAAGTTAGAAAAGAAACTGGATAAAGAGCACACAAACATACTGACAGTTATAGGTACTGTACATTGTTATTGGTCAATAATGCTAATATTTAGCACAAATCCATCATTTTTGCCTTTCTGGCTGTTCTTTCTATAAATTAATTATGTACAGGGTGGGCCATTTATATGGATACACCTTAATAAATTACATAGACAATTGCCCTCAGATGACCCCAAAGATAAAAGTCTAAGGGGGTCAAATCGGGAGACCTTAAAGGGCCATGAAACCCCCCTGACTCAGCAGGGTGTTTTCACACTTCTAGTTTAGAAAAAGTCAAGAAAGTGGGCGTGTCCAGCTCTGTTTAGGTGGGAGTGTCGGGGGAGGGAAAGAGGGAAGAATATGCAAATATGGGAGTTTCTGTTTGGGCACGCAGACGCAGGGGAGAAAGACAGTGACTGTGTTTACATGGACATCAGTAATCAAATTACTTGCCAAATTATTAATTTGTCGACTTTAACTGCAGTTTGGCACTTTCACTTTTTATTCAGGAAAATTTCCTGTATGTCGCCCGTGACAAACGAGATATTGAAAGCGAGGAACTGCTGGACGAGTGTAGTTTTAATGGTATGTTTGATACCGCACGGCGAATGGGAGAAAAAAAATCCTCTGCATTTCTCTGTAACTTAGATGCACATGGTAGGTCGCTTCAGAAAGCCGTATGTGTGTCTAGACTATCCAGTCACAAAATGCGGCGAAAATCCTGCACGATACGAATAGTTTGATTAAGGTGTTTACATTCGGAGAGCAGCATTTACAGCGGATTTCTATAATATTGTACTATAATATTGCAGTGATATTAACACACTGTAAACTTAGTAACTCATTTGACTATAGTATGTCTTTAAAAACTGAAAGAGCTCTGCTGACGATACAAACTAACTTTGCTATCTGAATAAACAAAGAGCACTGCTCTCTCACACACACACTTACCAAATCTGTAGCTACAGGACAATCAAACTGGAACTGTGTCTTTTTTTAAAAAGGAGACGAGCGGCAAATCCGGATTTCATCATTTCCAGATGCGAAAAGCTCTCGGGTAAAAAATGTTCCTTACAAACGCATTCTGTCGCTTGTCACGTGAAAAAAAAATGTTGTTTTGGTGTTTCATGACCCTTTAAGGGCCATTCAACTGGCCCCTGACGACCAATCTACTTTTCAGGAAACTGTATTCCGGAAACCATTCGCATTTTATTAAGGTGTATCTATATAAATGGCCCACCCTGTAGAAGCACTGTCCATGTGTGTTGCCTTGTCGGTTAGTAACGCTATATTTTATTGCACAACAACTAGTCTATCAGGCTTTTTGGCTAAAAAGAGAAATCATGGTTTAATGTTATTATTAGATTATTTTAAAATTTCACCTATCCTGCTGTGCATGAACTAAGCTGTTGAATGGTCAGCGCATGAGGCAGCTAGGCTAACCTAGCTTTAATTTTAATTAAATTATTTTGTAATCGGTTCCCCCTGTAATGCATACTGCTGTCCTTTTTTGTCTGGCTTTCTTAGATATCTCACCTGTTCGCCAAAAATGACTAATTATATCCCTGGCAATGTCTGACACCGGCACATACATAATTTAATAGACGTGCCGTGCAAGAAAGCTTAACAGGCGTAGCAACAGTAACTAAGGAGGGCGGGACTTAGCGAAGGGTCAATTAAATTTATTAAATTCACCTATAGTGCATGTTTTTGGACTGTGGGGGAAACCGGAGCACGTGGAGGAAGCTCATGCGAACACGGGGAGAACATGCAAACTGGCCCAGCAGGGACTTAAACCAGCTATTTTCTTGCTGTGATGTGACAGGGCTAACTTCTGTAGCCTCTATATTTTTTTGTAAACCATTGAAAGGGATTTTATTTGTGGATGTCTATGAAATAATGAACGGGTGATTTTGATGTCTAAATGCATCTAATCAGCTGTTAATAATGTACAAAGCGTTTCTACCCTTTATCCCACACATCAGTTATCAGAGGTTGCTCCAGACCATCAGCGTACTGGAGGCCCAGCGAACCCAAGCCATCCTGGACCTGGAGACACTGGCGCGGCATCAGAAGGAAGCCCTGTCAGATCCCATTGCCTTCGTGGACCGGCTACAGAAACAGGTACACAAGTTTCCTCCAGACCTTCCATTCCTGTTGTCTGAAATCTATTTAGACCTGCATTTTGATTTGAGTGGTTTTTTGTTAAAGGTGGACATGGGTCTGCCTCGACCCCAGAGAGTGGTCCAGCTCCCAGAGATTGCATGGGACCAGTACACCTCAGGCCGGGGCGACTTTGAAAGGGAGTTCTGTGACAAGAAGCGCAAAACACGACAGCTGCAGTTAATATTTGACAAAGGTGTGTATCAGTTTTTTTCTGTCCACGTCATCATTTTTATAGATATGTACATACACAGTTGAAGTCAGAATTATTAGGCCTCCTGAATTATTAGCCCAGTGTATATTTTTTCTCCAATTTCTGTTTAAGTCAAAGAGATTTTTTTTCAACACATTTCTTTTAAATATAATAGTTTTAATTAACTTATTTCTAATTACAGATTTATCTTTGCCTTGATGGCAGTACATCGTATTTTACTAGATTTTTTTAAGATACTAGTGTTTTGCTTAAAGTGACATTTTAAAGGCTTAATTAGGCAAGTTAGTGTAATTAGGCAAGTAATTTTTTTTAATGATGGTTTTTTCTGTAGACCATTCATTCATTTTCTTTTCGTCTTAGTCCCTTTATTAATCCGAGGTTGCCACAGCGGAATGAACCGTTAACTTATCCAGCACATGTTTTATGCAGCGAATGCCCTTCCAGCCGCAACCCATCTCTGGGAAACATCCATACACACACACTACGAACAATTTAACCTACCTAATTCACCTGTACCGCATGTCTTTGGACTGTGGGGGAAACCGTAGCACCCAGAGGAAACCCAAGCGAACGCATGGAGAACATGCAAACTCCACACAGAAATGCCAACCGACCTAGCTGAGGCTCGAACCAGCGACCTTCTTGCTGTGAGGCGACAGCACTACCTACTGCGCCACTGAGTCACCGTTCACTGGTTCCCAAAGTAGGGGTCAGGTCGGGATCTTGTTAAGACAAGATCTAAAACAGATCTAAAATGATAGGGGGTTAAGCCAAAGGAAGGCTGTATCATTTTTATGCTCAAACTTTTTCTCTCTTTCAGATTTCGGTCCCCGGAACATCTGACATGTACCTCACTCAGGACATGCGTTAGGGCTTCCCCTACCGTAATACACCTAAAACACAGATTGTCGTAAAACTCGTCGCAGGGAAGCGTTTTGGTTTTCCCTCGTTGACAGCAGGGAAAGAGTTAAATACAATCACTTATTGATTTCATGAACATCATAATACCAGCAATACTTGTAAAGCACAAATAATGTTTTTCAATTCTGTCACATCCATGCTTGAACCAATCTCCATCATTGTAAGCTGCTTTCTGTTCTTTCTGTTTCATTGCTCCATTTTTTAGATGTTTGCTCACACTTTTTTGCAGTCTGAAGCACGTCAAACGCACAAAACGCCCAATTTGCGCCACAGGATGTTTAATCGCATCTTTGCATTGACTTCACATGTAAATCACTCGCCGCTTCATCCGCTTACTTCACAGGCTGCAAAACACCACCCGCCCCCATGTAATGCTTGTGAGGGCGCAGATGAGATGTCATTTTTCGAGAGTCACTTTAATACATCATGTCTATTAGTTATGTAAAACAAATAATTGCAAACTGAAATAAATATATTTTTATTATATGTTTTGAAATTTGAGGTTTTATGAGATTATTAACATTTTTTGCGATTATTTTGCATTTAAATAAATTTAAAATTTGCGACTTTTTGTTGATTTTACGTTGCATTCGATGATAACGGAATCATGAAAAACTTGGGGGTCTGGTTAATAGTTAAAGTAAGAAAACAACAAGCCATCCCCCTTGTTTGTATCTTCTCTGTAAAGCACCTTGTGGCCGTTTGGAAACCGTTTGGTGCTATATAAATAAATCAAACTTGAACTTAATAAAAAAAAATGTAAACTTTTTATTTAAAAATAGCATTTAATTACTTTGCTCACAGTAACATTTGCTTAAAAGCTCTCCATTTATTTATTTACTTCTGAGGATACTGACCTATATTTTTTATTATTAAATAATAATAATTGTAGACTAAAGTAAAATTCCTCCTTCAGAGATGAGACCTTTTATCAATGTTTACATTTTAAACAAGTGGTAAGAGGAGTGGGATGCATTGAAAAATAATTAATTGTATGAAATTGTATGAAAAACCTGAACAGAAGTTACATGTTACACAGAACATGTTAAACAGAATTTTAAGACAGTTAAAGACTAGGTTTGATCAAGTAATATTTACCAGATGTCATATTGGACATACAAGAATAACCCTTTTTTTTTTTTTTTTTTTTTTTTTTTTTTTTTTGCTCCAAGGTGAAAAACCTACTTAATGTTTGTACTGCACAATTTCCCTTACTATAGCACATTTTACTGGACTGTCCTGCTTTTAATAGTTCCAGAAGACTTTTATGAAATTAACTCTCTTAAGGACATTTTTAGCAAAGTGACACCAGTTAACATGTATTAACAAAAAAATCTTATTTAATTTGTGTATTCATTTATTTGTTGATTTTTAATTATATATTTATTATTGAAATAATCCTGCCATGAAAATAGCCTTGGTTGCTGACATGGCATTAAATAAAAAAATACATTACATTACATTACATTACATGTAGACTAAAGTAATTGACAGCTATGTTTTGTTCTATTCTTGGCAAAAGTTATAGAGTTTTGTGAATTATTATATTTGAAAATTCATTTTAAAAATATTCGAACAAATTATTATTATATTATTAAATGTATTCAATTTTAATATTTTTATGATAGTGCAAGTGAAAATCTTGACTAACTGGGATATTCGAAAATAAATCCTTAGTGTTTAGCCCTGTGTAAGTCTAAAACTTAATTCATAATGGTCTTAAAAATGTCTTAAAGTCTTAGATTTATCTTGGTGTAACCTGCAAAATCCCTGTTTAAGCAAGACTGCTTAAATAGCCGCTGTCTTTCTGTAGTGGGGTTGCCTGCTCGACCAAAAAGTCCTGTGGATTCCAAGAAGGAGGGAGAATCCTCATCCATCTACTCCTCCTCTTTGCCATCGAGTGACGGTCCAGAACACAGCATGTCTAGTAGCAGAGCGCAGGTAAACTCAAATCATGTCTTTGTACTTAATGTCATTTATATTCCATTACAGCTTAACACCGTCTTAACCCTCCACGCAGGCATGCTGTGCTTTGTAGAGGAAAACATAGGCTTGCAGATTCTCTTTCTTGATTTGTTCGTTTTTTGTTGTTTTTTTCCCCATGACCTACGATTTCACCATGTTTCATCACACACCGCTGCTTCCCAAACCATAATAAGATCAAGACCTAACATTTAACTTGATGTTGTTTCTTGTTATGTGCATGAGCTTGAGCCCTAGGACATGAACTCTGATGTGGTCCGCATACACAACATCTTCCCTGAGAGGACATTATCATCTCCATTCATATTCATCATTTTTAACTAGCATTTCGACATCACGTGCACTGCAAGCATGTTGTACAAACACAGCGTGTCTCAATGTTGTTTCCTGGTCTGTTAAGTGGAAGTGCTCTGCTCAGAAAAACAAGCTTTTCCCTTAGGTTCTCACCAGTCACTTCATCTCAATAATTTTATTCAGAATGCTGGTGAGTCGTGTTCATGCATGCTGGCTACGCTGTGAAATAAAATACAGTTCTTGAGACCTTCCTTCTCTGTCATATATGAATATCCACCAGTGCCCTAGATAAGAAATTCTTAGTAGTTCTTGTCATTAAATGTATAAAGGCTTTGCAGTGCTTTTAGTGTCAATTCGCTTATTCAGCTGTTGGTTTCTAAAGTCATTTTTTACCCATGAGGCAAGGCAAGTTTATTTATATAGCACATTTCATACACAGTGGCAATGCAAAGTGCTTTACATAAACAAGAATAAAAAGACAAGTATAAGAAAATAAAAAAAGCAAATAATAAGAATGATTAAAAACAGATAAAAATGTGTTAAATGGGTTATAAAAGAATAAAAAGAAAAGAACAATAGTGCGATCTGTCGGACGTAGCACAGTGCTCATTCAGTAAAGGCACAGCTAAACAGATGTGTTTTCAGTCTGGATTTGAATGTGCCTAATGTTGGAGCACATCTGATCATTTCTGGAAGCTGATTCCAGCAGCGAGGGGCGTAGTAGCTGAAAGCTGATTCACCCTGCTTTGACTGAGCTTTGATTTTTAGTTTATATGATCCTAGAGATCTGAGTGATCTCTCAGGTTTGTATTCAGTAAGCATATCTGTAATGTATTGAGGTCCTAGGCCATTTAGTGATTTATAGACAAGTAATACTTTAAAATCTATTCTGAATGTAACTAGGAGCCAGTGTAAAGATCTGAGGACAGGTGTGATGTGCTCTGATTTTCTGGTTCTGGTCAGAATCCTGGCCGCAGCATTCTGGATGAGCTGCAACTGTCTGACTGTCTTTTTGGGAAGGCCCGTGAGGAGGCCGTTACAGTAATCTACCCTGCTGCTGATAAAAGCATGAACAAGTTTCTCCAAGTCTTCACTGGAAACAAAGCATCTGATTCTTGCAATGTTTTGAGATGATAGTATGCTGATTTACTAACTGCTTTGACATGACTATTGAAATTCAGATCTGGCTCCAGAGTCACACCAAGATTCTTGACCTTATTTTTTGTTGTTTTTAGTTTTTTTTTGTCTTTGTATTTAAATGTTACAAGCTGTTAAAAGGCAACTGATTAATGAGGTGAATCACAACATTATAGCTTAGAACTTCTGTAAATAATAGGGATTTGCTGCTTGGAATACACCTGGTTCATACAAAGGGCGTTGGTTTGCTCCTGACACTGGTGGGGATGGCCCAGATGGGTAAACCCCCCCACAGCCATTTACCTTTAGCTGTTTATTCTGCAGTTAGTCTTCTGGGTAAATTATTCACAGACCACAGTGCATCCGGAAAGTATTCACAGCGCTTCACTTTTTCTACATTTGTTTATGTTACAGCCTTATTCCAAAATGGATTCAATTAATTTATTTCCTCAAAATTCTACGCACAATACCCCATAATGACAATGTGGCATTGTTGCAAATTTATTAAAAATAAAAAAACCTGAAAAATCACATGTACATAAGTATTCACAGCCTTTGGCGTGAAGCTCTAAATTGAGCTCAGGTAAATTCTGTTTCCACTGATCATTCTTGAGATGTTTCAGCAGCTTAATTGGAGTTCACCTGTGCTAAATTCAGTTGATTGGACATGATTTGAAAAGGCATACACCTGTCTATATAAGGTCCCAGGGTTAACAGTGCATGTCAAAGCACAAACCAAGCATGAAGACAAAGGAATTGTCTGTAGACCTCAGAGACAGTATTGACCATAAGATACACAATTCTGATGAGACTATTTTTACTATTTTCACTACTATACTATTTTCACTGCCATTTGAAAACTACAGTAAAGTTAGACATCATTGCATTTAGTGAGGTATCTGAGTACAAGACACTGAATATGTATATTTCACATTTTTACTGCATTTGCTCTTTACAATTCTAATTTATTTACAGCATTGTGCAAAATAACAAATACACTCTTATTTACAACAAACATAAAAACTGTGCACAACTGTAAACAATATTGCAGTACATATTGGAACTGAACCTACAACATACACAGGTCTGTAAATCACTCATGAAATAATTCAATTTAGGAGACATTTTCAGGAAAAAAAGATAAAAAAATTTTTTTATAAAATGAGCTTGACAGATTTTAACAACTAGTTCAACATTTTGTATGTAATGACTCAAGTAATGAAATGAGGACTATTAGTTTTATATGGAATGACTATTCAGCGTTCACAAGTTTAGTTCATTTTGACTATGTAATGTAATGTGTATTTATATATTTATATTTATTGTGTATGGCCATACACCCAGAGCGCTTCACAATCATGGGGGGGTTTGTCTCTCCACACCACCACCAGTGTGCAGCATCCACTTGGATGATGCGACGGCAGCCACAGGACAATGGCGCCAGTGCGCTCACCACACACCAGCTACTGGTGGAGTAGAGAGACAGTGATGGAGCCAATTTGGTGGATGGGGATGATTAGGAGGCCATGATCATAAGGGTAGATTGAGGGACTTTGGCCAGGACACCAAGATTACACCCCTACTCTTTATAAGAAGTGCCATGGGATTTTTAATGACCACAGAGAGTCAGGACCTCCGTTTACTTCACATCCGAAAGACGCCGCCCACTGACAGTATAGTGTCCCCTTCACTTTTACTGGGGCATTAGGACTCACACAGACCACAGGTTAAGCGCCCTCTGCTGGCCTCACTAACACCACTTCCAACAGCAACCTAGTTTTCCCATGTGGTCTCCCATCCAGGTACTGACCAGGCTCAGCCCTGCTTAGCTTCAGTGAGTAACCGGTCTTGGGCTGCAGGGTGATATGGCTGTGATAACATGACCTGAGCAAATGATAATGTTAAAAACAGGAGAGAGTTGTACGAAAGCAATTGACGCATGTCTAAAAGCATTTGCAATTTGTTGGAAGGAATGAGAAACTGCTACTATGATGAGCACAAAGACTTACTGTTTAGAGAAATGCATTACCTGTTGTGGAAATGTAAATAGTGTTGAGAAATGCACCAAAGCCATTAAGAAAAACTGTAAACTACTCTAACTAAAAAACAAGACACAAAACAGCACACTCTCCTGAACCTAATAAAATTATACAAAGATAAATCTGAGTGTTGTAAATGGATATCACGCGACTTGCTCACTTCTGCACTCTCTCCGAGGTATTACTCAAAAAGTATCAGTTAACTGGATGAGTTCACAAACAAACATTGCAATCTATAGATTTTAGACAAGCGCATTAATCACAAACCAAACAAAACCACATTCTCTCAGACTAGTCCTCGCTAGAGAGACTGTCCTCACAGAGACCCATTCACCACAAAGTCAAGGAAAGGGTGAGAGCGAGAGAGAGAGAGACAGATTACTGTTGCAGTTTGGGCCGGCTTTTAAACACCCGACGTCAGTGGGCAACGTCATCAGCATGAAATGCACATCCTCCAATGCTGTTCGTACCTGTAACACACGTAAAATGACACACCCACATACAAACAGAAACGCACACACATAACCCCAAAGTACATTCTGCTGGGGAACGTAACTGATGCATCAACATAGTTTTTCGTAAAAGCTTCAGAAGCTTTGTTCGGCATATCCCAAACTTATAGCATCGCATCGTTCAACATTTTTTAGCGATGCACAGACAAATCAGAGAATCTAATTCTAACGTTTGCACATTTTAATCTGAAATGTTGGGTAAATAAGGTTGCAGTGTTTTGTTGAACCACATACAAATGCTAATATTTTCTTACTGATTATGTTTGTTTAGATGATCAGAGGGAGGCTGTGCAACCAGAGCAAACCTGACACCTTCAACCAGCTGTGGACCGTCGAGGAGCAGGTATCAAACTAGTAGCTGTGAACTCTGAGCCTTCTATGCATAAATAAAAAAAATGATGTCCTCAAGTTGTAACCCTGTTAGCCCAATTTATACTTCAGCTTTGTGAGATTGGCATCTCCTGCATGTTACTGATACCGTTGTGAGCATTTCTACTTCTGCATTTTGCCTGTGTTGCTCTGCAATTACACTTCGGAAATGCTACTTGGCAGTGGGGTTGAGTGCAACGATATTGCCAAAGTAGTCAAACTCACACTCTTTTTGGGAAGAAAGAGGTGGGAATCGCAAAACATTCAACAACTTGAATCAAAAAAATCCACAATACAAAAGAATCCATCTAGAGCTCCTCTGCAGCACTTGGGATTTATTTACAAAAATGTTGTTTGTATGTTTTTGACTCTTCTAAATCATACAAATACTATAATATGTTTGCAGCTATTTAAGAAACATGCTAATGAACATACTTGTTTACCAAAAAATGCTACCGTTAGTTATTCGCCTATGAAAATGTGCATTTCGTGTCATAATGTCTGTCTGTTATTGTCTTGTTACTCGCCCGCTGCCAGTTTACCCGGTTATATTTTGGCACCCCGGGCTGCCTTAGCAGGAAACAATCCATGTTTAATTTCAGTCATGCAGTTATATCTGGTGACTATGTCTGTGGGTGTCACCACTCAAAATTAAAGCTAAGCTTTTCACTAATATTGTCTTATTGCTCATTCTCATATATTAAAATAAGCAGCATGACAGCTGAGCGGGACTCTCGGACCAGTGTGAGGAGAGTTTACTAACTAGCACGTGACTTGTTTTAGCTATTTTGGTCTATTTAGGCCCTGTTTACAGTAATACGTTTTAGTTTTAAAACGATGTTTTAGAATGAAAACGATCCGCGTTCACACTGGCGTTTTACTCAACGTTTTTGAACAACTCTGCGTTTACACCTCTGAAAACGCACATTGCGTAACCACACACACACACTCTGGCATGCACTGCAGCATGCTTTGAGCACATCTACCCATATGAGAGTTGTGCACATCGGACTGTTCAACAAGAATCCACCGCTGGATCTAATCTCACTATATTTGTTAAACATGATATTTAATTAATCTTGTTGTCTATCTAACAACATTTTTCCCGACTTTGGTCTTTTGAATCTATTACTTGTTCTCAGGTAACGTGTTTTGGCTGAGCACAAAGATAAGTTAGGTTAATATATTAATTAATGTTACCGCAGACACTGATTCTGCATATTGACTGATCACTTGCCTTTATTTCATATATTGTATAAACCTAATTGTACGCTATACTTTTATAATGGCCATTATTGATTATTGTATACCCCTTGCCCTTAGCCCTACACCTTCAAGCTAAAGAGAATTGGGACACCACTACCCCTTCACATGAACGTGCAAAAAGAGGGGTAGGGGTAAGGGAAAGGGCTAGGGGGTAGAATTGGGATTGGGCCTTAATATTGAGGAAAAAGCCCCAATCAGATATGCGTAACCGTAGCAAAACGTATGTTTTTTTAAACTAAAACTTATTAGTGTAAATGGGGCCTTAGAAACTTTGCCGCGTGAAAGCAAACTGCACCAAGAACAAAGTGCACAGTTGTAACAATTTGAATCCCTGTTTCGGAACAAAAGAATCGATCCACAGGTGTGAAAGCACCCTAAAACACTCCCACCAATAGCCACGCCCTGCTCCCTCCACTCTTGGCCCCACCTACACTTATTACAGCTATACAAACCAGCCAATTACAGATCTTTGTTGTTGTGTTGCGTGGTTATTTTTTGAGAGATTCGCATCAGAATAATGACAAAGAAGGTTATGCGACTGTGCGAAAGCTACGCTGAAATTTTTTTTTTAAATAAAACACTCAACGCAGAAGTATAAATGCAACTTTTGAAAAACTTGTTAGGGTTGCACAATATATCCTTTCAGCATTGATAGTCACACCGGAGGAAGAGCAATGTTGAGTTTATATGTTGGGATTACAGTTTACCAGGAGCCACAGTTTAGAACACAGAAGATTCTTTGAGTTCCTGAAGAGTTTACCCATAATGGAGTGAAAGTTTATCATTTGCGTGTGTTTTTGAGGCCTGTGACTGTGTAAGCGTTCAGGCATGAGAGATTAAAGTATTCAGGAACATGATATTGTACTGTTTGTAACTCTAATGAAGTTGTGTTTATTGAATTATTTCTGCTATGAAGACTTTATAGTGTTATTTTACATTTGATTATACAATTTATGTACCTGAATACTGTGATGCAAAATGTTTTACTTGTATCTTTCCAATATTAATCCAGAATAATCCCCATAATCTTCCAGTATAATCCCTAGTCTAAATTAACAAATTCTTTCCAAATAGAGCTATTTAGGCAATTACATCCTCACAGCCCTATTTAATGAAAACTCTATTGTTTACAGATTTTTTTTTTTTTTGCTAATCTGGAGAAATTGTATTCACATCGCTATTTTTATCTCAATCAATCAATTTTTTTTCCAATATCATGCAGCCCTAATACTTGTCCATTTAAATTTGTAAACGTATGCTATTATGTACATTTTAGTCTTTGGTGTAGCTGTTTGCTCATCCCATCTTGTATGTGAAACCTGTAGAAAAAGTTGGAGCAGCTGCTTTTGAAGTTCCCACCAGAGGAGGTTGAGTCTAAACGCTGGCAGAAGATCGCAGATGAACTTGGCAACAGGACCGCCAAACAGGTGCGTCTTCAGGGCCTGCCCATTCTCTTTTGGCGTTGATGGACTTTCCTTCTAGTCAAATTTTCACAGCTCAATAAACGAGTCTGGTAATAACATCCTCACAGCCCTATTTAATGCAGAACTCTATTGTTTACAGATGTTTATTCGTTAATGTGACAAGAGTCTGAAAATATTAAAGCTGTGGTAGGAAAGCTTAATCACTGAATTTAAGGCCAGCTCTTTTTGTATGCCAAATCCTTGTTGCTTGTTTTTTGCAGGTGGCTAGCAGGGTACAGAAGTATTTCATAAAACTGACAAAAGCTGGTATTCCAGTGCCCGGCAGAACACCCAATGTCTGCATGTACAGCAAAAAGGTATTATTTAAAAAATATATATTTTTACACGTGTATTATTTTGTCATTATGTTATGTAATGTACACATAATATGTATATTTATCTAAACATATTATTCACTTCGACAAAGGCATTTAAAGCTACTATGTTATGTTACAATACAAGTTACCATGAAACCTATTTTTGAAATAAATTAATATAGCTAAGGTATTGGGTCGTAAAGTATTTGATGTTTCTGATGTTTTATTGTGTGTGTGTGTGTGTGTGTGTGTGTGTGTGTGTGTGTGTGTGTGTGTGTGTGTGTGTGTGTGTGTGTGTGTGTGTGTGTGTGTGTGTGTGTGTATATATACATAAATACATACATATATATACATAAATACATACAGTTGAAGTCAGAATTATTAGCCCCCCTGTGAATTTTTTTTCTTTTTTAAATATTTAACAGAGCAAGGAAATTTTCACAGTATGTCTGATAATATTTTTTACAAACCATTTTAAGGTCAAAATTATTAGCCCCTTTAAGCAAATGTTTTTCCGACTGTCTACAGATCAAACCATCATTATACAATAACTTGCCTAATTACCCTAACTTACCTAGTCAAGCCTTTTAATGACACTTTAAACTGTATAGAAGTGTCTTGAAAAATACCTAGTAAAATATAATTTACTGTCATCATGGCAAATATAAATTAGTTATTAGAGATGAGTTATTAAAACTATCATGTTTGGAAATGTGTTGAAAAAATCTTTTCTCCGTTAAAGAGAAATTGTGAAAAAAAATTAACAGGGGGGCTAATAATTCTGACTTTAACTGTATGTATGTATGTATGTATGTGTATATATATATATATATATATATATATATATATATATATATATATAT
>CAIGQZ010032741.1:1616981-1629339 GCA_903798205.1 Danio tinwini | reverse complement strand
ATATATATATATATATATATATATATATATATATATATATATATATACACACAACAACTTGCCTACAATAACTTGCCTAATTACACTGATACACCCATAGTGGATCAGTGATGGTTTGGGCTGCAATACGCTTATTCCACGAAAGCGAGGCTGCGGTGGGAAAAAACCCGTAAGTATAGGATCAGCACTAGGTCTAGATTGAATACGTGGCTGACTAGAAGTGTGATATGCACATCAATATAATATAATTTTTTATGACACTGTATAACAATAATAATTATTTTTACAATACTGTGATAGTTGGAGTGGGGATAGACATTAAAATACAATTTATTCTGTAATTTTTCCCCCACTTTATTTTATAGAAATTTTCAAAAATTTACAAATATCACACATTTTCACTTTTTATACATTTTACATTTTCACATTTTACATTTTATTTAGAGAGAGAGAGAGAGAGAGAAGTAAAAATTGATCTAAATGATTGTGACAATTATTGACCCTCAGATACATTTATATATAAAAAAAAATTATAATAATAAAATAAAATAAATAAAAATAAAAACCATCCAACCAAAACAATTGTTTATGCACCAAACTAAAAGCCTGGTCATGATGTCACATGAGATGTCACACAGCAGCGAAAAATGTAAGAATTAACTATTATCCAGTATGCAGGGAGTATACATTTCCATATATTCAAGGAGAGAACCCCAAATTTTATAAAAGTTTTTGGAAGAACCCTTCAGACAGTATCTAATTTGTTTCAGTTTTATGAAGTGGAAAACGTCATTAATCCACATGGAGTGAGTAGGTGAAGCAGATGACTTCCAATGCAGTAGAATACGGCGTCTAGCCAGGAGGGACACAAAAGCAACAAAATCTGCTTTGTATCGTGAACAGTGAACTGACAAAGGAAGTGTACCGAACAGTGCTGTTGTTGATGCAGGTTTAATTGCTTGCCCAACTACTTGAGACATTGTCTCAAATATTTCTGACCAATATCCACATAGATTTGGGCAAAACCAAAAAATATGTGCCAGTGTTGCAGGAGCTTGGCGACAACGGTCACTGAAAGGATCAACATCAGAGTAAATTTTTGAAAGCTTGACCTTAGTCCAATGAGAATGATGAAGTACTTTGCATTGAATCCAACTATGTTTAGCACACACAGATGAAGCATGTACCCTGTATAAAATGTTTTCCCACAGTTCATCTGAAATGTCATCCATTAGATCTTCATCCCATTGGGTTTTTATGGATTTCAGTGAGCTTCTATGTAGAGAACATATTTTGTCATAAAAAACTGAAATCATATCTTTCCCAATAAATACTGGTTCAAGAATTAAATCTAGGGGAGTAGGGGAGGGATTTATTCTGTAATTTAATAGATAACAAATAATACTCGGTACAACTACTGTTTTTTTTACATTACTGTGATGGTTGGGTTTAGGGTTAGGGTAGGGGTAGACATTAATAAAATACAATAAATGTGAAATTTAATAAGTAATATAAATAATTCTTGTTAACTTCCGGCTGCAATCGTATCCAATCTAGCAACAGCACTGTAAACATTGCAACAACATGCAAAACTCCAGCTGTTGCCACGATCAAAATGCAGAAATGGTGTAAAAATCACTTTAATATCATTCAGTTCAGTTTAATTTAAACAATTTAAAGCATATTAGGCATCAAACTAAATCACAATGTCTTTAAGAGTAATACGCTTTAAGTGTCCTCCTAGACTTCAGTTCATGGCACAAGGTAAACACGGCACGCTTCCCTGCTTCAGCCTATGTAACTCTGTGAACTATAAAACAATGCAGTCCTCTGTAGCGCACTCTTGTGTTGTCTGTAATAGTGTTGTCACAGTACTGGAATTTTAAAAAAGTCAATTTCTCGCTAACATTTAAGCGCCGCTGAGCACGTTTTTAAACACAGCTGATTTGCCAAAGTATTCACCAGTGCTCAACAGAAATGACTGTGTTTGGCCGCGAAGGTCATCAGTTCACTGCTCTTCACCAAGTGCAAACACAGATACAGGGACAGTGGGAAATTAATGTTGTTTTTTTTTGTTTTTTTTTTTTATAAATTTCAGTACCGAAATTCAGTATCGTGACAGGTCTAATATAGTGAAAGAATCAGTTCATTAACTTGAGTTTGATAAATAGCATCTAAACCTTGTGTTTGGGAAAGACAATTTTAGCTTACTAGTGCTATTTCCCTTAACTTAGCTGAAAATGAGGTCTGATATCCCTTTTTATTTTCACTATCCATTCAGAATAAACCTCGGGTCACTCGGAAGGCGGTGAAATGATAAATTTGTGCCACTTTCTCTCTGCTGATAAGATATACAGCCAGGTACACAACATTCCTGCGTGACTCAAACGATACTTTAGGGTTCCTTCCCACCGCAGCTTCGATTTCGCTTTTAAAATGGCTGCCGCGTGAAATCAGTCTATATCATGGCATTCTCTAGGCCCAATACTTGCTATACGCAATGCGTGCTAAATAGCCACATCACTGCCACGGATACCTTGGTATACTACTAGACCATTCTGGAGGACCATGTGCACCCAGTCGTTCAAACATTGTATCCTAAAGATGGCGTCATATATCAGGATGGTAATGTACAAATACACAGAGCAAGACTGATGACAGAGTGGTTTGATGAACATGAAAGTGAAGTTGAACATCTTCCATGCCCTGCACAGTTACCAGATCTAAAGCCACTTTGGGGTGTTTTGGAGGAGCGTGGCAGTAATCGTTTTCCTCCACCAGCATCACGTAGTGACCTGGGCACTATTCTGCAAGAAGAATGGCTCAAAATCCCTCTGGCCACTGTGCAGGGCTTCTGTCATTTGCAAGAATTGATGCTGTATTTGCTGCAAAAGGAGGCCCTACACCAGGGGTGTCCAAACTCGGTCCTGGAGGGCTAGTATCCTGTCTAGTTTAGCTCCAACTTTCTTTAACACGCCTCCCTGGAAGTTTCTAGTATACCTAGAAAGAGCTTGATATAGCTGGTTCAGGTGTGTTTAATTGGGGTTGAAACTAAAATATGCAGGACACTGGCCCTCGAGGACCCCTACCCTACACCATACTAATGAATTATTGTGCTCTAAAACCAGGCGTTTCAGTTTTATTGTCCAACTCCTGTTTCAAAAAAAAAAATATATATATATAATTATTATATATATATATATATTTTATATATACATATATAAAAGAATCTTTCATATTCAGGGTTTTCGTGGGGTCTTAAAAAGTCTAAAATGTAAAAATCGAAATTTAAGGCCTTAAAAAGTCTTAAATTCGCTGTACTAGGTCTTAAATATTTTTGCACATGTCTTATTTTTCCGATGTCCATGTAACGCTACAGCTGATGCTCATTTAAATTCTTTTTTGTTGTTGTTGCTTGGTTTTTGTGGTGTTGCAGTCCTTTACTTCACTAGTCCTAATGTAATTTGTGGTATTACAACTGCAAACGAGACCAGCATGCAATAGCCAATCAGCTTTCTGTTATTGGGCTCAGTGCGCGGGCCGAACGGGACGTCATTGCTGTGTTTGCGGAGGTTTGCTTTCGGTGCGCGCGACATGATTTCGGCTGGCAGCGTGAATAGATTTCGGGTGAACAGTTCGTGCGGCGCCGCGTTTGATTTGAGTTGAATATGAAACACTTTGAAGAGATTTTGTCTGAAACAGGTACAACTATACACACATCTTAATGATCCGTCCATGCGTGATCGTCATAGAGATAATCAGATGACCAATAATTCTTGGCTAGAAATTGCAACAGCCATTGAAAAGGAGTAAAGTTTTGGAAAAACCTGAGGAATAAGTTTGTTAAAACAAAAAAAGATGCCATGGCAAAAGTAGAGATCCAGGTGGTTAATAGCTACAAACTAAAATTAAGTGGAAAATTATGTCTTTGATAACTGGATAAGAATATATGATCTTATCAGCTTACAATATACTGATGCCCAAATTCTGGGCTTTACTGGTGATAATGGTCAGGATTGTTGGACCATTATTGCCTTTTTAGCCTTTATAGGACAGAAACTAGCCAGACAATAATGTGTGAATTGTTGAGTGGGCAAAATAAAAAAACTTCAGTATTTTTAGTAAGTTTTTTTTTTCTTTTATTCTTACCATAATAAAAAAAATATAATTGTAGAGCAACCCATTTTCTCTTGTCATTGATATTTAACTTTAATAGGTAAAACTGTCCGAGATATGAACAAAAGCAAGTTATGCATCAAAGTTTCATTTAAAAAAATCTTGAATGATTATAAAAATCTTAATTATAATAATAATCATTATTCATTCATTCATCTTTTTTCGGCTTAGTCCCTTTATTAATCTGGGGTCGCCACAGCGGAATGAACCACCAACTTATACAGCCCTATTTTACGCAGTGGATGCCCTTCCAGCCACAACCCATCTCTGGGAAGCATCCACACACACTCATTCACACTCACACACTATGGACAATTTAGCCTACCCAAGTCACCTATACCGAATGTCTTTGGACTGTGGGGGAAACCGAGCACCCGGAAGAAACCCACCCGAAAGCAGGGAGAACATGCAAACTCCACACAGAAACGCCAACTGACCCAGCTGAGGCTCGAACCAGCGACCTTCTTGCTGTGAGGCGGCAGCACTACCTACTGCACCACTGCATCGCCTTTTTTAGAGTCATTATAATAAATTATAAAACTAATAAAAAATAATTGGTTTTAAAATCTTGAACGATTTTAATGATATGACGTAGTTTCGGAAACGTACTACATCTCGGTTTATCCGTCTGACTTTATGGTGGGTTTCTTTTGACCGGCCCCTGTTGTTTTAAAAAGATCACATCGGCGAACACATCAAGTATAAAAGCCTCGTCTGTTTTGTGAGGTGCGCGCACAGTCAGCGAAAGTATAAATCAGCCTTACGAGGTTTTTTTGTTGTAGTTCAGTGATCCATCTAACCTGTCTTTAGTACAGTTCAATTGGAATAAATTAATTTTATCACAAATTTTGTGATTTTTGCATTTTCTCTCGCGTGTTTTTGATATTGTGATATAGGTCTTAAATTGAATACTTAATGGTCTTAAAAAGTCTTAAATTTGACATGATATCTGCAGAAACCCTGATATTATAAAGTGTGAATAGTATGTACAAATAGCTATTGTATGTAATACATTTTAAATTTTTCAACATTTGTCTGATTTTTGTAACATCATCATTTTGATAAATGTAAAGTTTCTTACTAAATAAAGTTGTTACATTTTTTTTTACAAGCCATACTCACACTATGTACAGTTGCCTTGAACCGGGCCAAAGCACGCTTGTCCCCCCTCCCGTCTCCCCTGACGGCCCGCACTCACATTACATTCAGGCCTGGGCACGCTTACATCATTGATGATGCACTGCTCCGTAAACGCTCTTGCTCAGCACAGTGGAGATTTCTTTAGTTATATCGTTTAAGTCGTTTGATATGTGGTGACACGCAGTTTAATATTTCGCCGAACAGATCAGCCACTTTTGACGCTCATAAACAATCATAAAGTCTTCGTGCTGCAGGAATTAGGAAGTTTGCTGAAGGCGCAGCTGACGTGCAGTAAGGGGTTTGGCTCTTTAATAATCTACGACAGTTTGCGTTCATTGAACAGTACGAATGATTAATTAATCCATATGAAACAGTCCCTTAAAAGTCACGTCTCGCTTTCAGTTTCGGGCTTAGGCACGCTTGCACTCACACTGTAAGCGTACCACGCCTGAGCCCAAGTGAACCGCGCTCAGGCCCACCTCTTCCAACCGGGCCAAGAGAGCTGTGCCTGAGCCTGATTCATAGCACTCACACTTCTCAAACGATCCGGGAAAGGGGCCTGGGCACAGTTCGGATAGCATAGTGTGAGTAAGCTCTAAGTCTTGCTGATTCCAGACTTTACGTGGGTGTGTATCTATTTGTCAATGCTTTGTTAAACTTTCATAATTTGTTATTAAAATTGCTGATCGGTAGCATATTTATTAACTGAAACATCTTGTTTGCAATCGCAGGCCTCAAGTAAGCGACAACACCACCTCAATAAACACCTGTACAGGCCCTCAACATTCCTCACCTCATATGAACCGCCCGTCTACATGGATGACGAGGATGAACGTTCACACTTCTTCAACAGCCTGCAGGAGAACAGCGCAGATGATTCGGTCAGTCCTGCTTAACATTACAGTTTTTATTTCAGGTTTTAATTAGGTCTTAAAAATAATGAAGGGGACACTTAAACACTTTAGAGGACGTAGTTACACATGTCCATGCACTTACTTTTGTAATTACAATGAATTATGCATAATTACATCTAACTAATCCTAAGCTTAAGTCACGTTCTATCCCCGACCATATAGTAAGCACATGCAATTAATTAATATTACTCACTAGTTAACCCTTATGTATTGTTCAAATGTACTACCCTTTCATTATGTTAGTGGCTGTTTTTGCCCTCTTGACTTCCATTATAACAACATTTTTTGCTTGCAAATCTATGATACCATATAATCATGCATTCTTGATTGTTGGTGGTTTTTCTTGTTTAAAGAGGTCACATTTATAATTTTTACTGTTGGTTATCAGTGTTTATCATTAAGTTCACCTTTAGTTAGGCCTGTTCAAAAATGTTTCTGCCTTTTATATGGAGTTCTATAGAGCAAAAACAACAAATTATACTGTGCATGCATACAAATGTGTACAATGTTCTGGTGAGGTGCTTATTTTAATTTTAACACACACACTACATATAACCAGGGCTTGATAATAACTTTTTTGATCACCAGCCACTGTGGCTAGTAGTTTACCAACATTACTAGCCACTCGCCATTTTCACTTGCCACAATTTAGTTGTTGGGAAAATGTTTTTTATATGCATAAATTTGACTTTGGCATGCTAAAATTACTTGATTTAGACTTTGTCCACATGCCTCCTCATTTATTTCACTTTTGGCTCGTTTCCACTGACTGATACGGTACGGGTCGGTACGCTTTTATGGCCGTTTCCACTGTCAAAAGGCGTACCAAACCGAACCGTACCACTTTTTCGGCACCCTTTCGAAAGGGTACCAAATATGAGAAAGGGTACCTAAAGGGTCCCAAAGGCGGAGCTAGATGCGCAGCTGAACGTTATTGGTTTACAGAGATAGGTCACGAGCTCACACAACAAGCAGAATGAAAACAAATGAGCCGCCATGTTTTCATACACAGCCGAGAGACTATATATCCATATAATAACAAGCCCTGTTCGATCTGGGCTCAAATGAACATTGTCGTCGTCTTGATGAACAGCCACAAAGCCAAAAAAAAGAGCAGATTTTACCCTGTGCCCCATAGTTTTTTACGAGCCAGTCTGAAGCGCGAGCGGTTTTGCTTTTCTGCTTGTGCTTGCTGCGCGTCTATATTTAAAATAACAAACTTCTTGAGCTGATGATAATAACATGCACTTGATTATTGACGTGCTTTTGAAACCTGATCCTGTCAGAAACTGACAAACGCGAGAGTGACGTGCGACAAAAACAAAAGGAAAAGCCGGAAAAAAGAAGCACATTATTTTTTCAGCAAACGTGAACAAACTGCCATGTTTAATTATTATCATCACCTTTTGGACTATTATGAACTAGGAATGATGGAATTCTAACGGATTCGGATTCTAACAAGAGGCTACACGTGCTGCTGAAGATTTAAGACACATTTAATCATGAGAGGTCTGCACTGACTGTACTCTATTTCCTGTTGTTTTCAACCTAAATAAGGACTAAATGTATGCTGTGTGTAGTTTTTCTGTAAGTGGTAACATATCGGAGACTGTAAGGGTCTGTATGTGTTCATATATGTTTTATTTATTTATTTATTTTATATAATTGCAGACGTTACAGTAGGCTATTTCGCACTGTCTTTGATCTGCAGTTATAATCAACTCATGTTCATAGTAAAGTTAGTAATAAACATTTATACAGAAGTATATGTGTATAAAGCATCTATTTTGTGAGAAGTGCTTCTCATATGATATGTGAGCGACCAGTACAGCTTTACTTTAGACATTTTCTTGAGCCAAAATGACATTGACTGCAACTTTCTGTCATACACCACGCCCACCAAAAGAGTACCATTGGTACCCTTTTAGCAGTGGAAACGCAAGCCTGATAAAGGTGAAACGTACCGACCTGTACCGTACCGTACTGTACCTGTCAGTGGAAACGAGCCATTTATTTGTGTATGATTTCTCTTAATGTGCATGAGCAAATGGGCTGTAGTTTCATAGTGTCGCTTTGCAATTTGTTTTTATTTCACAGGACTTTTCAGGGCTCAACACTAAGGATTTATCAAATTCAAATTTATCTTTGACCACACCAAAAATAAAGTCTCACTTGTTCTTCATTTTGCTCCATCATAGTCCCTCCCTCGCCTTCCCTTTGGCAAATATTTCATAGTCTTTCTCAAACAGGAAATCAATTAAACACTCCACACTGGCATTTTCACAGTCGGGGTTTGCTTTTATTTGATCATTTGATGATGAAGAGCTGCCGTTTGACTGAATCATTAGAGACGACTCAGTGTTTGCATCTCCTCGGCTGAACTGTGTATAAAGAGGGCCATGTGTTGAGTGACTGCAGTGGCTTGACATTTTCTCTGTCTCTGATACGTAACCTTTATGTGACACCGGTCAGCGAGTTCTGCAGAGAACATAACCAATCGTGCGTTGCCAGGCATCTGGGAACCTTACATGAATTAGTGAGGGGCTTACTGTGAATCGTGACATTACAAGCATTGAGTGGGAAGATTAGGAATGGAGCTTTTCCTTTCTATTAAAAGGTTGTATATGGGGTCTTAAAGGGTCACGAAACACCAAAACACATTTTATGAGCTGTTGACGGTTATATATGTGTCCCACGCTGCTATAAACACTATTAGGACACATATATTGCCCTAAAAATGAAAATTGCTTGTTTTTGCGTTACTCTGAGCAAATTTGTTCTTCCGGTTTGAAACAAATTTTTTTAAGCTGCGTCACGGCGATTAGATACTTGCGTGTAAATCCAGCGTGGAGAGTGGCTGTCTGTACCTGCGAGTACATCGTGACGTCTCTGAGTGTGCGGCATTAATTCATGAGAAAGACTGGGTTCAAACCAATCAGCGCGCTCTATTGTGTATGCGGCGCAACTTCATTAATATGCATGACAGCTACGAAAACCTGTTTACCTGTTACAGTGTTCAGACGACAGAGAGATGCCACGTTGTGTTGCAAAAACAAGTGAAAGAATGAGAATTTGGAGACATAGGTCTTCAGTGTTGCATTTATTATTGTGCTGCGTTTATTATTGTGATGCAACGAAGGTTTTGTTTTAATTTTTTGTCTATGAGAGCGCTGCTGGACTCACGTGTGGGTTACAGTGCACACGACACGCGACAGAAATGCGTTTGTAAGGAACATTTTTTTACCCGAGAGCTTTTAGCACCTGGAACACACGGCTTTCTGATGCTACCTACCGAGTGTATCTAAGTTTCCGAGAAATGCAGAGGATTTTTTTCTCCCATACGTTGTGCGGTATTCAAACATTAAACTCCACTCTCCAGCAGTTTCTCTGGTTTTGTCACTTGGGGACATGCAGGAAATGTTCCTGAATAAAAAGTGAAAGTGCCAAACTGCAGTTGGAAATGATTCGATTACTAATGTCCATGTAAACACAATCACAGTCTTTCTCCCCTGCGTCTGTGTGTTTGTTTTGCCTCCAGTGTTGCCAGATGTAGCTGATTTTTTTTTACCCGCACCATCGGATTCAAAACCGCCCAATTGGACGGGAAACTGACCAATCTGGTAACACTGTTTATCTCGCCTCTGTGAAAAATCAGCGCGTGCCCAAATGTGAACTTCCATATTTGCAAATCCTTCCCTCTTTCCCTCCCTCGACACTCCCACCTAAACCGAGCTGGACACGCCCACTTTCCTGACTTTTTCCCTAACTAGAGGTGTGAGAACACCCTGCTGAGACAGGGGGGTTTCATAGCCCTTGAAAGTATTAAAAGTTGATAAATCAATTGAGAGAATTACTATTCTCTGTAAACCCTAGAAATGGTTGTGCGTGAAAATACCAGTAGATCAGCAGTTTCTGAAATACTCAAACCAGCTCGTCTGGCACCAACAACCATGCCACATTCAAAGTCACTTAAATTACCTTTCTTCCCCATTCTGATGCTCGGTTTGAACTGCAGCAGATCGTCATGACCATGTCTACATGCCTAAATGCATTGAGTTGCTGCCATGTAATTGGCTGATTAGAAATTTGCGTGGACGAGCAGTTAGGCAGGTGTACCTAATAAAATGGCTGGTGAATGTACAGTTGTCTGCTAAATTAACTGCCTACACTAATGTATGTTGCACATGTCTGTAGATCATGAAGAAAGTGCAATTGTTGCCTCTGTTTTTATTTCACTTCAGACAGTTCACTGTTTAAAATATGTCTATTATTCAGATAGATATTTTATTCAATTATTTGGTTATTACATTTTTTTATTTAAATTAGTATTGAAATAAGCTAATTAGGTAAAAGAGTGTTGTCAGCTTTGAAAAATCAACATCTTTTTATCATTATTACTTACGGGTAGTCGTATTAAAAAATGTCTTGTGCGTCGTTCACACACTTCTGAATTATATTGCATAAATAAGAAATGATCACAAGCTAAGACTCTTTAGTTGTGCTTTTATGCAATCAGTATTTAGTAAATATGCTTAAAGTTAAAATGTCACCAATGTTAACGTTAAAACCTAAAGTAGTGATCCTAAAATGTATTGAAAGAGTCTTAAAAAGGTCTTCAAAGGTGTTGAATTGAACTCCATGTTATGTAGTCTCCTGTATATACCCTGTATAATCTAAGCCAATTTTAATAGCCATACCAATTTTTTTTATAGTATAGTATGCTATATTTATCATGCTGTTTAAGTTGTTTTTAATATATATTTTATTTTTGCAAATATGCATTCTGTTGATTTAAAGTAGGAGTAAACTATTAATATTTTTATTTTAAATGTTTTAAAATTTTAGTTGTTCCTTTCAAGCAAACATTCATGAAAAAGCATCATGGTTTCCATAAATTTGTTATGCAAAAAAATGATTAAATTTTTATTTTTACAGATTTTTTTATGCGTACTTTGGAATATCGCATTACAAAAATGGAAATGCCGGCATGTTAAATTAAATTAGTTAAAAGACAATATAAAAGTTTGGATGACTTTACCGATTTCTATGATAGGAAAAATTAAGATGGTAACACTGCCCCGATTCTTATATTTATTTCTGTCTATTCCTGTTTTTATTCCAGTTAAACTATTCACAAAATTAGAATCTATAATAACTTCACTTATATGGAATTACAAAACCGTTAGAATATCTAAAAAACCCTTATGTAAATCCAAAGTAACAGGAGGATTTAACCTTCCTTTGTTCAAACATTACTACTGGACGGCAAATTTACAGTCCCTTGCTTGGTGGAGACAGACTCCAGAAGACATTAAAGAAATACCAGAATGGGTTTTACTAGAAAGAACCTCCTGTAAGGCAACATCGTTGAAAGCTTTATTGAATAGTCCTTTTAAAGTTGAATCAAAAATGTATAATAAAAAGTTTGTGATAAATAACTTACTTAAGAAATACTTATTTGGACTGCCCAATAAGTTCAAATCATTATTCCTGGAACTCAAGACAAAACATTTTTACATTGGAAAGAAAAAGGATTAGTACATATAAGAGACTTATATGTGGATAATAAATTTGGCTCATTTAGTCAGTTAAAATCAAAATATGATCTTCAATCCTTTGAGTTTTTTTAGATATTTACAAATAAGGGATTTTACTAGGAAAGATTTTCCTGGTTTTGAAAACATAATCATTCACCAGACACTTGAAAATATTACAAAACACAACCCAATAGAAAAAGGTCTCCTTTTTTATTACTTATTGTTAGATGAGGTTAATTCAAACACTGACAAAATTAGGAAAGAGTGGGCTAAATACAGAGATATCAGACGAGTCATGGGAAGATTATCTTTCCAAAATTCATGATTGCTCTATTAACGCAAGAGACAGACTGATTCAATTGAAAGTTATCCACAGACTTCATTATTCAAAAGTAAAATTACATAAGATCTTCCCAAATGTTTCCTTATTGTGCAATAAATGGACAAATGTTGAAGGTCCACTGACTCACTCATTCTGGTCATGCCATAAAATTAGTTCATTTTGGCAGAACATTTTTAATTTGATATCTGAAGTATACAGGATTGATCTGTCACCAGAGCCAAAGTTAAGTATTTTCGGAGACTCAGAAA
>CAIGQZ010032741.1:1583642-1615350 GCA_903798205.1 Danio tinwini | reverse complement strand
ATTATATTATATTATATTATATTATATTATATTATATTATATTATATATTTTATTGTAAATATAAACCATTAAGGTATAAACCATTAAGGATGAAAACTTTAGAGCTCTTAGACAACTTTATAATAACATGATGTGGCTTTTTTTAATGCTCAGCAATTTTTGTTGTGCTCATTTTTGCATGTAATTCTCACTCAGTGTGACATATGTGGCATGGAGCCCATCCAGGGTGTGCGGTGGCACTGTCAGGAGTGCCCGCAGGACAACGCCGTGGACTTCTGCAGTACCTGCTCTGACTGGTGAGTCTCAAGGCTACGTTTACATAGCCAAAAAATAAGTTTTTCCCTTGAATTTTGATGTGTTTAAAAGAATATGCGTTTACACACATCCACGAAAATGGACAAAACCGCTAATAGGCCAGTATTTGGTATTGTTACTATGTTAGTAAACAGTACCTGTGTCTCGGCGCTCTTGTCTATTATAATTTGTCATATGTGTAAGATGTTCACTTTTTGTTGCAATGATGTAAATCAACAATGCAGAATAAAGGCTTCACGTGGTCTCATGCCCCTTGCCGTGGCTTGCCCGCACCTCTCAGAATATGTTACTACACATCGCAATGACGTGTAGCGCAAGACGTGATTGGTTGGCTTTGTAGCGCTGACGAGTGCGGGTGAGTGTGATAGCTGCGCAAACCCGTTAAGCGAGTGTTTACAAGTGTCGAATCCTGTGATGGAGCTTTAGGTGATAACTGTTGTTTTGTGTTTACCTTATGATTAAAGTTGTTGCATGTCTGCCGGTTCCTGCCTCAGAATGAGGGAGTTTTAGCTACTTGTACATTAAGGTAGTGTTCAGAAAAAACAAAACACCCGTTAAGAAACACGACACAGAGAAACATAACCTACTGCCAGCTAGTGTTTCAGAAGTGCTATTGCAGAGCAACACAAACAGCGTGCAGAAGTATAAATGCACAGCTAGTCAGCTACGCACAAGCCATGTGCCATGGGTCACGACGATCACTCGACGCAGAAGTATAAAGCAGGCTTAATGGTTACAAAACACTTGAGCAGCAACACTTCCATGTACTCGGCCATTGTTGTGTATGTTTGTTTGCGCTTGACTTTAGTCTACATTCTCCTAAACATATACTCTGTATGCGCATCATTTTCAAACACTTTCGTTTTCGGGTGTTTATTTTAACACAGCGGCGACTTTTCAACAAATTCAACTTTGAAATACTGTTGTCAAAAGTATCGAGTTTGGTACCAATCAGTACTAAAATAGCCAATTACAGTCATTTCTGTTGAGCACGTTGACACAATGGCCAATCAGCAATGTTTAAGTATGGGCTCAACAGTGCTCAATTGTTAGCAGTCAATGATTGTTTTAAAATTTTTAATACCAATTAGTACCGAAATTGATTTTTTTGACAACCCTGCTTTCAAATCCATTTTTCATTTTTGCATTTTTCTGTCACAAAAACTACATTGTTGTGTAAACAAATAGGCAAAAGAAAATCTTCAGAGACACTTACACAAACATATTTTATTCTTAGAAATTGGTCCTAGAATGAAAGCTAGGAGGGGTTGGGGGGGGGGGGGGGGGGGCTATCGGAGGGGGAGCAGAGCGACCTGAAGGGGTGCCTGGTCAGTCGGCGATCCGAGGGTGTTGGGCCGTCAGCTCCAAAGCACTGCATTGTGGATCCATCGGCACCGCTTCAGTGCCGTTGATCGCTGCAAAAGTTGGGACTTTCTCAACCTTTCAAGTGCAGACGTCGACGGAAGCGCCAGCCAATCAGATCGCTGTATGCAAATATACCAGTTCAGACAGTAGCCAATTGCTGACTAATTTCTTTGGCTGACGCTGCTATGATGATCGCGTCAGCCCCAACTTCAGACACGCCCTCTGTCAAGTGTTGACGCTGAAGCCCCATGTGAATGGGGTGTTATAGATTGTACCAATCACTTGAGGACTGGGGGAAGGGGTTAAAATTCCGTGAGTTTTCCGGGAGAAATAACAAACCGGGAGGTGGGTCTGAAATACAGGAGACTCCCGGGAAAAACGGGAGTGTTGGCAGGTATGCTTTAGCTTGAAGACGAAGGGCTAGATGCTGATGCCCTCGAAACTGAGATTTTTCAGGACCACACTCAAAACCAAGGGGTACAAAAATTTGCCAGAGTACACCAGCTACAACAGCAGTATGGTGGCACACAGAAGTAAGGACATGCACAAATTAGTATTTTGTTTTTATCATTATTCTGAATTTTTACAATAAGCAAGCACATGTTTTACTACATTCCTAACCGCGTTCGTGTTTTACCCTCATGTTTAAAAAAAAAAGCTAAAATAAAAAACGCCAATTTTCGTTATCTGTAATCCCTAATAATAACTCCTGTATAGTAGTCCCACAACATCCTTTCACATCTGACACTCTATAATGTTAATGTTGTTTTTGTGTGTTTACATAGATGAATACACCCACTGTGTAAATGCACAGTATAGTTACGATCTTATTGTCACATTATATCATTATAATAACATAATATATGCCTTCAGTGGTTTCCTGAAAATAAACACCAAAAAATAACACAACTGGAATAACTACAGCAGTCATGATCGTATGATCTCATATGAAGCAAGAGATCTTGATGACATCTGATGACGTATGCAGGTGCTGTAGTGCTCTCCCAATTCTTAGAGGTAAATTTTGAAGCCCTTACCTTTACAAAAAGAGCTGCTCACGAGTTGTGTTGTGTGTAAACTATAGACTAAATTAGTCTTATATCTGATAAAAGGCTCTGACAGAGATGTGTTTAGAGAGATATTTCTAATGTGTGAAAAACAGGCAAGAATTGTTATCAGCCTCTGTGTAAAGTAGTTTAATGAGGTTTTTTCCCATCCTTTCACTCTAGAAAGTCACAGTAATAAGAGCTGAGAGATATGACATGATGCATAAACTTGCAATATTCAGTAGTTTACACGTGTTTGTTGACTCATTACAAAAGTTCACAGCAAATTTTGCAATATACACATTCAACTAAGATGTCTATATTACAGTTTCTCTCAGTGGCTTTGCTGCATTTCTCACAACACTATTTACATTTGCACAACAGTTAATGCATTTCTCAAAACAATTAGTACAAACTGCAAAACCTAGTGGATAATTTGCAAAAGCGTGTCACTTGCTCAAAATATATAGCTCATTCCTCAAAAGCAAGTATTCATGTCAATGAAAGTGTCAGTGTCATCAAGATGAAAAGTCCTGCCACCATTGTTTATGAGCAAGATAGTCAAATGGCTTTGTCATGTTTTCATTTTGACAGTTTACTCTGTACATGTTTTCCAATGCAAAACGGTCAGATTTTGGTGACACTTTCTAAAAATGCCTAAGACAGCACTATATACTATTTGCACAATATCGTCTCTAATATTTGCACAATCAATGCATTTAGTGAGGTATCTTGAGTGCAAGACACTGAATATGTATGTTTCACATGTTTACTGCATTTGCTCTTTGCAATTCTAATTTATTCACAGCATTGTGCAAAAGAATAAATACACCCTTATTTACAACAAACATAAAAGCTGTGCACAACTGTAGACAATATTGCAGTCCATATTGGAACTGAACCTACAACATACACAGGTCTGTAAATCATTCATCAAATTGTTCAATTTAGAAAACATTTTCAGGAAAAAAAAAAGATTTAAAACAATTTTAAATAATATTTGCTTGACAGATTTTGACAACTAGTTCAACATTTGTGTATGTAATGACTCAAGTAATGAAATGAGGACGATTAGTTTTTTATTGAATGGCTTTTCAGCGTTTACAAGTTTAGTTCATTTTGACTGACATGACATAAGCAAATGATAATGTTACAAACAGAGTTGTATGAAAGCAATTGACGCATGTCCAAAAGCATTCGCAATTTGTTGAAAGAAATGAGAAACTGCTACTATGATGAGCACAAAGACTTATTGTTTCGAGAAAGGCATTAACTGTCGTGCAAATGTAAATAGTGTTGTGAGAAATGCACCAAAGCGACTGAGAAAAACTGTAAAAGACAAGCTTTGACATGAAGAAAACATGACTTAAAGGGCACCTATTTTACTCCTTTTTTAAGATGTAATATTAATATTATGGTTCTTCTGAGTGTGCCAGTTTAGGTTCAGTTCAAAACACAATTCAGATTTTTTATTATAATGTGTTAAGAAGTGTCATTTTGGGGGCGTGTACAGTTTGCTGTTTTAGGGGCGTGTTGCTTCACATGAAAATTAGTTTCGACTTCCTGCCCAACTTAACAAGGGGGCGGAGCCAAGACCTCCTCCGCTTTGTGTATTGCAATAGACAGGCAGACAGAGAGAAGCAACATGAGAGTACCAGCATTTAGCCGTACATGTAGGACTCAGACCAAGCAGAGAGTACAGAATCATTTGTATCTTTGTATAGTTTTACAGCCAACTGTGTGCTAGTTTAAAGCTCAGAACTTGTAGCCTACACAGAGACTAATAAAGCACACTGAATTAACTTTGACTGAATGGAATCACACACCGGATGCACCATGACACTGCGCGCACATGACAGTTGAAAGTATCGCACACTTACAGCGCCGGTGTGTCACCCGAAAGAAACATATGTTTATAATTCAGAAATGCATGCCGCTGCGTGGCGCGACGCTGCTTGTCGCCGAGCGGCGCTTCTGGTGTACGACCTGCTTGAGGCTATAACTAAAGGGCGTCATACACCGGATGCGTCGCTCAGAGCCATGACGTGGAACACCAGACGCGCACATTTGCATGTTATTTAAAATAATAATAAAAACTATTCAGATAACGCTCTGTGGCGTGGCAGAAATATAAACAGTGTCCTGAGCAGGGCCAGCGCGTCCATAGAGGCGACCTAGGCGGCAGAATAGTGAGCAAACCCCACGGTCATCACTTTCATCCGCGACAACGCAAAATGCATGGCGCTATGCGTCGTTAGTTCATTATTTCCAATGGAGGGACGCGCACGTAAGGCAACACGCTCGCACTTTCCAGCTGCACCTAGTTAAGATGACAGGGAGCTTCTGTGACCGCGGGAAATGCAAACCGCTGAAGTTTAAGGAAGACACAATGAAAAGTACACATGTATGCAAACACACCAAAACTCACAAACACTGGCGGTGAGGAGAGCGATAACGTGGTGAATGTTGAGCCCGATGAGCCTTACATCTAAAAATAGAGCAAGAGTGTTTCTTTGGTGACATCGCTTTGACTCACACGCTGAAAATGGCGGACGTGAAAACAACATACTGAAGAGATGGTAATGCACACCTGTCAATCAATATTGGTGGGCGGGGGAACCGCACTCCTACGTCAAGTTTCGGTCGATCTCAAAACAGCTCCAATTGGTCCACCGTTTTTATGTTGTTAAATTGAAAAAAAAAGGACTGGGTGTGTTTATATCACCCCAATATGACGGTCTATACACTATACCTACACATATGTTTGTCCAAACAGCTTGAAAAGTAGATTTTTCCACCATAGGTGCCCTTTAAAGGTTCATGAAACACCAAAACACATTTTTTGAGTTGTTGACAGTCATATATGTGTCCCACGCTGTTATAAATACTATTAGGACACATATATCGCACTAAAAAGTAAAAATTGGTTGTTTTTGCGTTATTTTGAGCAAATTCGTTCTTCCGGTTTGAAACTAATTTTTTTTAGCTACGTCACGGTCAGTAGATACTTGCGTGTAGTACAGCGTGGAGAGTGGCTGTCTGTACCTTCAAGAACAATGTGACATATCTAAGGGTGCAGCATTAATTCATGGGAAAGATTTGGTTAAAACCAATCAGCGAGCTCTATTGTGTGCAACTTCATTAATATGCATGATAGCTTCGAAGACTGTTTTACCAGTGTTCAGACAGCAGAGAGACGCCACGTTGTGTTGCCAAAACAAGTGAAAAAGCGAGAATTTGTAGACAGGGGTCGTCAGTGTTGCGTTTATTATTATGCTGCAACGAAGGTTTTGTTTTTATTTCCCCACGTGTGGAATACAGTGCACGTGACAGAAATGCGTTTGTAAGGAACATTTGTACCCTAGAGCTTTTCACATCTGGAAATGATGAAATCCGGATTTACCACTCGTCTCTCTTTAAAAAAAGACACGGCTCCAGTTTAATTGTCCTGTGTCTACAGGTTTGGTAAGTGTGAGAGCAGTGGCAAAGTTAGTTTGTATTTTCAGCAGAGCTCTTTCAGTGTTTAAAGACATACCTCAGTCAAAATGATTTAGTTACTAAGTTGACCGTATGTTAATATCACTGCAATATTATAGTACAATATTATAGACTGAAAGATGTGCTGTAAATGCTGCTCTCCGAATGTATACATGTATTTTGTGACCGGATAGTCTATAGACACACGGCTTTCTGACGCAACCTACAGAGTGCATATAAGTTACAGAGAATGCAGAGTTTTTTTTTCCTCATTCGCCATGCGGTATTAAACATTAAAACTCCACTTTCCATCAGTTCCTCTCGTTTGTCACGGTGAACATGCAGGAAATGTTCCTGAATAAACAGTGAAAGTGCCAAACTGCAGTTAAGGTCGACAAATTAATAATTTGGCAAATAATTTGATTACTGATGTCCATGTAAGCACAGTCACTGTCTTTCTCCCCTGCGTCTGTGTGTTTGTTTTGCCTGTGAAACTCAGCGCATGCCCAAATGAAAACTCCCTTCTTTGCAAAGCCTTTCCTTTTTCCCTCCCCCGACACTCCCACACTCTCAGAGCTGGACACGCCCTCTTTCCTGACTTTTTGCAAACTAGAGGTGTGAAAACACCCTGCTGAGACAGGGGGGTTTCGTGACCCTTTAAAACCTGATTGAGAGCTCAATCGATGAACTCTTTTTTTAAAAGTCTTTTAAGTCTCTTTTATTTGAATTGATTTCACTTTTGTTCATTTATTATTTTTTATATTTAAAAAAAATCTGCAAAATAAAACCAATTTCCTGTTCCGTTTTAACTTGAGTTGTAACAGGTGACTTTATGTGCGGTGACAATCTTGTAACCGTGCACCTTTTCTGTTTGCCCTTTCAGTTTGTTTAGAACGGACACCCACAAGCCCACACACAGACTGGAGCCGGTTTGCCAGGCCGAAACCTTCCTGGACAAAGACTACTGCTTACCGCAAAGTACAGGCTATAACTACCTGGACCCCAACTACTTCCCTGCCAACAGATGACAGGGACAAGCTCCAGCGCTACTATTCAGGGCTGGCCTGCAGCCCCCAGGGCATTCTGTGCATGGCTCCATCATCCAAGTCAAGAAATGCTTATGTCTGGGCGAGAGGGTACCACAGATGGGCCGCACCTCGCCCCGACCCGCTGCCAGAGGGGGGTGGGGTGGGGGAGGGATTGTGGGAGGGAGGGGGCAACACCCAGCCGTGGGTGTCAAACCTTACCAGGTCTCGTCAAGTAACACTATCTCAAATCAAAAGAAGTGAGAAGAAAGCACGAATGAATGAAAGAAAAGGCACACCGACATTCCCAATCCCAGGACATTTCGAAGGCAACCCGATGTGTCTCCCTTTGTTCTGCCGCTCGAGTGACGGCTGTCAGAGAGGAACGTCTCCGAGGAGCTGAATTCTGAATTTGGTGGACGGGCTCACGATAGTGCAAAATGTCGTCTGTAGTTGAAATATTTATAAGTCAAGCTTCGTGCGTGAGCTCTTTTTGTGATACAAGGAAAAAAAACTTGGTGCTGAGACTGATGTCTTTGATTCATACCAGGTTTTGAACCAATCACGGAGGTTCGCTCACAATTCCGACGTTCTGAACGGGAGGGGGGAAACAATCCTAGCTTACAGACAGACCCTGTTTGTGTGTGTGTGTGTGTGTGTGTCTTGCCATGGGCTACCATTTTCACTAGAAGCTGCTCTTTATTTCCTCTTACAACCGTTACATGATGTTGTCACTTTATTTAAATTTATTTCCTCTTTTTTAAATGGCGATTTCAAAGAAAGAAAACAAGCCACTCCACTTACCTTGAAGCACTACAGCACGGAGAAGACCAGCTGAGATCCGGACGGCGTTCTTGCCCTCTCTGCACACGTGGAGAGCTTTCTTTTCTTTTCTCTCAATGTGTACTGTCGTTGAACATGTGGAGTATTCAAATATATGGTGAAAAGTAGCCAGTGGTAGTTGCCGTGTGCCATTTTTTTTTTCTTTCCCCTTCCCTGTCCACTTGATTCAAACCTGGCCACTTGTTTTAGAAGAAGAAACTGAAGAACTCGTAACAGTTGTGAAAAACTGCCCAGCCGTCATCACGCCTTTAGATCCCTCTCTAATTTTCGCAGTTTCCTTACGGTCCATTAAAAGATTGTATTTTTATTAATCTATTTAAAAAAGACGATGAAAAAAAACAAACAAATCAGAAATGGCGTTGGGGCAGCCATCGCACACGCACGCTGCTCCCCTGTTCTTTTATACACATGCATTTTGTTGTGCTTTAAGTAGACCATTTTGTAATGGGTTCTGTTCTATTCACCTCCCCTCCCTTGACCTGCTTCAGTATCTGTGTATAACAATCTGTTCTTAAATAATGTAAAAAAAAAAATGTTAGAGGAGAACTGTGGAATAAAAGTATGTGAAAAGTCTTTCTACACCACCTGACTCTGCTAGTATGATTTCTCTTTCTGCTTTGTGTCTTGATTAACTTTTAAGTTTAATTTAGGGGAATATGATGAAGATTGTTTTAGATTTACAGTGTAGTGATTTCCAGTTTTGACATTTCAGCCACCAGAGGGTGGTGTGTTATTGGGAATATTTGTTACAGTACATCCCGCTATGACGTTATAAAAAAAAAAAAGACAGTTCCAGTATTCTACCAATATCGGTACTGCTATAAAGCAGATATGCCAGTTGGGCAATACATCGTGTTTTGGCGATGTACATTTAAATTAGAGGAGAACTACCATTAATAGGTTAATAAAAAGTATTTTACATGTATAGTGCACGTCACACTGGAATGATGTGATGATTTATTTATATGTAATAATACAAACTCATCAGCCACTTTATTAGGTACACCTGTCCCATTGGTCGTTAATGCAAATTTTTAATCAATCAATCACATGGCAGCAACTTGGTGGGGCATGTAGACATGGTCGTGATGATTTGCTGCTGTTCAAACCGAGCATCAGAATGGTTAAGAGAATTTAGGTGATTTTGAACATGGTTGTTGGTGCCAAATAGGCTGGTCTGAGTATTTCAGAAACTGCTGATCTACTGGTATTTTCATGCACAACTACTTTTAGGGTTTAGAGAGAATGGTCTGACAAAGAGAAAGTATCCAGCGGCAGTTCTATGGGCGCAAATGCCTTGTTGATGCCAGAGGTCAGAGGAGAATGGCCAGATTGGTTAGAGCTGATAGAAAGGCAACAGTAACTCAAATAACCACTTGTTACAACCGAGGTCTGCAGAAGAGCATCTCTGCGGCTACAGTTCGCACAGGCTCAGCAAAATTGGACAATAGAAGAAGGAAACACGTTGCCTGGTCGGATGAGTCTCGATTTCTGCTGCAACATTCGGATGACAGGGCCAAAATTTGGCGTCAACAACATGAAAGCATGGATCCATCCTACCTTGTATCAACAGTAGGAAGCGAATCTGACCGGTTTCTTGAACATGACAATGAGTACTCAAATGGCCTCCACAGTCACCAGATCTCAATCCAATAAAGCACCTTTGGGATGCGGTGGAATGGGAGATTCGCATTATGGATGTGCAGCCGACAAATCTGCAGCAACCGTGTGATGCTATCAAGTCAATATGGAGCAAAATCTCTGAGGAATATTTCCAGTATCTTGTTGAATCTATGCCACGAAGGATTAAGGCAGATGAGGGGAAAAAGGGGGTCCAACCCGATACTAGTAAGGTGTGCCTAATAAAGTGACCAGTATTTAAAGACCTTATATTAGACAATTATTATTATTGTGCTTTTGTCAGCAGATAATTGATAATGATCTCTGCGTCTGTGGTTAAAGTAGCAGAAAAGCTTTAAAGAAGGTAGTAAACATACAGCAAACCGAGAGATTATGACAGCATATAAAGATTCGTAGTGTTTATTATTATTATCCTTGGAATGGCATATATATAACCACTTATATAGTGACTATTGGTCAATAAAGTTGTAGGTGACCTGAAAGGTGAGTGTTTTTCTTCATTTTAACACCTGAATCCTGTCGTTAACATATTAGCTTCAATAAAGTGACGATTAACTGAAACGTTATAATCTAAGATGGCTAATTTAACTTAATATCCTGACCTAAATATAATATCAAGGGTAATAAAAAAATGATTAGCAATGCATTTATTAAAATAGAATCTAAATAAAATTGCGTATAAGAATGTGTTCAACTATTCAGGCCCTTTTAGTAGGCTAATGCTGGAAAGAATGACATCAAAATGTGCATGTGTTTGATGGATTTGCACGCATTTGTTGTGAGGATTTGCAACACGTGTGCACTGAAAACCCTAATAAGTTGACTGAACGAAATAAATTGAGTTAACTCGTTGCCTCAATTTGAGTAATGGAGTCTCCCAGAGCCTGCATATTTAAGTTTATTTAACTTGCCCGTTTGGTAGATTATACTTAAATTGTTCAGTTCAGTGTGTGTGTCTGTGTAATTATATACTATGAAAATAAATTATTTAAAATAAAAATAAGTAGCCATTTTTTCCCATTATGGTGAATAATTATACATGAAGCCTTGTTTTTTGATTAAAAAAGGACAACCTATTTTTTTTAAGGATTAATTGTGATTTTGAGCTTACTATACTTGAAATCTTAAGTGTAAGCATTTTCATTGTATATAAGTTAAATTAACTCATATTTTTTGGTGACAGGACCAAAATGCTAAATTTTAAGTAATGTTCAGTCAACTTTACTTGATTGTTTAAGACAACATTAGGGTTTACAGTGTGTCAAACTGATTTTCTTAATTTGCTAGTGTGTTTTTTCTAATTGCATGTGTTTTCTTAAGTTGCAGTGCATTGACCTCAGCATGCTCTGCGATTTTACACAGCCGAACACTTTGCAGTTGACTTGCTGTTGTTTCCAATTGCTTCCACTTTATTCTAATACGAGTTTGCCTGCTCATTCAGTCATGATAGATGATGGTATACAAACTTGGCTTGCTGTACTCAAAGGAGGCTCGACTTGAGCTCTGCATTCACGCTCTCCTACACTGTACAAAATGATAGGACAAAAAGTCATGACCACAAGTGTTTTTTATGTTGCTTTAACCTATTTTATTAAGAGTTTATTATGAGTTAATCAGATTTCAACTTATGTTTTTAAGTCATACAAAGCTTAACTTAAATATTTTTAGTCTGTCTAGTTGATATGCATTTAGATGGCTAGACATTTTTATTTGATTTAAAGGGCACCTATTTGACCTCTTTTACAAGATATAAAATAAGACGATGTTTCCAGAATGTGTCTGTAAAGTTTCAGCACAAAATAGCCAGCAGATTGTTTATTATATAATGTAGAATATGCCCATTTTGGTGTCTGACTACAGTGTAGCTCAGGGGTGGGCAAACGCGGTCCTGGAGGGCCGATTTCCTGCACAGTTTAGCTCCATCTCTAATCAAACACACCTGCTTATAGATGTCTAGTGATCTTGAAGACACTGATTAGCATGTATAGGTGTGTTTGATTAGTGTTTGATAGATGTGTTTGATTAGTGTTGGAGCAAAGACATCGGCCCTCCAGGACTGAGTTTGCCTATCCCTGGTGTAGCTGGTTTTGTAGCCTGGGGCTTTAAAGGGTCCCGAAACACCAAAACACATTTTTTGAGCTGTTGACAGTCATATATGTGTCCCATGCTGTTATAAACACTATTAGGACACATATATTGCACTAAAAAGTAAAAATTGCTTGTTTTTGATTATTTTGAGCAAATTCGTTCTTCCGGTTTGAAACAAATTTTTGAAGCTGCGTCACGGCGATTAGATACTTGCGTGTAAATCCAGCGTGGAGAGTGGCTGTCTGTACCTGCGAGTACATCGTGACGTCTCTGAGTGTGCGGCATTAATTCATGAGAAAGACTGGGTTCAAACCAATCAGCGCGCTCTACTGTGTATGCGGCGCAACTTCATTAATATGCATGACAGCTTCGGAGACTGTTTTACCTGTTACAGTGTTCAGATGACAGAGAGACTCCACGATGTGTTGCCAAAACAAGTGAAAAAGCGAGAATTTGGAGACATGGGTCGTCAGTGTTGCATTTATTAATGTGCTGCAACGAAGGTTTTATTTTCATTTTCCTGCTATGAGAGCGCTGCTGGACTCACATGTGGATTACAGTGCACACCACACGCAACAGAATGCGTTTGTAAGGAACATTTTTTACCCGAGAGCTTTTCGCATCTAGAAATGATGAAATCCGGATTTGCCGCTCGTCTCCTTTTTAAAAAAAGACACAGTTCCAGTTTGATTGTCCTGTAGCTACAGATTTGGTAAGTGTGTGTGTGAGAGAGCAGTGCTCTTTGTTTGTTCATGCAGATGGCAAAGTTAGTTTGTATCGTCAGCAGAGCTCTTTCAGTTTTTAAAGACATACTATAGTCAAATGAGTTACTAAGTTTACAGTGTTAATATTACTGCAATATTATAGTACAATATTATAGAAATCCGCTGTAAATGCTGCTCTCCGAATGTAAACACCTTAATCAAACTATTCGTATCGTGCAGGATTTTCGCCGCATTTTGTGACTGGATAGTCTAAACACACACACGGCTTTCTGAAGCGACCTACCATGTGCATCTAAGTTGCAGAGGATTTTTTTTCTCCCATTCGCCGTGCGGTATCAAACATACCATTAAAACTACACTCGTCCAGCAGTTCCTCGCTTTCAATATCTCGTTTGTCACGGGCGACATACAGGAAATTTTCCTGAATAAAAAGTGAAAGTGCCAAACTGCAGTTAAAGTTGACAAATTAATAATTTGGCAAGTAATTCGATTACTGATGTCCATGTAAACAGTCACTGTCTTTCTCCCCTGCGTCTGTGTGCCCAAACAGAAACTCCCATATTTGCAAATTCTTCCCTCTTTCCCTCCCCAGACACAGTTCTAAACAGAACTGGACACGCCCACTTTTCCAAACTAGAGGTGTGAAAACACCCTGCTGAGACAGGGGGGGTTTAAATCCAAATGAACTGCTTCCCCCCGCCCACTGTCCGGGGGTCCCTTATTATGGTGGGCATATCACTTATTTATACATCCCAGTGTTGACAGGTATGCCTTTAACCCCTTCAGAACCGAATTAAGTTTCTGAAAAAAAAACATTCATTTTCTTTTCGGCTTAGTCCCTTTATTAATCTGGGGTCGCCACAGCGGAATGAACCACCAACTTATCCAGCACATGTTTTACACAGTGGATGCCCTTCCAGCTGCAACCCATCTGGGAAATATCCATACACACTCATTCACTACGGACAATTTTGCTTACCCAATTCACCTGTACCGCATGTCTTTGGACTGTGGGGGAAACCGGAGCACCCGGAGGAAACCCATGTGATCGCTGGGAGAACATGCAAACTCCACACAGAAACACCAACTGACCCAGCGACCTTCTTGCTGTGAGGCGACAGCACTACCTACTGCGCCACTGCATCGCCATGTATGTAAAATGTAAAAGTATATTTTCACAGTTCTTTAGGTTCCTAAGAGATTAAATTAAATTAGATTCAACATCCTTTAAGTATAAACATTTTTTTGTCCATTTCAGTGGAAATCAGGTCAGAACAGTTGTACTTCCCGAACATTATACCAACATATAATATACATGATTGCTGGTAATCTTCAAATTTATTTTTTAAAGCACAAACATTAACATTGTAACTTTTCTACTTTAATTTTGAGGTTTTTGTTGTATAGAATGCACCTTGTTTATAACAAACTTTATTTTCATCTTCCTCATCTCTGCACATAATGTCCACATCTGCTATATGCTCAAGATCTGTATATTCTGCATATGATATTGTTTCAGCAATAAGTTATTACATCGATAAAGTTTTTTTATATAAAAAAGTTCAATCAGCATCACTGGAGATTTAATTTCAGTAACACATCTTGAACCCATTGTTCATCCTAATGGACAGACATATTTGAAAAAAATCCTGATCTAAAGCTTACAATGTTACAAAAGATTTTAAACTTAAATTAGTAAGTCCAATCCCTCTTTTTTTACATACAGTAAACATTAAAAAATCTAAATAAAACATTTTAATGCAGCTGTATGTCTGTGTCTGGAGTGATGTGAGACTGTCATGAGACTGATTCCTGTGATGCTCCAAGGACAGACGTGTCTTCGCTGAGGTCCAGCTACTGCGCCTAGACTGCAGCTCTGCACAAGACATTTGGCCATAGGAGAAATGGTCATGCCCAACTGAGCCTGGTTTCTCTCTAGGTTTTTTTAAATTCTTCACTTGCGCCTATTGGTGAAGTTTTTTCCTCGCCGCTGTCGCCACTGGCTTGCATGGTTCGGGATCTGTAGAGCTGCGCATCGATGAAATTGCTCCTCAGTGTATGGACTCTCAGTAGTGATTATTAAACCACACTGAACTGAGCTAAACTGAACTGAACTTAAACACTGAAAACTGAACTGACACTGTTTCAATTCACTATAAACTTCCATGTGAAGCTGCTTTGACACAATCTACATTGTATAAGTGCTATACAAATAAAGATGAATTGAATTGATGTCATGCTGCTTTTCAGTGTAGTGGATTTTTTTTCAAATTACAACATGCCGATCCTTACTGCCATTTAATTAGATGACAATCACCCACTCTCATGGATCGCAGGCTTTATAGATGAAATGCTCAGGAAGCACAAAAAACATGGGCTGAAAAACATTGTAATGGACACAGAGTCTGAAGGGGTTTAAAAAAAATCTGTCTAAAATGATGGAAGACTACCAGAGGGCTAACCCTGCCGTAGCCAAAGGGTCTAGAATTTGTTCTTTTAATTATTTTATGTAATATACCAATATATATATTTCATAATAAGGGGTCATTTTAAATATGGTCACTAATTCCAATCCCATGCAGCCTCAAAGCCACAATAATGTGACGTGAGTCACGTGACAACCCACCGAGCGGTAACGTTTGAATCTTTAATGCGACATCCTCATCCATAATGAGTAACGCTTGGGTAGAAAAGAGACAGAAGAGAAAGCAGGCAGCAGCGTTATTGCTGCAAAATATTGACCATATGTTCAAAAAGACAGCAAAACAGGGTAAGGCGTTTCTTACTTCCTAATAGATGCGAATCTGTCACTACCATGAGGTTCTAGACTAACTGGCTGCATTAGCCAGGGCGTCCTATAAATTGGGCATTATAGATTTGTCCTGTGACCTCCCATTCCCTATTTTTGCAATTCATTTTTTTTAAAAATAACTGTCCAGTAATGGCTTTAATACCAAGTGTCCTCCGCCATCAGCTGTCACTGCACAGCAAAAGTTGCTAATCCTGTCACATCCGTGTTTTTGAGGCTGTTTACACCTGGTCACTTTATTTGCTCTATTCTGGTCAGATAAACTGTAATCCAATCGCTCGAAAAACTTCAGAAGGTGCTCTGGGACGCATTCCAGATGAAACTGGATGGGTCTAATTATTTGTTTTTAGACAAAATTTATTAAAATAAAATAAATTTTGACCTGGAGGAAAATCTGACCTGCGTCTGTTTAGAACAGGGGTGTCCAAATTCAGTCCTGGAGGGCTGGTGTCCTGCTGAGTTTGGCTCCAACTTGCTTCAACACACCTACCAGGACGTTTCTAGATTATCTAGTAAGAGCTTGATTAGCTGGTTCAGGTGTGTTTAATTAAGGTTGGAGCTAAACTCTCCAGGATACTAACTATCCAGAACTAAGTTTGTACACCCCGAGTTTAGAGAAACACTTTTACAGCCAAACGTAAAATTTTGCAAAAAGTGCAACATTTGATAAAAAAAAAAACACATTTATCATAAGCATAAAACGTGTTAATGAACAAAACACCTAAGTAAGAATTTCACATGTCATATTATATGAAAATGTTTGAATAATAATGTCTGTTATCATATTCAAAATTCAAGCATGTGGTGCTGTGATGAACAACTACTAATACAATCTGAATATATTTTAAAAAGCACTCTAAAAGTTGAAATAATTGTTATCAATATTGTGCATAATGATTATCACAACACATTGCATTATTGAATATCGCCATATGTCTACCTTTACAGGAACTCCCCATAAAAATGAAAAAAATATATAACGTAGTGTGTGTTTGGACTGAGAAAATGTGCACATAATCTTAGTAAGCAACTTGACAAATTATTTTTGGTACTGGAAAAAGCATGCACATGATTCCAGAAGACAAGCTAATCCAGCACAAAATATTTAATAAAACGTCACCAAAATGCTGTATTTAAACTTCTTAAATACAAAATGTGGGGGGAAATGAAACAAAAAGGTCCACTTTTAGAGAAAAAGAACACCCCCCTTTCACTAGGCTGGCTATGGGCCTGTTATAAAACCAAACATCATTTGTGAAAGAATGGTTCGCTCTCAGGAGCCCAGTGAATTCAAGTGTGGTACCATGTAATAAGGCAATTCATGAATTTCCTCAATATTCTACAGTCAACTGTTAATGAAGTTCACAACATAGGTTAGAGGGGAGCCTAATTATTCAGGCATGTCAATCATTATGGGGGTCAGCTGACAATATTTCCCACCACCGCACTTAACTTTCACCTAATCAGTCTTCCTCTTCAGAAGTACACTCATACAATGTAAAAAAAAAACCCAGCTGCAGCTTAAAAAAATGTAGTTAAAAATGACAGAATCATTATAATGGTCTAAAACTCCTTGACTGATGGCATTTGGTACAGGGGCACAACTGCACATTTACTGAGGGGTATGCGGATTCAAGATTCCTCCCCCCAATATTGTTTCCTCATCAACATGTCGATGTTCTAAACACAACTGAAATAGTATGAAGTAGAAAAAGTATAATTACACTAATCATGTTAAGTCAAATAACAATAACACCCCAAATTTCTTCTTAATTTAATTTTCCTCACTAAATGATTATAGACAGTGGCGATAAGGAATAAATAATGATATGGCGGCCCGTCGCTCCCAAAAACATTAGAAGTTGAATAAAAGTATGGTAATGATAGTGTAAGTTAAGCTTACCAATTTCTTATTATCCAATTTGTCATGGCAGTTTTCATTTTAAGGCAGTTTGGGTTTTTTGTAGTTTTCTATTTTGCGCTCCACGTCTCTTCACTCTTCTCTTCCTTCTGAAAATGTGACTGTAACCGAGCAACGGATCAATCAAATGGTCAGCGGAGGGAGAGGGGTGGTATAAGTTTTTATTTAATAAAATACAATATTATATTCATATAAAATGCAGGATAAACATTTTGAACCAAAAAATATTGATTTATTTTTATTATTGGAAACTTTTATTAGGGATAATTGAAAAATAGTTTTGGCACAATGGCGCCCCCACCCCCCACCCCCATGTGTGGCGCCCCTATGCACCGCGCATATACGGCATACCCTCTTTTTGCGCCACTGATTTGGTATGTGAACCATAGACTGTAAAAGATATGGATGCAGTATCCGTGACGTCACCCATAGGTTTCTGAACACTGCAAAAGAAGCTACAAGTAGGCGCCATTTTGTTAGCGCGTCATCGCACCAAACGCGGGATACCAAATAAGGGCAAAGAGGCGGAGAGTGAGCGGAGCTACAGACGTATGCTGGATTCTCTGCATTTTGCTTAGACCTGGCTTAGACAGACTTTTTACTTTGGGAGAACGCTTAATACTTCATTACCCAAGACTCGTTTGTATTCTGACCACACGTGCTTAGTTGTAGACTATATCAATAGAGTGGTTAGACTTTTAAAAACACTGTTGTAATACATTGAGCCACTAAACATTGCTCTTATGACGTTTTTCAACAGGAAGAAAAACGCAAATTACTATCAAACACTTAAAATATAGTCTGTGTTAGTAAATGCAAGGCTGTCTATAAAAATCCAGCACTAACACTGTATGATAACGCTTCAGATGTCTGTTTTATAGCCTACAGCTAATCAATCTATCAGATTCTGGAGTGCAATACTGGTCTAAAGAACATTTAAATGATAAATGATCTTATATAAAACAAATACATTTATAGAGATGGTATATAAGTATATAATTTCACTCACCTGGGAAATGGAGACAACTTGATTGGTTTGTGAGCACAATTGTCCACACAGCATGCCATATCATCTGATAATTGCAGGAAATAATTCCAAAAGGCAAATGACTGTGTAAAGAAACATTAACCAAAACAAAAATATGATGTATATGCCGAGCTCAGCGGCTAATTAGCCAGAATCAGCTGAGGTGACGAGACAGCGAGGCTGGACCTAGCTGTCACTCAAGTGACCACGCCCTTAATTATGCAGACTTAATATAACTTAATAAAAACGAAACGGATGAGTTATGAAAAAATTCACCTCCTCACAGTTGTCATGAAGGGTAATCACAGCTATATGCACCAAAGCCATCGTTTGTACCAGGCTGCAAACATGTTTTTATAAGCTGTAAAAATGGCCAATTTACCAATGCAGAAAGAAAGCACTTGTGGCTCGTTTCCACTGACTTGTACGGTACGGGTCGGTACGCTTTTATGGCCGTTTCCACTGTCAAAAGGCGTACCGAACCGTACCGTGCCACTTTTTCGGCACCCTTTCGAAAGAGTACCAAAAACGAGAAAGTGTCTCAAAGGCAGAGCTAGAAAAGCAGCTGAACGCTATTGGTTTACAGAGATACGTCACGAGCTCACGCAACAAGCCAGAATGAAAACAAAGGAGCCGCCATGTTTTCATGCACAGCCGTACATACACAGCCGACTATATATCCATATAATAACAATCTGGGCTCAAATGAACATATTCGTCGTCTTGATGAACAGCCACAAAGCCAAAAAAAGAGCAGATTTTACCCTGTGCCCCATAGTTTTTTTACAAACCAGTCTGAAGCAAGAGCGGTTTTCTTGCTCGTCGCGTTTCTTTATTTGAAATAGCAAACTTCTTAAGCTAAAGATCATAACGTGCGCTTGATTATTGACGTGCTTTTGAAACCTGATCCTGTCAAAAACTGACAAACGCGAGAGTGACGCGCGACAAAAACAAAAGGAGAAGCCGGAAAAAAGGAGCACATTATTTTTTCAGCAAACGTGAACAAACTGCCTGGTTTAACTGTTATCATCACCTTTTGGACTATTATTAACTTTGAATGATGGAATTACTTTCTAACAAGAGGCTACACGTGCTGCTGAAGATTACAGACACATTTAATCATGAGAGGTCTGCACTGACTGTACTCTATTTCCTGCTGTTTTGAACCTAAATAAGGACTAAATGTATGCTGTGTAGTTTTTCTGTAAGTGGTAACATATCGGAGACTGTAAGGGTCTGTATGTGTTCATATATGTTGCATTTATTTATGCATTTTTATATAATTGCAGACGTTACAGTAGGCTATTTCGCACTGTCTTTGATCTGCAGTTATAATCAACTCATGTTCATAGAAAAGTTAGTAATAAACATTTATACAGAAGTATTTATTAGTATTTATGTGTGTAAAGCATCTGTTTTGTGAGAAGTGCTTCTCATATGATATGTGAGCGACCCGTACAGCTTTACTTTAGACATTTTCTTGAGCGAAAATGACGTCGACTGCAACTTTCTGTCGTACACCACGTCCACCAAAAGAGTACCATTGGTACCCTTTTAGCAGTGGAAACGCAAGCCTGATAAAGGTGACCCGTACCGTACCGTACCAGTCAGTGGAAACGAGCCATTGGACTTCCTGGAGTCAGCCCCCCCCAAGGCGAGTCGATGAATTGCAGTTTTAGTTACTTCCATATTGGCTTTCCGAGGGAGAGCGGGAGGTTGCCGCTTGATGTGAACACTGAATTCAAGCATGCTAAATGGTTGTAAAATAATAATAATAATCATCACGGTCAAAAATGACCGGCATAGGAAATGAATAGAAAATAAGCAAAACTGTTAACGTCTTTTAAGGGAAGACAAAAATAAAACCGTTAAACATATGAAATGTCTTTTATTTCACTTTGGTTGATAAATAAGAATACAGTTATCAGACCTCATTGTGAAATCGATCGGTGTGAATGCCAGACTGTGAAATTCAAACCATCTCCAGCTCATTCATTTCTGCATTAAACATACAGCAAATCACAATTCTGGCATGCTTAGCACAATATAAATTATGAAGTATAAACCACAAAGCCTCTCCAGCGGCTGGACCTTCATGCTGATCAGGTTTGCTAATTTCATTGCTCAAGGATACTGACAAAACAAGTCCAAAAAAACACCAAAACGGCACCATAAATGATCCTCATTTGTGTTTTATAGAGCTGAAAGTTAGCTTAAGCATTAGCACAGCACAGGTTCAATACCAAGAGATAAACACTGCCGATTTGTTATGTTGATATATTTACAATGAACAATGGTGTGAAATGAGCAGACGCCGGTGGCTGGTTAGTAGTTTTCCAAGTGGGTGTGTGTACCATACAGAAGCTGTGATCGCAGGCGAGTGTGTGTGTGGAAATGTACCGTGGAGTCAGTCTGAAGTGAAAGTGTAGGTGATGTTTTTGTCCTCCAGGGGGCAGTGCCAGTCCAACTCTCTAGCAGGAGTCTAAGACCACGCAGATGTGCTCAAAGACGTCTTCCGGGGGCTGCTCAGCATCAATCTACATACACACACAGACACACAACACGGCTGTTGGAAATCATAAGCTGAAAAGTAGAGCATCAACCCACAGGAGAACTGTCATACAGAGATAATAAATCCTATAAACAATCTGACGAAGCTGCTCTGAATGCATTCACTTTTCCCTTACAGATACAGGTTTATGTGTTTGTTTATTTTGACCATCATCGTTAGATATGATTACAGTGTAACAAATCTATTTGTATTCTGCCAACATACACTACCTGACAAAAGTCTTGTAATCGATCTAAGTTGTAAGAGCAACAAATAATAACTTGACTTCAAGTTGATCATTTGGAAAAGTGGCAGAAGGTAGATGTTTACAATGAATCAATGATCACAAATTCTGCAGAAGTCCTATTGGAACCCGCATTGACCAAAGATTCTCGCAGATATCAGTCAAGTTTGGGGAAGGAAAAATCAGGGTTTGGTGTTACATTTAGTATGGGGGTGTACGAAAGATCTGCAGAACGGATGGCAACATCAACAGCCAGAGACATTTGATTACGAACCACAGGAGAGGGCAAATTCAGCAGGATAGCGCTCCTCATACTTCAGCCACCACATCAAAGTTCCTGAACGCAAAGTAGGTCAAGGTTGGCCAGCTTAGTCACCAGACATGAACATCACTGAGCATGTCTGGGGTAAAAGAAAGGAGGAGGCATTGAAGATGAATTCAATGAATCTTGATGAACTCTGGGAGTCCTGCAAGAACTCTTTCTTAGCCATTCCAGATGACTTTATTAGTAAGTTATTTGAGTCATTGCAGAGATGTATGGATGCAGTCCTCCAATCTCATGGGAGTCATACACAATATTAATTCTTTTTCCACTGCATCATGACTTTATATTCTATATTGTACATTATTTCTGTTAACTGACAAGACTTTTGTCTAAGCAAAGTCAGACCTTACTGTCCTAATTAAATAAAGAAACATAAAGGCATGATCATATTTTATTTGGGTAAAATAAGCATAATCTAGAGGTCTTTGCCTTTCATACTGTATAAGCCACTTCTGATACCAAATCAACTAAAATAGTTATTATTTGCTGGTCCTAAAACTTGAATAGTCGACAAGACTTTTGTCAGGTAGTGTATGAGTCGTTGGTGTTATTTATTAATGTCACACATGACAAATTAGCATTGCCATCATTTAAAATGCAATAAACACTTAAACATTTGTTTTCCATGAACCTCTTGTTATTAAAAACTGTTTTTTTTTTTTTACATTTCTGACATTTTTGAGGGAAAACTATCCTATGCTTTGTTACAAGTGTAGTTCAATATATTACAGTTCTTGTCAATTAAAAAGTAAATCGTAAAAGCATTAATACATACCTCAGGCTTATTTTACAAGTGGCTATTTTAAGAAATGGCACCCTTATTTATTCATATAAAGTTGAAGTCAGAATTATTACCCCCCCCCCACAGATATTTTTTTCTTTTTTTTTATATTTCCCAAATGGTGTTTAACAGAGCAAGGAAATTTTCACAGTATGTCTAATAATATTGTTTCTTCTGGAGAAAGTTTTATTTGTTTTATTTCAGCAAGAATAAAGGCAGTTTTTAATTTCTTAAAAAACATTTTAAGGTCAATATTATTAGCCCCTTTAAGCTATATTTGTTTTCTATAGTCTACAGAACAAACTATCATTATACAATAACTTGCCTAATTACCCTAACCTGCCTAAACCTAATTAACCTAGTTAGGCCTTTAAATCACAATTTAAGCTGTATAGAAGTGCCTTGAAAAATATCTAGTAAAAAATATTTACTGTCATCATGTCAAAGATAAAATAAATCAGCTAATAGAATTAAGTTACTAAAACTATTATGTTTAGAAATGTGTTGAAGAAATCTGCTCTCCGTTAAACAGAAATTGGGGACAAATAAACAGGGGGGCTAATAATTCAACTGTATATACATATATTTTTTTCCATTTAGTCCCCCCCCCCCTCTATCAATGCTGAATTAATGATGATTGTTGAGTTTGTTTAATATATTATTTTAGTTTAGATATTCTAATGAGTCATGAGACCCACCTGATCACTGTTACCCTGCAGACGCACCTGATCACTGTTACCCTGATGAAGGCAGCTCTCTGCCAAAACACGTAGATTTTTTTAAAGATTAGCCATGTTAATAAAGGCTTTTAAATATTTTTTTCACATTTTTCAAGTGCCTTGGACTGATTTTTGCTGCTTATTATGTTTTGTTTTTGTCAACCCACTTGTTGAAAATGTCCGACAAAGAAGTCGAAAAGAAAAACAAATATTAATCATAATTTCATATAAAATAAATAGCACTGAAGCTAAGTGTCCAACAACAAAGATAAATTGCTCTCACATTATTTGTATATAATGTTTTTATTTATTTATTTATTATTATTTTTTTACAATATAAAACAAAACAAAAAACGTGAGCGAAATAACAGCGAAAGAATTAAAAGTTAGTGAACCCTTATTTTTTCTCAAACATCAGACTTCAAACTACATAAATAGTACAAATAATAAAAAAAAACATTTTTACTGCCTCCTTGTCAACTACCCCTATCTGATTGTAATTAAAATAATGACCAAATTTAGGCAGTTAACGATTTTGATTTAAAATTATTATTTTATATTAATTATTATTTGTTTTATCTGTAACTGACCACATTTGTAAGCTACACACATAAAGGAACAGCTTTCCAGCTTTTTTTACAGTTTTACAATTTTATTGATAGTGTATGTGATGTGGTGGGCTGAATTAACATTTGTGTGCCAGTTAATTTATCCTTTGAATGGAGAGATAGAAATGATTATTATCTTTAAAGACTGCTCAAAGCGCAGCAAATCTGTTTAATGAAATGTCTCACTAAAATCAGCTAGAAATCTTGCAAGTCTTTTAAGATGGATTTTTTTAAGAGTCTTTCTTTTCCACTATAATATAGTCACTATAATATATTTTGGTGAATACCAGTAACCTAACTAGTCACTAGTTTTAATGAATGACAATCTTAATGAATGTATTGAAAACAGGGTTTTATGCATTCCCAATATCAAGAGAGTGACTCCATAAGGTAATGTGAACTGCACACAAATCATTATTACTTTCAACCTCAGTGAAGCCTTTACCCCCAATTATTTTTCATTCATTCATTCATTTTATTTTTTGGCTTAGTCCGTTTATTAATCCGGGGTCACCACAGAGGAATGAACCTCCAACTTATCTAGCAGTCCAACTATCTGGGAAACATCCATACACACTCATACTCCACGCACAATTTAGCCTACCCAATTCACCTTTACCGCATGTCTTTGGACTGGGGGAAACCGGAGCACCCGGTGGAAACCCTTACGAATGCAGGGAGAACATGCAAACTCCACAAAGAAACGCCAACCAGCGAACTTCTTGCTGTGAGGGAACAGCACTACCTACTGTGCCACTGCGTCAGCCCCCCCAGTTATATATTAATGTGTTAATTATTTTGTTGAAACAGATTTCACATAATTTTATTGAGGTGCTGGTTTTAGAATCTACAATTATTAAAATTTGTAAAAAAAATAAAATAAAAAAATGCTCCAGATTAGTTTTTTTTCTGAAGCAACCTTATAAAGAACTTATGCATAATAATTTAATGCAATGTACTGTATGTGTGTAAGTTCCTTCTTGAGAGGGGTAAATTTTATTTGCACACTTATCTGCTTGGATGTACATGCAACTATGCTTTCTAAATAAGGGACAGAATTTAGTCTTTATATATATAGTAGTCCATTATACAAATACAACCTTTTATTATTCATTCATTCATTTTTTTTCGGCTCAGCCTCTATTTCACAGGTCGCCACAGTGGAATGAACCGCCAACTATTCTGGCATATGTTTTACGCAGCGGATGCCCTTCCAGCTGCAACCCAGTATTGGGAATAACCCATACACACTTACATGCACACACATACACTGTGGCCAATTTAGTGTATTCAATTCCCCTACTGTATGGCACATGTCTGGGGGAAACCAGAGTAAACCTAAGCAAACACGCATGCAAATTCCACACAGAAATGCCAACTGACCCAGTCGGGACTTAAAGCAGCGACCTTCTTGCTGTGAGGCGGCAGTGCTAAACACTGAGCCACCGTGTCGCCCTAAACATGGCTGTCTAGGCTAAAACAAGGCTTAATTTGTCAATGAAAATCTAGCCAGACTTTACATGTGTGGTGACAAGCTATGTTTACATCCAACTTGTGTGCAAAACCGCAATATCGTATTAAACATTTGTGAATCAAGCACTGTTTCCATTGGATGGGTCAAAGAAAACAAAATCATCACTTCCTGATAAACTGGAGCCAAATATCAAGACAAAAATGGAATCTGCGTTGGGAGAAAGCCACTGTGGGCCTTTTTTCTTCATGATAAATGACTTGCACTTCAGAAGATGAAGAAGAAGAGCAAGGAATGCACGGTGGCTTTCGGAGGAGTGAGACCACTGTTGTGAATCTGAAGAAGAGACAAAACCAGGAGGATTTTCTGGTATTTTCAAAGCAGAATTCTTTAAAGAGAATTCGCTGTCGCTGTAGCATTCATCGAAAAATCTTTGCCCTGGTGCATCCAATCACCCAGTTTAAATACATTTTTACAGGCAGTGATACATATACAGTGCATCTGGAAAGTTTTCATAGCACTTCACTTTTTTCACATTTTTTATGTTACAGGCTTATTCCAAAATGGATTAAATTCATTTATTTCCTCAAAATTCTACACACAATACCCCATAATGACAATGTGAAAAAAGATTTTTTTGAAATTGTTGCAAATTTATTAAAAATAAAAACCTGAAAAATCACATGTACATCAGTGTTCACAGGCTTTGCTCAATACTTTGTTGATTCACCTTTGGCAGCATTTACAGCCTTAAGCCTTTTTGAATATGATGCCACAAGCTTGGCACACCTGTATCTGGGAATTTTTGCCCATTCCTCTTTGCAGTACCTCTAAAGCTCTATCAGGTTGGATGGGAAGTGACGGTGTACAGCCTTTTTCAGATCTCTCCAGAGATGTTTAATAGGATTTAATTCTGGGCTCTGGCTGGACCACTCAAGGACATTCACCGAATTGTTGTGAAGCCACTCCATTGATATTTTGGCGGTGTGCTCTGGGTCATTGTCCTGCTGGAAGATGAACTGTCGCCCCAGTCTGAGGTCAAGAGCACTCTGAAAAAGGTTTTCATTCAGGATGTCTCTGTACATTGCTGCATTCATCTTTCCCTCTATCCAGACTAGTCTTCCAGTTCCTGCTGCTGATGGTATTAGCCTGGTGATGAGCGGTGCCTGGTTTTCTCCAAACGTAACGCCTGGAATTCACTCCAAAGAGTTCAATTTTAGTCTCATCAGACCAGAGAATTTAGTTTTTTATGGTCTGAGAGTCCTTTACATGCCTTTAGGCAAATTCCAGACGAGGAGTGGTTTCCGTCTGGCCACTCTACCATACAGGCCTTATTGGTGGAATGCTGCACAGGCTGCATGGTCCTTCTGTAAGGTTTTCCTCTCTCCACAGAAGAACGCTGTAGCTCAGACAGAGCAACTATCGGGTTATTGATCACCTCCCTGACTAAGGCCTTTCTCCCCCGGTCACTCAGCTTAGATAGTTGGCCAGCTCTAGGAAGAGTCCTGGTGGTTCCAAACATCTTCCCCTTAGATGATGGAGGTCACTGTGCTCATTGGAACTTTCAGAGCAGCAGAAATGTTTCTGTAACCTTCCCCAGCCTTGTGCCTTGAGACAATCCTGTTTCGGAGGTCTACAGACAATTCCTTTGTCTTCATGCTTGGTTTGTGCTTTGACATGCACTGTCAACCCTGGGACCTTATATAGACAGGTGTATGCCTTTTCAAATCATGTCCAATCAACTAAATAACTGAAACAGGTAAACTCCAATTAAACTGCTGAAACATCTCAAGAATGATCAGTGGAAACAGAATTTACCCAAGCTCAATTTAGAGCTTCATGCCAAAGGCTGTGAATACTTATGTATATGTGAATTTTCAGGTTTTTATTTGTGATAAGTTTTCACATTGTCATTATAGGGTATTGTGTGTAGAATTTTGAGGAAATAAATTAATTTAATCCATTTTGGAATAAGGCTTTAACAAAAAAATGTGGAAAAAGTGAAGCGCTATGAATACTTTCCAGATGCACTGTGGGTGGGACAAACCTAAACAAAGCATACAAATGAAGTGCTGGGGTCAGCAAGGTAAAGGGAATTTGCTGAGCCCTTGAAAAACCAAATATAACGTTTCAGTTATATAAGCATCACTGTTAATATGAAACTAGATTATATAAATTTATATTTCCACACCTCTCTTTAGGAACACAGACACTTAAGACAGTTCTGGGAGGTAAAAACACTGAACCGCTTTAATGATGGACTTTAGCTAAAGGACTTTATAAATATCAAAACCACATTTCAGATGTTTTACAATGTGGTCGGTTTGTCCTTTAATGCTATCCAATCTTACCAATTTTTAACATCACACGATCTGTTAAAACAAAATCACATGATTTTATTGATAAACATGCTGGAATTGCATGTTCTCCCCGTGTTCGCGTGGGTTTCCTCCAGGTCCTCTGATTTCCCTCACAGTCCAAAGACATGCGGTACAGGGGAATTGTGTGAGCTAAATTGTCCGCACAGTAGTGTATGTGTGTAATTGGAAGTGTATGGGTGTTTCCCAGTGATGGGTTGCAGCTGGAAGGGCATCCGCTGCATAAAACATATGCTGGATAAGTTGGCGGTTTATTCAACTGTGCCGACCCTAGATTAATAAAGGGACTAAGCCGAAAAGAAAATGAATGAAATTACATTCTGGAATTTATTCAGTAAATGTTTCTATCGTAGTTTATGTGCATTTTTTCTTATCAAGTAAAAAGTTTATTATCCTACTGATGAGTTTTTCAAAATGTATGCATTAAGCATTTTTTATGCGATATTCCAACGCAATCTCATGGCAATTCGTAACTTTTTGATTGAGTGGCTAATTCGTATGAATACGTACGATCTAATTCGTACAAATTAGAACGATTTGCCCATCACCCAATGACAGTTGGGGTTAGGGGTGGGGTTAGGTGCCACGCCTCCTTTTTAAAATCGTACATTTTCGTACGACTGAACTCGTACGAATTCGTACGAAATAGCCACTAAACTGACAAAACGTAAAATACTTACGTTTCCTCGTGAGATCAGGCTGGATATTCCAAAATGTGCTTAAAATGGGTTGATGGCAACAGATCTTCATTTCTGTCTATCTGATGCCTACTCTATTCCTGGACTATTGTTAAACACAAAATTGCTTGATGGGTATGAGCACATGGAGCTGTCTCAACCACTGCAAGAGGTGAAGTAAACAGGAAGTGTTTGTCCAAACTCATTAACAGATTATCTGAGTATTATGCTGAAACCTCAGTGTAGCTGAGCTTCCACACATGCACCAACCTTATGGAAAACTTCTCTTTGTTGGTAGTGAGCGACTACAGGGTTGATCAGGCTGCAGAATCCGTCTACTCTACGGCGAGTGTCTCTGTCTCGGGCTTCTTTACTGTGCAGGCTGCAGGTGGCCCTCTGCTGTAGCCGTCGACTCATGATATCTGCAGAACATTCCAGAAGCAGAACTATGTCCGGCTGACCCATCTGCAACACAAGAAGATCTGTCAGATCTGGTGCAGTGACACAAATTACAGCGATTGAAGGTGTTCAAAGAGAAGTGAAGACATTTTTTTTTTATTCATTCAGTCATTTATTTTCTTTTCGGCTTAGTCCCTTTATTAATCTAGGGGTCACCACAGCAGAATGAACCACCAACTTATCCAACATATGTTTTATGTAGTGGAAGCTCTTCCAGCTGCAACCTTTCACTAGGAAACATCCATACACTCTTATTCACACTACAAACAATTTAGCTTACCCAATTCACTTAAAGCGCATTTCTTTGGACTTGTGGGGGAAACCAGAGCACCCGGAGGAAACCCATGCAAACTAAGGGAGAACATGCAAACTCCACACAGAAATGCCAACTGACCCAGCCGGGGCTCGAACCAGCAACCTTTTTGCTGTGAGGCAATTGTGCTACCCACTGCACCACGGTGCTGCCCCATTTTTTTATTTAATAACACAATTGTCAATTTTTTGCTCAAAAACTAAACAGACATTGTCTTAAAGGACACCCATTTGACCCCTTTTTCAAGATTTAATATAAGTCTTTTGTGTCTTCAGAATGTGTGTAAAGTTTCAGCTCAAAACATCCATCAGATTTTTTATTATAGCTTTCAGGATATTGATAATTTTCTGCTTTGAACACAATGTAGCTGTTTTTTGTTGCCTGTGCTTTTAATGATGGTTCTCCCCGCCCATTGTTCCCGTGTGTCTGTCAGAGTGTGCTTCAATCTCGGCCTCGAATGCGTCAGATAAACAGCACAGTGACAGACATGAAGGAAGCAGATCTCACGTAACGTTTGTGAGAAATACTACAGTAAGAACTTTCCCAATGATTATTTGATGTATTTGTTGGGGAGTTAATTCAAGCCTTTCTGCAACGATGAGTCACACACAATGTCGTTACAAAGTTCGAGCACACACACAGACACAAAGCGGACACACACACACAGAGAGCGTTTAACTTTGCACGGTTTTTGCACGCCAAATTTGACAGCATACACGTTTATATCTACTGCTGTATGGATATCCGTTATGTTAACATACAAAATAAACCTGATTTAACGTCCACAAACCGGGATTGAAGCGTCTTCTTTTATAATTGCACTGACATGCGGCTGTGGTGATGAAGACGGTAAAATCGTTGTAATTCATTACAAACATGCACTGTTTTAAAAATGTTTTTAAGGGCATTTAGGTTACCACTTTTTCCAGATTTAATATAAGTCTTTTGTGTCTCCAGAATGTGTCTGTAAAGTTTCACCTCAAAACACCCATCAGATTTTTTATTATACCTGTCATAAGTTTCTACTTTGTAGCATTTAGCATCAGCTGGCGGTTTTTGTGTACTGCACCTTTAAGGCTAGTCCTTCATGCCCACCGTTTCCACGTGCCTGGCAGCGGCTCCATCAGCTGCGTCAGACAACAGACAAACACGAAGGAATAAGATCTCAGGTGACGTTTGCGAGGAAAAACTACAGTAAGAATCTTACCAATAAGTATTTGCTGCATGTTGTGGAGTTGCAAGGATGAGTCACACACAATGTCGTTACAAAGTTCACGCACACATACAAATACACACACACACACAGCGCTGACAGGCACACACACAGACAGCGCGCGTTTAGCTTTGCACTGTTTTTGCACGCAAATGTGACAGGATACAGGTTAGTCTCCACTGCTGTATGGATATCTGTTATGTTAATGTACAAAATAAACCTGATTTAACGTCCACAAAGCGGGATTGAAGCGTCTTTTATAATTGTTCTGACATGCGGCTGTGCTGATGAAGTAAATCTGAAGTAAATGGCTGTAATTTATTACACACATGCACTGTTTTAAAACATTTTAAACTTGTAAAACTCACTCTTGATCACATTTGATGATGATTGATTATCCTAGCAAACTGAACAGACCTTTTATTTACGGTTGCTTAGTGTGCGCACGTCCTGGTCCTGTGTCTGGTTGATATGATTATACACATTACTATAGAGACATGTTAATACACACCTGCCAATCAATTTGGTGGGCGGTGGGACCGCACTCCTACGTCAAGTTGCGGTCGGTCTCAAAACCGCTCCAATTGATCCACCATTTTTATGTTGTTAAATTGAAAAAAAAGGACTGGGTGTGTTTATATCACCCCAATATAACGGTCTATACACCATACATACACATATGTCTGTCCAAACAACTTGAAAAGGAGATAGGTGCCCTTTAAAGTTGTAAAACTCATTCTTGATCTCATTTGAAGATTGATGATCACAGAGCGCTGAACAGATCTTTTAATCCCAGTTGCTTTGTGCAAGTCCTGTCTTGTTGATATGTTACTACAGAGACATGTTAATACGCAGCTGTCAATCAATTCGATGGGCAAGCCGCACTCCTACATTACGTTGTGGTGGCCTTCACAATGGGAGGGATTTAGATCCTATTTTAATATCAGGAAATTTAAAAAAAGAGACTTATTGTATTTCTATCACCCCAATATGACTGTGGACACACTATACCTACACACAGTTCTGTCCAAACAGCTTACAAAACTTGATTTTTATCATAGGGTCACTTTAAAGCTGTCCACAGAACACAAAAAAAGATGTTTAACAGATTATCTCAGGTGCTCCTTTCCATAAAATGAAAATAAATAGGCACAATGTAAAGCTCCAAAAATATCAGTAAAACTACTTAGTAAAAGTAGGTCATATCACTTTTGTAGTATGTATACAAAAAGAAAAAAAAATTGTTAATATCCAATCCAAGTCTTGTAACAAGACAATCGTTTAATGATGAACAGATTTAATTGGAACCAAATATAAACAACAATTAATCCACATCCATAGAGCACACATTTAAAGGATTAGTTCACACAAAAATGAAAAGTCTGTCAATATTTACTCACCCTTATGTCATTCCAAACCCCTGAGTCATTTGTTCATATTCAGAACACAAATTGAGATATGTTTCAGTACAGTAACAGTCCGGCAACTAGTTCAAAGTCCAGAAGGGTAGCAAAAAACATTGTTAAAACAGACCTTGTGTCTTCAGTGGTTCTTTCATTCATTTATTTTCTTTGGCTTAGTCCCTTTTACACAGCCGCAACCCAGTACACCAGTGCACCAACATACTCTCGCATTCTCTCACACACACACACACACACACACACACACACACACACACACACACAC